>MU224008.1:433537-482803 GCA_018584345.1 Thuja plicata
TATATATATATATATATATATATATACTAAAGTCATATTATCTTAGTCATTTATTTTATGATAAATTAATTATATTTTTTTATTTTATGCTATGTTTAAAGTAAGGATTGAATTTGATTCTAATTAGGATTTATTTTAGGTAAGGGTTACAATTAAAGTTTGCATAGACTTTAGTTTAAGGTTTATTTTAATGAACATTTAGGGTTGGGTCATTTCAGTTCAATATTTAAATAAATTTAGGGTTTTGTAGACTATTTGTGTACATTTTGGTTTAGGGTTGTTGTTAGTATTCAATTAAGTTTAGAGTTACAATTAGAGCTAGGGGTAAATTTTATTTTGAGTTAGCATTCATGTTCAATTTGAATTAGGATCTCATTTAGTTAAATTTTAAGAAGCGTTTGGGTTATCGTAAACTTTGGTGTAGCATTGTCATCAAGGTTTCTATGGTTTTATGTTATGATTAATTTTCGTTCACTGTTAAGTTTAGGGTACAATTAAGTTTATCTCTAGGGTTCAATCCATTTAAGTTTTTAATATTCAATTATGTTTAGTGTTATATTTCAAATAATTACATTATTATGGACAATTAAGTTTATCTCTAGGGTTCAATTTGTTTAAGTTTTTAATATTTAATTAGGTTTATTGTTATAATTCAAATAATTACATTATAATGGCTAGCATTATTTTTTTTAATTTTACGGTTTAATTTAGTTTGATGTCCAATTAGGTTTACGATTATGGTTCAATTTTTTATATGGTTATGATTAGAATTTAAATTGTTTTAGGTTTTGGATTTAATTTTTCTTATTCTAAGGGAACTAAGTTTAAATATTTTGAGTGTTGGGGTTACCGTTTAATTTGGTTTGGAGTTTAGATTGTGCTTGATTTACTATTGGATTTAAGATTTCATTTGATTTATTCTAAATTTGAGGATTTAATATTTGTTCAAATGTTAGAATTAAATTGGGATCAATGTTATGATTGTTACTTATTTAACCTTATGGATTAATCTTAGGGTTTAATTATTTTGAAAAATAATTTTTAAAGGAGTTTGACTTTAATTGGATTCTATATCCTTACCTCTCCTTACATTTGTTTGTTACTCCTATATCATTCCCACTATATTTATTATCACTCATATTAAATTTCTACCACTATTTCTCCCATTTCTCTTGCTCTCTCCCTATTGCCATTTATTTCAATATCTTTCTAATTCTGTAATCTACTCATATTTATTTGTCTCACAAACATGTTAATTTTAGGTTTAAAATTAACTTTTTTATGATTAGTGTTCAATTTTCTTAACATTCAATTAGTTATAGGATAATGGTAGAATTTATCTTAGCATTATAATTTGGCTTTAATTTAATTTAAGGTGTATAGGGTTAAGGGTTGCATTTTTTAGGGTTCATACAGCTTGAAGGTTTAAATTTAATTTAGGTTAGTGTAGGGTTTTTTTTATTTAGTCATCATTCAGAATAATTTGGTTTAGTGTTAGGTGCAGGCTTTTATTAAGTTTTTATGTTAAATCTGCCATTTTGTATACTTAGCTTTGAAAATATTTGTTCTTCTCTCTAAAAATATTTCTTTATCGCTTCTGCTGTGGAAGAAACGTTACTTTTTCTTCTTGTATTATATGCTAGCTCTTTGAAGAAAAGTTTTCTTCTTTCTTGATTAGTGAAACTCTGAATCTTCCTTTGAAAGAAATCATGCCTCCTCTATTGAAACTTCCTTTAATTCTTTAAGAAAAATTTGAAGTCTACTCTACATGCGTATGATATTATAACCGCTAGTGCTTTAAAAGAAATACCCGCTCTCTTTGAAAAATATACATTTCTGGACACCACCATATTTACCATGCAATTATGAATCTGGAAAAATCTACAATGGCTGATTCCTTGACCTTTGATTGCATTTTCATGGCTCTTTGAAATAATAAATGCTACTTCTAAAATTCAGAAACTTTTAGAAGGAAAAATCTGTAGTTTGAAAATGTTTTTCTCATATGACAATTGCTCTATTTTGTTTTCTTGAGTCTAGATCTTTGACAAAGAACATAAAATGACTATTGTTTTTATGTACCCCACATTCTGAAATATTTTTTTTCTTTCGTTACTGCATCTTATCTTTGAGAAAAATAGATATTTCCTTACCCAAACTTGAAATTCTAAAACTAAAAAGAAACCCTGTGCCATGGATTTTCCCTAAAAATATGACTTCTTTGATGAGAGTTTAAGGAAATTTTTTGTATTTATGACAACATTTCTTTGCTTTTTTACTTCATTTCTGAAAACCACCATAATTACTATGCTATAATACTTCTAGAAAAATCTGCAGTGGCTACTTCCTTGTCTCAAAATTGTAGTCCTCTTTCTGACTAGTAAAAGATATCCATGGTTGTTGCTGCTCTATTTGACTTCTGTTTTCTTTTTATTTTGTCTTGAAATATCATGAGAATTTTGAAACCTCACAAAAATCTCCTTTGGTCTAGCTCAGGTTCATTCTTAAAATAGAACAACTTCCTCCTACTGTAACTTTAATGTTGTCTTATTTTAAACTGATAAAAATGCAATTCTACTAATGTTTAACAATCAGGGATTTACTCTTAAAACTACCCCATAAGTTGTCACATTCACTACTTTTGAAAATTCAACCACTATTCCCTATGTTTTAAATTTTGTTGTGATCTATCTCTTTTCTGCTTGTATATTTAATCTATGTTATTACCAGTTCTTGAAAAATAGCATTCTTCTTCATAGCTATATAACTTTTCCTTCCAATAACTCTTTGTACTAGAAACTACGTAACTTAGTATGTTGAGCTCAAACACTTGAGGGAACCCCGTTTCCATCCACATACTAAAGAATGATGAATTTAGACCTGCACATGATAAACAAACATTAGTGATAATATTTCTTTTTCTTTGATGTTGATTCTGATTGTTCTTATTCGGGTAGAGGTATAACAGATAGTATTAGTGCATTGCAAGTAGAAACAGGAACAAGACACTGCTTAGATATTTGAAGATCTAACCCATTATTTTAAATTTTTGAGGGCTTGGAGTCTACAGAGACACCGGGACAATAACCAGACCTACAGCAGCCATACCCCCAGGCAGTGGCTGGCGCCTTTATTATTTTTTATGCATTTATATTACCTTTCATATTTCTATCTAGATAGGAATAGGAAAGATCACTCTCATGGTCTTTGTGTGAGAGGTTTAAATTGAGATTACATATTATTTCAATTGCATAAGAAGATCAAATATTTTATATATGAATACAACTGAAAAATCTGAATTGAACATTTGCACTTGTATCTTTCAATGCATTGCATATGATAAAGGTTTACCTCTTTCACTTGATATACTTAATTTTCAATATGATTGCAATCAGTAGAAAAAATTAGTAACATTTTTGGTGATTTTTGTGGATTTTCTAGCTGCTAGACATTGGGACTAGTAGCCTAAAATAGTCCATTGGGCATTGAGTCTGTTGACCACCTGATTGAAACCTGAAACATAGACTATGGATATAAGATAACCCTTTGTCATTGATTGTGTGTATATTTATGATGTTTGATACTAAACCAAACAACTTCATTATCACAAATTATAGATGTATTCCTGATTGTAAAGCAAGGATTTTCTTGTGTTTGCAAATATTAACAACAACTTTCAAGCATGAATTTCCCTCATTATTATTGCTGACAACCACCCTTATTTCAAAGAATATGAATTTTTGATTAATCGCACTGAACTCTTCCTTTGCAACTCAAAGAGACATTGAACCTTGAAAACTTATTGAAAAAAATGGAAGATAAAACTAAAACTAACCTAACTATGCTTGACAACACTTAGGGAAAACTGAAAAACTAACCTACCCTAGCCTAACTAGCACTAAAACATGCTAAAAAAACCATTTACTGGTTCACTGAAATATTTTCCTTTTCTCCTCAAATTGCAATGATGCACATGCTTATACAAAAATATAGGAATATTGAAAAATAAAACACATTTAACCAGCTCATGCAAACTTTCCTGAAGAAAGAAAGTATTTTTACTTACTTCACTCTGCCGATTGAAGAATTTGGCATCTTGGAATGAATCAACATGATGCACTTGGTCCTCCTTATCAATATCTATATAATTAGGTCTTGATATAAATTTAGCCTTCTCACTTATCTCCCACAGGGTTCAATACCTGATTGGACAGCCTCTTGAACGTATGAACTTGGAGCTTTCTTTGCTAATGTTTTTACTTTCCTTTATTGTATTTGAAGCCTCATGGTCAGGGGACCATCATCTTTTGTTAAGTCAACTAGGAGCTCATTAAAAATATTAACCCACTGAAGATTCTTAGTACTTGGTTCTAGATTGTGTTCAAACATAGAATCCTTAGGTAAAACACTTTCCAAAATTGAGCACCCTTCAATAGGCACATACTCTAAGATTTCAAAAGAAAGATTCTCATAGAAATCTTAAACAATGTTTTCAAAATAATCCTTTAGGCTTTGGTAAGCTTTCTTATCATGAACATTTTGGTGTGTTAATGTGATTGGAATCACATCTTCCTCATCTTGATAAAAAAAGGGGGGCAATTCATCAAATAAGAGCATAACCCTTTCCTATTTCTCAAGATAGTCTCCTGTAGCCAATGAGGTTTGTTTGTCATCCTGCTCAAAATATGCAGGTAGCTCTCCAAATAAATTGTGTTCCCCCTATCTCAGTTGGCTCTGCATTGAACCTCCATTATTTGTTCAATCAGATTTGAAACAATAACATCAACCTCATTTTCTGCTCCCTAATCTTGGACTATCTCACATGGGGTAACCTTGACAAGATTTGGCATCTGAAAGCCATGATGCTGAGTCGATGAAGGCTGCCATGGCATCTTGGTATTTTTCTCATTTGGTTCAGTTACATAACATAACTCAGATTTAAGATCAATAAAGAGAGCTTGTTGATTATGCTCACTCAAGGGCTCTTATAGGGGCTATCCTATTTCTTTTACAGGCTTATAACCCTTAAAACTTGGAATCTCAAGCTTTGAAACCTCTTGATTTGTAGGCTGATCTAGGGAATAAGAAGGTGCTTGAGCCTCTAACTTTTGTAATCTTGCAATTTACTACCTCATTTGTTCCTCTTTATCTACAACCTCTTTGAAAAATAGCTCATGCTCATACCTTTGATCTTCCATCTCTTGTCGGTGCATGAGAGATTGATAAGATAGCACCCCTTACTGCATGATATAATCATGTTCTCATTCCATAGACCTCATTTGTTCTTGAAGGTTTGTCATAATATCATCAAGGCTCATGTTTGTAACGTGTTGGGGATAATTCTGAGAATCATTAAAGAAGCTCTCTTGTGGTTGTTGGTAGGCATGTTACCAAGAAACTTCATGATGAGTGGGAGGGTGGTAAGCATGAGATGAATGTTGTCCTTCAAATTATGGCATGAATACATCAGCACAACTATTTTGATATGACTGATATTGAAAGAATGGAGGAACACTTTTATGAAATGGAGGATATTAATCCATTTTAGGCACTAAATCTACCTAAAACCTGTAGATATGAAGTTAGAGTCGCGAGATATGAAAAACAATGACCTCTCAAAGGTCTGGAACCTACTAGATGTATAACAATACCAACAAGAACTATGAAAACTATGACCTCTTGGTCCCACCGGGTGTGCAAAAATTGTTAGCTCCAAAATTGTGTACCTAGATTCTAAGTCCTTAAACTTAAGAAATTTTGGAGTAACATGGGAACAATCACTAGCTAGTGGATAGACTATAGGTGTGATGTAACCTTGGGGTTCTAGGCCAACTCCTATAAATTGTAACTTGGTATTCACCAATTATAAGAAAACTGGAAACTTGATGGAAAAGGCATAAGAAGGAATTAAAGTAAACAACTTGAATGAAACTAAAAAAAAGTGTGATACACCAGAAAAGAATGAATAACAATGTTCTATCCTTGCACAGTGAACAATAGAACTAATACAATTTAGACACAAAACTTTGAATGAACTGCTATTCATATAATTATTTCATGAGAAAAATCTTAAATAATAAAAAATGAAAGGACTTTGGCTACATTCAAAATCTATCAACAAGGTGTATAACTCACAACCTATGAATAACATAACTATTGCTTAAAAATGCCAAAAATGAGACAAAACTTGAGGTCAGAAAATAACATTTCAAATAACATCAATCACTGAATCTGCAAATGAATAGCTCTCCAAAATAGGTCCTATGTACATATGTATTATGCTCAAAGACAACAGAACAATTCTCAACACATGAATAGATTAGAAAATGAATAAAATAATGCCATGGACAGGAAGTCACAACTGCATAAGTATCTCCTCCCAAAAATCCACCCCTCCAAAAATCCATAAGGAGAAAGGATATAAAGGAAAACTCCCACCTACAACCCACCAAAAGATGAAACTACATTTTGAAATGCAGGGGTTGGATGTGAGAAAAATTCCTTAAAAAGTTGCCTAAAAACCTCCACCTATAGAGTCCAAATGGTCTAAAAGACCTACCTATCCATTCACTATGAATCACCGCTTCAGTTTGGCCATAACAGTCCCTAAAAAGACTCAATTGACTCATAAAAGAGTCCATATTTATAAGAAGCACTAACATCAAGTTAAAATGACACCTCTCCCTCCTTCCATGCATCAACACTTGGATTTTCAACCCCTTATATCTCCAAATCTGAAAATGCACTTTAAGATATTTAATTTTAAATTTGCATCTTTTTAAATAATAATTAATTGATTTATAAAACATCAATTAATTATTATTTAATTACAATATTTGCAAAATTTATATTAAATAAAATAAAAATAAGTCCTTTAGTAAATATTCTAAGTAATATAATAATATATTACTTGATGTAAGTAATATATTACTATATTACTTAGAATATTTACTAAACATAATGAATGAGTTATTTTATTTTATAAGTCTACAATAACAAAATTGGATGAAAAAAAAGGCCCAAAGCTATGGATTTCAAAATGCAATGTAAAAAATTGAATTTTTGAGCTTTAAAAGAAAGAGAAAACATCATTTTCTTTTCTCATTTGCAATTTGGGGTTTTGGAGAAAAATGCAGCAACTACTTGTGAATAGGGTTTTGAAACCCTATCTTTCTGTAATGAATCTTGGAGGAGAAATGTCGCCATGGAAGAGGAACTATTGTTTGTTGTCACCATTGGAGTGTTTGTAATAGATTTGTTTGAAGAAATCCACTTCAAGCAACACCTCTTGTCTACTCGTGGTTGTCATGGAGAAATTTATGGACCTTGACTGCAAGTAAACCACTTGGAAAATGTAGGTACAAACTGCTTCATTCTTCTGATATGATGCCTTCTTGGCTTGGAGGAAAAATATGACCCATGTTGTGTTGTTATGTTAATGATCCACCATTTTTATACTTAGCTTTGGATATTTTTTTCTTCTCTCTAAAAATCTTTCTTTTACACTTCTGTTGTAGAAGAAACATTACTGTATCTTCTTGTATTATATGTTGGCTCTTTGAAGAAAAATTGTCTTCTTTCTTGTTTAATGAAACTCTGAATCTTCCTTTGAAATAAATCATGCCTCCGCTATTGAAACCCCCTTTAATTCTTTGGGAAAATTTTGAAGTCTACTCTGCACGCATATGATATTATAACCGCCAGTGCTTTAAAAGAAATACATGCCTCTTTGAAAAGTGTACATTTCTGGATACCACCATATTTACAATGCAATTATGACTCTAGAAAAACTATAATGGCTGATTCCTTTACCTTTCACTGTGTTTTCATGGCCCTTTGAAATAATAAATGCTACTTCTAAAATTCTGAAACTTATACAAGGAAAAATCTGTAGTTTGAAATTTTTTATCTCGTATGACAATTGCTCCATTTTGTTTTCCTGAGTCTAGCTCTTTAACAAAGCACATACAATGAATATTGTTTTTATGTACGCAACATTCTAGAAATGTTTTTTTTTTCTTTCATGACTGCATCTTATTTTGGAGAAAAACATAGATTTCCTTACCCAAACTTGAAATTCTAAAACTAAAAAGCAATCCCTAGCCATGGCTTTTCCCTAAAAAATATGACTTCTTCGATGAGGATTTATGGAAATTTTTTATATTTATGACAACATTTATTTTCTTTTTACTTCATTTATGAAAACCACCATAATTACTATGCTATAATGGTTTTGGAAAAGTCTGATGTGGCTACTTCCTTGTCTCAGAATTGGAGTCCTCTTTTTGACTTGTAAAAGATATCAATGGTTCTTGCTTCTCTATTTTACTTCCATTTTATTTTTAATTTTCTCTTGAAAATTCATGAGACTTCTGAAAATTCACAAAATTCTCCTTTGGTCTAGCTCTGGTTTATTCTGAAAATAGAACAACTTCCTCCTATTCTGATTTTAATGTTGTATTATGTTGAATTGATAAAAATGTCATCCTACTGATGCTTAACAATCAGGGATTTGCTCTTAACACTACCCTTGAATTTGTCTCCTTCGTTGGTTTTAACAATTCAACCACTATTCCATTTATTTTAAATGTCGTTGTTGAAAGTCTCTTTGCTGCTTCTATATTTGATCTATGCTATTACCAGTTCTTGAAAAATAGCATTATGCCCCATAGCTCTATAACTTTTCCTTCCAATAACTCTTTGTACTAGAAACTACTTAACTTAGTATGCTGAGATCAAACCCTTGAGGGAGCCCATTTCCATCTACATACTAAGGATAGATGAATTTAGACCAATGATTTTTTTAGTAGCTAATATTTGCCAATTGGTTAATTTTTTAAATTTCAGAATCCAAATTTGGCTAATAATTCAAGATGTAAGGTGACCTAAATCACCAAACTTTTACAAAATTTTATTTTAGAAATATTTAAATTGCCAAATAATTTATTTTATTTAAAATTTGAACTCAAATATTTGCCTATTATTTCATAGATGGTTAGATTCAATTCGCCTAAATTTTATCAGTTATTATAGAAATCTAAATTAATTCACCAATAACATATCATAATTGTTAGTTATAGTAGGGTTGTGCCACCAATATTAGTTGTCATTATTGATTTAAAATATAATCTAGTGATCTTCATTATATTCCATGAGGCAAAAATGTTACTATCTTATTTGTAATGCTTATCGGGGATAATATTTCCTTTGGATTGTTGATAAATCAATGACATTGAAGAAATTTTGGGTCCTATTATAATAATAAAAATAATGATACATTTATCTGACACAATACAATGAGGATTATTTGATTATATTTTAAATAAATGGTAGCAACTAGATACTATAGAGTTCCCTTAAACCCATCAAATATTTTCATAGTTAGCCTAAAATTTTTCTATAAGAACTCTTTTTTCTTTTAATATAATTATTTTCCATGGCCATTAATGAAATTTTGGTTATTTCTTGAGATTCACCAATATTTTCTACAAAAGATTTGTGATTAAAAAATATTCGCCAATACAAATAATTTTTTTCCCAAAAAATTCAGAGATTCGCCAATAGGAATTAATATTTTTTTTTTTAAATGAAAGATTCACCAGGATTTTATATATTTTTCTAGAGGGGGGTTTCTTAAAGTTATCCCTGATTTAGACCTGCACATGAAATAAACACATTAGTGATAATATTTCTTTTTCTTTGATGTTGATTCTGATTGTTCCTATCCAGGTACAAGTATAGAAGATAGTATTAGTGCATTGCAAGTAGCAATAGGAAAAATAAATTGCTTAGATATTTGAAGATCTAACCCATTTATTTTATCTTTTTGAGGGCTTGGAGTCTACAAAGACACCTGGACAAGAACCAGACACGCAACAAGATAGATAAAGTAGACCTACACCATCCATACCCCAAGGCAATGGCTGGTCCCTTTATTATTCGTTATGCATTTCTATTCCCTTTCATATTTATATCTAGATAGGAATACGAAAGATCACTCTCACGGTCTTTGTGTGAGAGTTTTACATTGAGATTACATATTATTTCAATTGCATAAGAAGATGAAATCTTTTATATATGAATACAATTGAAAAATATGAATTGAACATTTGCACTTATATCTTTCAATGCACTGCATATGATAAAGGTGTACCTCTTTCACTTGATATACTTAATTTTCACTATGATTGTAATCAACAGTAAAAATCAGTAACATTTTTGGCAATTTCTTCTGATTTTCTTCCTTCTTGACATTAGGACTAGTAGCCTAACACAGTCCATTGTGCATTGAGTCTGTTAACGACCTGATTGAAACCTGAAACATAGACTGTGGATACATGATAAACATTTCTCATTGATTGGATGTATGTTTATGATTTATGATACTGAAGCAATGAACTTCATTATCACAAATTATAGATGTATTCCTGATCATAAAGCAAGGATTTTCTTGTGTTTGCAGATATTGACAATAACTTTAAAGCATGACTTTCCCTCATTTTATTGTTGAAAGCCACCCTTATTTCAAAGAATGGGAATGCATGTTTAACTGCATTGAACTCTTCCTTCACAACTCAAACAAACCTTAAACTTTGAAAACTTATTGGAAACGAGGAAACATAAAACTAAAACTAACCTACCCTAGCCTAACCAGTAGCAAAACATGCTAAACAAAACCATTTACTGGTTGACTAAAATATTTACCTTCCCTCCTCAAATTGCAATGATGCACATGCTTATAGGAAAATACAGGAAGATTGAAAAAAAAAAAATTAACTAGCTCATGCAACATTTCTTGAAGAAAGAAAGTATTTTGACTTACTTCACTCTATGGATTGAAGAAATTGGTATCTTGGAATGAATAAAAATGTTGAACTTGGTCCTCCTTATCAACATCTTCATAATTAGGTGTTGATATAAATGAGGCCTTCTCACTTATCTACAACAACGTCAGATACCTTATTGCACAACCTCTTGAGAGTATGAACGTGGTGATTTCTTTTCTAATTTCTTTACTTTCCTTTATTGTCTTTGAAGCCTCATGCTTGTCCTGCATTATTAGCAGCCATGTCAACTCCTCCTTCATGGTCAGGGGAGCATCATATTTTTTTATTTCATCTAGGAGCTCATTAAAATATTAACCCACTGAAGATTCTTAGCACTTGGTTCCAGCTTGTCTTCAAATATAGAATCCTTAGGTAAAACACTTTCCAAAATAGACCGCCCTTCAATAGGCACATAATCCAACATTTCAATAGAGAGATTCTCACATAAATCTTTAATAATGTTGTCAAAACAATCCTCTAGAGTTTGGTTAGCTTTCTTATCATGAATATTTTGGTGTTGTGTTAATGTGATTGGAATCACATCTTCCTCATCTTGATCAAAAAAGGGGGGTAACTCATCAAATAAGAGCATAACCCTTTCCTCTTTCTCAATATAGTCTCCTAGATCCAATGAGGTTTGTTCATCATCGAGCTCAAAATATGCATTGTAGCTCTGCAAATAAATTTGGTGCCTCCTATCTCAGCTGGCTCTTCTCTTGAGTATTTGCTACTTGTTCTATTTGATTTGAAATAATAAAATCAACCTCCTTTTTAGCTCCCTAATCTTTGATTGGCTCACATGGGGTACCTTGACAAGATTTGGCATTTGAAAACCATGATGCTGAGTCCATGAAGGCTTCCATGGTAGCTTGGTATCTTGCTCATTTGGTTTAGTTACATAACATAACTCAGATTGTAGATCAATAAAGTAAGCTAGTTGATTATGCTCACTCAAGGGATCTTGTAGGGGCTATACTATTTCTTTTGTAGGCTTATAACCCTTAAAACTTGGAATCTCAAGCTTGGAATCCTCTTGAATTGTAGGCTGATCTAGGGCATAAAAAGTTGCTTGAGCCTCTAGATCTTGAAATATTGCAATTAACCACCTCATTTTCTCATCTTTATCTGCAACCTATTTGGAAAATAGTTCTTTCTCATACATTTGAGCTTCCATCTCTTCTCAGTGCATGAGAGATTGATAAGATAGCTCCCCTTACTACATGTCATACTCATGTTCTTGTTCCACAGACCTCATTTTTTCTTCAAGGATCATCACAATATCATCAAGACTCCTGTTTGTAACATGTTGGGTATAATTTTGAGAATCATTAAAGAAGCTCTCTTGTGTTTGCTAGTAGGCATGTTTCCAAGAAACTTAATGTTGGGTGGGAGCATGGTAAGTGTGAGATGTATGTTGTCCTTCAAATTATGGCATGAAAACAATAGTACAACTATTTTGATATGACTGATATTCACAGAATGGAGGAACACTGTCATGAAATAGAGGATATTAATCCATTTTAGGCACTAAATCTGCCTAAAACCAGTAGATATGAAGTCAGAGTCGCCACATATGCAAAACAATGACCTCTCAAAGATTTGTAACCTATTGGATGTATATCAAAACCAACAAGAACATGAAAATTATGACCTCTTGGTCCCACCGAGCATGCCAAAACTATTAGCTCCAAAACATTTCACCCATATGCTAAGTCCTAAAATTTAAGCAATTTTGGACTAACATGGGAAAAATACTAGCTCGTGGGTAAACTATAGGTGTGACTGAACCTCCAGATTCTAGGATGAATCCTGTAAAATGTAACTTGGTATTCACCTATTCTAAACAATTGGAAACTTGATGGAAATGGGATAAGAAGGACTTAAAGTAAACAACTTGAGTGAAACTGAAAAAAGGGGTGATACACCAGAAAAGAATGAAGAACAATGTTCAATCCTTGCACAATAAAAAACTGAGCTAATACAATTTGGACACAAAACTTTAAATGAATTTGTATTCATATAAGTATTTCATGAGAAAACTCTTAAATAATAAAAATGAAATGACTTTGGCGACATTCAAAATCTATCAACAAGGTGTATAATTCACAACCTATGAATAACATAACTATTCCTTAGAAATGCAGAAAATGAGATAGAACTTGAGGTTAGAAAACAAAACATCAAATAACATCAATTACTAAACCTGCAAATGAATAGCTCCTCTTCAAAGGCAACATAACAATGCTCAACACATGAATAGGTCATAAAATGAAGAAAATAATGTCATGGATAGAAATTCAAAAGTGCATAAGTATCTCCTCCCAAAAATACACCCCTCCAAAAATCCACAAGGAGAAAGGATATAAAGGAAAAAACCCACCTACAACCCCCAAAAATTTGAAATTGCATTTCAAAATACAGTGGTCAGATGTGAGAAAAATCCCTAAAAAGTGGCCTAAAAACCTCCAGCTAAGGAGTCCAAATGGTCTAAAAGACCTATCTATCCATTGACTATGAATCACCACTTCAGTTTGGCCATAAAAGTCCCTAAAAATATTTAAATGACTCATAAAAGAGACCAGATCCATAGCAAACACTAACATCAAGCTAAAATGACACCTCTCCCACATTCCATGCATCACTACTTGACTTATCAAACCCTTATATCTCTAAATCAGAAAATGGACTTTAAGATATTTAATTCTAAATTCGCATCTTTTAAATAATAATTAATTGATTTATGAAACATCAATTAATTATTACTTAATTACAATATTTGCAAAATTTATATCAAATAAAATAAAAATAAAGCCTTTAGTAAATATTCTAACCAATATAATAATATATTACTATATTACCTAGAATATTTACTAAACATAATGAATGAGTTATTTTATTTTGTAAGTTTCTACAATAACAAAATTAGATGCAAAAAAGGCCCAAAGCCACGGATTTAAAAATGAAATATAAAATATTGAAGTTTCAAGCCCTAAAAGAAAGAGAAAACATCCTTTTCTTTTTTCATTTCCAATTCAAGGTTTTGGAGAAAAATACGGCAGCTACTTATGAATTGGGTTTCAAAACCTTATCATTCTGCAATGAATCTTGGATGATAAATGCCTCTATGGAAGAGGAACTATTGTTTTTTGTCATCATTAGAGTGTTTGTAACATATGTGATTGAAGAACTCCACTTCAAGTGACACCTCTTATCTACTTGTGGCTGTCATGGAGAAATTTTTGGACCTTGACTGCAAGTAAACCACTTGGAAAATGCGGATATGAACTGCTCCATTCTTCTTCTATGATTCCTTCTTGGCTTGGAGGAAAATATGACCCATGTTGTGTTATTATGTTAAATCTTCCATTTTGTATACTTAGCTTTGGATATGTTTGTTCTCCTCTGTAAAAATCTTTCTTTGTCACTTCTGCGCTAGAAGAAACATTACTGCATCTTCTTGTATTATATGCTAGCTCTTTGAGAAAAGTTTTCTTCTTTCTTGATTAAACAAACTCTGAATCTGCTTTTAAAATAAATCATGGTTCTGCTATTGAAACTCTCTTTAATTCTTTGAGAAAATTTTAAAGACATATGATAATATAATCGCCAGTGCTTTAAAAGAAATACCTGCTCTCTTTGAAAAGTATACATTTCTAGACATCACCATTTTTACATTGACCTTTGACTACATTTCCATGTCTCTTTGAAAGAATAAATGTTACTTCTGAAACTCTGAAACTTTTACAAGGAAAAATATGCAGTTTGAAAATGTTTATCTCTTATTATAATTGCTCCATTTTGTTTTCCTAAGTCGAGTTCTTTGACAAACCACATATAATGACTATTATTTTTATGTACCCAATATTCTACAAAACATTTTGCTTTCATGACTGCATCTTATCTTAGAGAAAAACATAGATTTTCTTACCCAAACTTGAAATTCTGAAACTAAAAATAAACCCACAGCCATGGCTTTTCCCTAAAAATCTGACTTCTTCGATGAGCATTTATGGAAAAATTTTATATTTATGACAACATTTATTTTATTTTTATTTCATTTATGAAAACCACCATAATTACTATGCTATAATGGTTCTAGAAAAATCTGCAGTTGGTACTTTCTTTTGTCAAAATTGCAGTCCTCTTTCTGACTTGTAAAAGATATCCATGGTTGTTGTTGCTCTATCTAAATTTTGATTTCTTTTTATTTTGTCTTGAAATTTCATGAGACTTATGAAACTTAAAAAAAATATCCTTTGGTCTAGCTCTAGTTTATTCTAAAAATAGAACAACTTCATCCTGCTGTAATTTTAATCTTGTGTTATGTTGAATTGATAAAAATGTCATTCTATTGATGCTTAACAATTAGGGATTTTCTCTTAAAACTACCTTGGACGTTGTCTCCTTCATTTCTTTTGAAAATTCAACCACTCTTCCCTCTATTTTAAATTTCATTGATGTTTATCCCTTTGTTGCTTCTATATTTGATCTATGTTATTACCAATTCTTGAAAAACAACATTCTGCTCCATAGCTCTGTGGTGCAGGAGCACCCTAAGGTCTTTGAAAGATATTTTTGGTCATTTTGGCTTGTAGATTGGTTTAGAAAACCATCATTGAATAAGGAATATGTTATAAAGTCCTAAGTGTGTCTAAGGTGCATCTAGGGTTAGTAGTGATTAGGGTTTAGTAGTTGTTGAGGTTAAGTTGCATCTAAGGGTCTATATCCTTAGAAGTCAACTAAAAGGTCAAAGGGTTGACCAAAACTCCAAAATGGAGTGGCATTCAGATTTTTGATGATTTTTATTGATTTATGGTCATATGATAAGTTTTGGGACCAAGTTGGGCCATTGGATTTGGTAAAATGTCATTTTGACAAAAGATGTAAAAGTTGTCATGACAACTTTTGCAACTTTGCAAAGTTGTCGTGACAACATTTCCTAGTTTTTAGGAATTGGCTTTAATTATGCCCAAATCTTGACATGAGGGTCCAAAAATGTGAGAATATAATATATAAGGTGGAACAAACCCTAAAGTGACAGTTAGAGTTCGTTGTGTATTGACTATTTGTGGAGAAGTAAGGATTTACATTGTATTTTGTAGACAGAGGCATCATCCAATAATTTAATGGATTAATTCGGTTGAATTAATGCATTGAGAGTGTTTTATGTTATTTTATTTGTCATTATGGAATTGGTTTTATCGTTTAATCTCATTGGTAAGCATTTTTTAAAGTACTTAGGTTTTACTGGTTCACTGTGCAGTTTTAGACTAGTCATGTAAATAATGGCTTTCCTTGGAGTTCCCATGGTCCAAAGTCCTATGACCACTTGGATTCAAGTAAATCCTTGCATATACAATGTACATATGGTGTTTGGAGTGTGTGTGCTCAGGGAAGGCATGAGAACATTCCAGCCCTATGTGAGTACTAGTTATGCTAGATAGGGAAACTTAGCAGAGGAGAGGCAATAAAGATTTCTTGGTGATTGGTGTGTGCCAATCATTGGTAGAGGAGTGTAGGGGCATGTAATATAGACATTTTTATGGAGGGAGAATATTAGAGGAGGTTTTTAGTGTTTTTAAATAAAGCCAAGAAACTAAGCCAGTGTTCATGCCCTAGAAACCCTCAATTTTAGGGATTTGGTGAAAGTCCAGTGTACGGACAAGGTGGGGACCTAAGACCTAGAAAATATTTAAGCCTAGGAAAAACCCACAAGGAACATGTGAATAGATCCCAAGGGTTTTAATGGATTTTGAGAGAAAATCCACTTTGTCAGTGTTTAGGAGGGCTAATTACTCCTAAAAGGCTACAAGGCCTTAAACACTAGAAATCTTGAACCCGATTGTAACTAGGGTGAAAGATCCACAAGATTTGATCTAGAGGAGTTGAAAGAGACCTAAAATAAGTCACGAATCAAATCCCAAAGAAGATGAGATAGTTGGGAGAGTAGATGGCCAAGGAAAGCCATGAATGTGAAGGGTTATGGAGAAGGATCTAGTGAGGAATTGAACTTATTGGAGAGCTTCTACTAAGTTGGAGGATCAGATATAAATCCTCTAGTTAGGGTGGTGATAGGAACCCTAAGAAAGACCAAGAGAAGGTATAGTAGAAAGAAAGGAAGCTCTAGGAGTGAGAGATCCCCATAATATTGGTATGATAGCCATTGAAAGGATTGGGAGTTGATTGGTGTATGTCAGGGATGAGTGAATCCATAGGTTACAACATCATGGTGACTAATGCCGAATTGGGAAGGGACTTGTGAGAGAAGAAAGACAAGAATAGGATTCTTAAAGAAGCAATGGAAGAAATGAAGATAAAGATGGCAGAAGTTGTAGAGATAGCCAAAAAGATGAAGGAGCAGATGAGTGAAGATAAAGACAAGGGAAAGAAACTAGTAGAGAAGGAGATAGAACTAGAGCCTGACCCTCACCTACCTGAGGAACCATTTCTCAAGGAAATCAAGGCATTGAGTGGAAAGGCTCTAGAAGGCATTCCAGTTATCTCTAGTAAGATGGATTTAGAGATGGTTATGGAATGGATTGAAGGGATGGAGAACCACTTCGAGTGTGATGGAATCACAGAAGACCTAAAGGTAAAGATAGCCAAGTATAGGATACAAGGACAAGAACTCACATGGTGGAAGTTTCTTCAAGAAGAAAAGGAGAAAGAGGGAAATAAGCCCATAGAAAATTGGAAATAAATGGTGGAAAAAGTGAAGGAGAACTACCTTCCAGAAGACTATGACATTCAGATACACAAGAAGAGGTAGAACCTTAGGCAAAAGGACCTAGATGTGCCATCATATACTGAAGAATTTCAGAAGCTTTGTCTTAGATCAAGAATACAGGAGACAAAGAGCATCAAGGTTGCTCGGTACCTTAATCGATTAAGGTGGAATATACAAGAGGAACTCAATTTATTTACCCTAAATTCCATTCATAGTTTCTTCCAAATGGCCTTGAAAGTGGAACAAAAACTTAGAAAGAAGAAAGACTCTAACTCAAGAGGAAGATGAAGCGGTAAAGACAAAAGAGGTTGCCATAGAGGAGGTACAAGTGGAAGAGGCAATGACAGTAGGAGACAAGGTGACTCCAGATATACAGAGCAAGGACATGAGTCAAGAAATAGAGGTGGATACAATAGAGTAAGGGGTTCTTATAATAGTGGAAGACAAAGATCAGGGGGTTTTGGGAGAAGTTGTCACTTTTCTTCCATGAAATGCTACAACTGTGGACAATTGGGGCACCCTACATATAGATGCCCTGAAAAACCCTTAGCTTCACAAGGAGAGAAAAAGATAGCCTATGTCCAAGAGGAGAACTTATCTAAACAATCAGAGGTGAGTTTAGATGCATAGAAGGGAGAACACCTCATGTTGAGAAGAATTTTGATTAAAACACCCACCAAAGATGAACATAAGAAGAGAAGGGCTCTTTTTAGGGTCAAGTGCAAGATATTGGGGAAAGTGTGAAAATTCATCATTGATTCAGGATCCACAGATACTGTTATATTTGAAGAGGCAGTAGAGAATTGGAAACTCACCAAGATTTGACATGTGTGTCCCTATAAAGTTAAATTGCTAAACAAGGGGAAAAACATCTTGTTAAATGAGCATGTGTGGGTAGAGTTTACCATTGGAAAGTATCAAGATAAGATACTATGTGATGTGTTTACAATGGATTCATTCCATTTGTTGCTTGGAAGACCATGGCAGTATTACAGGGAAGTTGTCCATAATGGGAAAGAGAACAAGTACTCCTTCAAGAAAAATGGGGTAACTTTAAAAATTTAGTCTTTGTTAGAAGAAGACATAGTGGAGAAGACATAATTGAGTACATTGTTGAGGAGTGGGAAGGAATTCCTAAGGTATATGAAAGAGGAAGGAGTTGGCTATGCAATCATGTTAAATCCAAAGGAGGAGGAGATTCATAAGCAAGCACCTATGCCAAAGGAAGTGAAATAACTATTGGATCAGTTTAAGGACATAGTATGTGAGGGTACACAAGCTACACTACCACTAAAGTGGGAGATAAGTCATCAGATTGACTTTGTACCATGAGCATCTTTTCTAAATAAGGCTACATATAAAATGACACCAGAGCAAAACAAGGAGATAGTCAAGCAAGTACAAGAAATTTTGGACCAAGGGCTGATCAGAAAGAGAATAAGCCCATGTGTTGTCCTAGTGGTATTGGCTCCTAAGGAGGGAGGTAAGTGGAGTATGTGTACTGATTCTAGGGAAATAAATAGGATAACTATTAGATATAGATTTCCTATTCCTAGGATAGAAGATTTAATGGATTATTTGGGGCCGGGTGCTAGGTACTTATCTAAAATTTATTTGAAAAGTGGTTACTACCAAATTAGGATGAAGGAAGGTGATGAGTGGAAGTCAGCCTTTAAGACTACAAAGGAGTTATATGAATGGATATTTATTCCCTTTGGGTTTACCAATGCACCTATTACCTTTTTGAGGGTGATGAATGATGTCTTGAAAGACTACATAGGTGTATTTGTAGTTGTCAACTTAGATGAAATCCTCATTTTTAGTAAGAGAAAGGAGGACCATATGGGACACTTTGGGTTAGTATTCAAGAGGTGGCATAAAGAAAATCTCACCATCAATCTTGAAAAGAGTGAGTTCATGAAGGAAGAATTAGTCTACCTAGGATTTGTGATTTCCCAAGGTGAATTTAAAATGGATAAGGACAAAGTAGAGGCCATATTGAACTAGTCCATCCCTAAGATAGGGACTAAAGGGAGGAGCTTCCATGGGTTATCCCAATTCTATTGGAAGTTTATTAGAAGATTTAGTGAGATAGGTGCTCCAGTCCTAGAGACCATTAAAGGAGGGTTGAAAAAAAAAATTGTATGGACCAAGGAAGTTAATGAGGGGTTTGAAAGGTTGAAAAGAGAAGTTTCCACTCGACCTATATTGTTGTTACCAAGTTTTGACAACCTTTCATAGTAGAGTGTGATGCAAGAAGCATAACATTGGGGGTTTTCTTAAGCCAAGAAGGCAGGCATGTGGCATTCTTCAGTGAGAGATTGAATGAGGCAAAGTCTAGGTACTCTTCCTATGACGTGGAACTATATGCTCTTTTACAAGCCTTGAAGAAATGGAGGCATTATTTATTTCCTAAAGAGTTTGTTGTCTTTATAGATAACCAAGCATTGAGCAATATCAATTCTCAAGAAAATCTTAGCTTGAGGCACATCAAATGGATGGAGTTTTTGCAGTCATACACCTTTACTATTAAGCATAAGAAGGGGGTACAAAACAAATTTGTAGATTCCCTTCGTAGAAGGACGCTTACAATATAGGAGATTCAGTTGTAGAGTATAGGGGTAGAAGGGTTTAACAACCTTTATGAAGGAGATGTAGACTTCTCAGTGATCTACAAGGTCTATAAAGAGCTTGAGAATCACTTTCACAGTGAGTATGAGTATGTATACTACACTCTTCAAAATGGATTTTTGTTCAAAGGGAAACAATTATGTGTTCCAAGGGGATCCATGTGGGAGAACCTCATCCAAGAAAAACATAATGGGAGTTTAAGTTGACACTTTTGACTGAACAAGACTTTGGATCTAGTGGAGAGGTTCTATTGGTGGCCAAAAATTTAGAGGGATATAAGGAGATATGTAGAGCAACGTGCGGTGTGTCAAAAAGAAAAATTAATTTCATCAAATGCAGGCTTATATCAGCCATTACATATCCCAAGTAAACCATGGGATTGCATAAGCATGGATTTCATTGTGGGACTACCTAGGACACCTACTAGTTTAGACAGTGTGTTTGTGGTAGTGAAAAATTTAGTGAAATGATCCATTTTGTCCCATGCAAGAAAACACATAATGCTAGCCATATTTCCCATTTATTCTTTAAACAGATAGTGAGGTTACATGGCTTTCCAACAAGAATAGTTGTAGACAGAGATGTGAAGTGTATGGGACATTTTTGGAAGACACTTTGGAGAATTCTAGGAACCAAATTGTCACATGGATTATCCTATCATCCTCAAAAACATGGCTAGACAGAGGTGATCAACAAGGCACTTGGAAATTTGTTGAGCTGTTTGACCAAAGAATATGGACAAAGTTGGGTGAAAGTGATACCTCAGGCTGAATTTGCCTACAGTGATAGCACAAATTGGACCACAGGTAAGATCCCATTTGAGATTTTTTATGGGTTACACCCAAGGGGTGTCCTTGAGTTGAGAGACCTACAAAGTTATGAAGGTATTAATGGACATGTTGACGATTTCTCTCAGCCAATGAGAGAGGTACATGAATAGGTTAGGAAGACATTAATGGAGGCTAATCAAAAAGAAATCCAAGAGAGATGGGGGAAGAAGAGATCTCCAATTTTAAGTGGGTGATCTAGTAATGTTGTTTTTGAATAAGGATAGACTACAAAAGGGGATACCTAGTAAGTTGCAGATGAAAAGGATTGGGCCTTGGAAGGTGTTGGCCAAGTATGGACCCAATGCCTATAAGGTGGAGCTACCCAAGGACATGTCAATTTCTCCAATCTTCAATGTGAAGGATTTGATAAAGAATAAAGGACCATAAATACATGAAGTGTAGTACAATATTGAGGTGAACAAGGATGTGGGAGAGTTCAAGAATCTAGAATAGATCAAACTATAATATGAAAGGATATTGGACTCAAGAGTGAAAAATAATATTAGGCATAAGGTCTATATGGAACATCTAGTGAAGTGGAGGTAGCAACCAGAGTCAGAATCCCCTTGGATAGCTGAAAGTGACTTCAAGAAGCATGGAATTAGTGAGGAGTTCCTAACACCATAGGTACCCTAACTTTTTTTGTTGCAGGGGGAGAATGGTGCAAGAGCACCCTAAGGTCTTTAAAAGATATTTTTTGGTCATTTTGGCTTGTAGATTGGTTTATTCAACCATCAGTGAATAATGACCATGTTATAAAGTTCCAAGTGTGTCTAAGGTGTGTCTATGGTTATTAGTGATTAGGGTTTGCTAGTTTTTGAGGTCAGGTTTCATCTAGGGGTCTATATCCTTAGAATTAAACCAAAAGGTCAAAGGGTTGACCTGATGTAGAGGGTTTAGGGCTCTAGTGATTTCTTCACTCAATATGCTTCTTTCTCTCTCCTAAGCATCCAATGGTTACCTTTTTTTGGATTCTCCTCTAGTTAGGATCTCCAAGACCCTCACTATCAACTTCTCCTCCAAGGTATAGTTTATCTATTGAAGATTCCAAATTTTCTAAGCTCAACTAGTCCAACTAGCCCTTTAATTGCCTAGACCTCTCCACTAGATTTCCTCCTAGAATACCAAACCCATGCTTAGGATCTTACCATACATTCAATTAGAATATTGTTTATTTTATTTTCCTATTCATAGGTCTTTATAACCCTTTCCCACACTTTTAGATACTTTACCAATTCATTTGTCATCAAATTCACTAGGAGGCCTAATTGGCTTGTTTCCTAGTAGGTCTAATTTCACATTTTTTTGGGATAATGCTCCCAAATCCTTCAAAAAACCCCACACAAGACCTTTAAAATATTCAATGTGTCTATCAATTCTATCAAATTCAAAAATCTTAGCTCCTAGATGCACCCACAACCCTAGTTTCTATCAGACCCTAGTTTTTAGCCTATTAGTTAGGCCTCTAGACTAGTCTTGATCAATTGTCATAAAATTGATCTATAAACTTAATTTTACCTCCTCCAAACCTTTAATCCTTCAAGGATACTATCTAGGGCTTCTTCAAATTCCTCTAAGTCTTTTCCCCAAGATCATGGGTGCTCGAACCAAATCCTTCTTCACCTTGTCCAGGCTAACCTGTATTCAACAGTAAGCCATAGGACTTCCCATTTGGTCTATGAAATCCATTAAAAAAAAAATAATTGAAAAAAAAAACCATATTTACAGACTCTAACACTACTTCCCCCATGGTTTCAATCAATTCCACTAGTGGGTTCTTAGGTTAGAGCCATTTCTAACTCTGCAACACTAGAAAGGTCACTTGCAGACCAGTGTCTTACAAAACTCTATAACTTTACACTAAGTTAACTTGAAATAAAACTACCTCTTGTATAATAAATATAATTGAAAAAAATACACCTCCATGGGGTCCTATCTCCTCTCCCAATCTGTACATAGTCGTACAAGAGTAAGAAGATAATGTAGATTATAAAAATATAGTTAAAGGCATCCGTACCAAAGTACCAAAAACAAGTTCTACAATTCAAAACTTGATTAACCTTCCAATAACATCAAATACAAGCTTATATACTAAGCATGATTAGTTACAACACTCCAACTTGATTTTGCAACTTCTTTTCAAGAAGTTTCAAAATTTGCTCAAGCAACTTTTCAATGTTGCTATCAACTTTTCCATTTTGTGCATTTTGACTTCTTTTGTAAACTCAATAGTCATGATTGAATTTTTTGACCATCATTAGGACATTTAGGGTCCTAAGATAGATTCTCAACTCAAGGTACACAAAAATAACACATTTTGGTTTTCCAGGTCAAAATGACCATAATATCCCTCATGAGCTCATTTGGCTCTTACAAACATGGAAATGACCAAAACATGAATCCACCCTAGTGGAACTTATTTTCACTTATCAAAAACACATAACCTAACCCTAAATCACATCAAACACAACAAAAAGGGAATGCCATGCACCATACTCCCCTAGGACAAAGAACTCAATTCCCTGAAGTTAGGAGGTCTTCAATGGTGACCCCATGTTTTAGAATGTACAACTCTATCATCCAAGTGGCTTAAAATTTGAGTAGTCCCTACCACTTAACAAGATACTCCTTGCAGATACCCTTCCTTATCTTCTTTATCACCTTAGTATCAAGTATATTGTCTAACCGCAGTGGGATTTGGTTTGGGAAATCCTTCACCCAATCCTCATCTCCTAAATCTGCATGAATTGGATGACCTATATCTAGAGATGGTCCCTTGTAGGGATATAGGTCACAATCATTGAAAATGGGTGAAATTCCCAAATCAGGTGGCAACTCCACCTCATAGGCATTCTTTCCATACTTATGCAAAATCTTCAATGGTCCTATCTTCTTCATGAGTTGCTTAGTTTTCTAACCCTTGGGTAGCCTTTCCTTCTTGAGATAGGCAAGTACTAGATCCCCCACCTTGAACTACAAATTGTTTATTTTCTGATCATCTTTGAACTTATACTTATCCACTTTCTTTTGTAAAGTCTTGTTGACTTAATCATGAAGCTCCTTCATCTATTTTGCAAATGACTCCCCTTGGGCACTCCTTTTGTCCTTCAAAATGAGATCCCTTAACTCTAATATCCCTCTAGGATTGACCCCATATACTATTTCCAATGGGCTTTTACCATTACTCCTATTAATGGAGTCATTGTAGGAAAATTTTGCCTGCCCTATGATGTGATCCCATGACTATCCATGTTGCTTAGTCAAGCATCTTAATAAGTTCCCATGTGACCTATTGACTACCTCCATTTTCACATCTGACTATGGATTTTAGGCTGAAGAGAAAGACAATTTTGTACCCAACATTTTCCAAAGGGTCCTCCAAACATGAACCACAAACTTACTATCTCTGTTGCTTTCTATATTCAGTGGAAATCCATGGATCCTTACAATGTCTCTAAAGAATAGACCTGCAATTTGAGAAGAATCATTGTTTTTCTTCCATGGAATGAAGTGATCCATTTTTCCAAAATGGTCCACCACCACAAATACACTATCATGACCCCTTTTTGTCTTTGGTATCTCCAACACAAAGTCCATACTTAGACACTCCCAAGGCCTTTGGGGTACGGATAGGGGTTGGTACAATCCACTGTTACTACTTTTTCCTTTATCCCTCTAATAGATCTGACATTGTTGCACAAATTTCCTTACATATAACTACAACTTAGTCCAATATTAATGCCTATTCACTTTCTCAAGTGCTATATCCACTACAAAGTGGCCTCCCAATCTTCCTTGGTATTTCTCCTTCACAATGTTCTCCCTCATTGAGCACTGAGGTATACACATTAGATTTCCTTTGAACAATAGATCCTCCTACAACATAAAATCAGTGAACTCCACTTTAAATCCCTATTGGAACTTCACACATGCCTCATAGGCATCCTTCAAATCTTTGTCCTCTTTGTAAAGGTATTTCTAATCATCCATCCCTACACTTTCTAATTGTATCTCCTATATGGTTAAGACTCTTTTTCTAAAAGCATATGAAACCTTGTTTCTAACCCATTTCTTATGCTTTATGAAAAATGTATAAGCCTTCAGAGATTCTACCCACTTTAGGTGTCTTTGATTCATTTTTTCTTGCCCATTCAAGAAAATTAGAGCATGATTATCAGTATAGACCACAAATTCCCTAGGTAGGAGATAGTATCTCCATTTTGTAATGGATTTTACCATAGCATACAAATCCAAATCATAGGTGGATTAATTTTTTTTGGCCTCATTTAACTTCTTTGAAAAGAATGCCACAGGGTGTCCTTCTTGGCATAACACTGCTCCAATGGCTAGCTTTCTAGTATCACACTACACCACAAATAGCTGATTGAAATTGGAAAACCTAAGGGTAGGAAACTCTACTATCCTCTTTTTTAACATTTCAAAACCTTGGTCTGCTGCTATAGTCCATTTAAAGTGACATTTGATTCCACCTTTGATAGTGTTGAGGATAGGGGCACATACATGACTAAAATTTATTATAAATTTCCTATAGTAGGAGGCCAATACATGAAAAATCCTAACATTCCCTATGGACCTAGGTGTAGGCAATTCCAATATTGTCTTAACCTTATTAGGGTCCATCTTCATACATCCATTAGCAAACACAAAACCAAGGTAAACTAATTTAGTTTTTACAAAATAACACTTTTCTTGATTGATCATCAACTTCTCTATTTGTATCCTCCTCAAGACTATCTCCAAATGCTTCATGTGCTCATTCTTGGACCTTCTAAATATCAAAATGTCATCAAGATATACTATTACAAACTTACCAATAAAATCTGATAGCACTTCATTCATGAGCCTCATGAATGTGCTAGGTGCATTAGTTAGGCAAAAGGGAATTACTAGCCACTCATACATCCCTTCATTGGTTTTTAAGGTTTTTTTCCACTCATCATCAGGCCTAACCCTAATTTGGTGATACCCTAACTTTAAATCCACTTTAGAGAAATAACATGAACCCCCCAAATTGTCCATCAAATCCTCAATTTGGGGCATTGGGAATCTATATATGATTGTAATCTTATTTATAGCCATGGATTCCATACACATCTTCCATTTTCCATCCTTCTTAGGTGCAAGAACTATAGGCACAACACAGGGGCTCAAACGCTTCCTTTTCAATCCCTTTTCAAAAAAATCTTGAATCAGTTTTGCTATCTCTGCATTTTGACTTGGTGTCATCTTATATGCTACTTAGTTTAGTAAATTTTCTCTAGGTATGAGGTCTATCTGATGACTCACATCCCTCATGGGTGGTAATGCACTTGGAAAATCATTATCCACTATGTCATGATACTTTTCCAACAATGCTTGTATCTTTGGTGGCATGTTGACTTTGTCCTTGGTCTCCTCCTTTGCCTTCACTATCATTGCACAACAAACTCCTTTCTCCTTCTTCATAGCTTTTAGAAACTTCTTTCCACTCAACATCATACTGGTTCCCACATTCTTCTCCTCATTAGGTTCTTGCAATGGATCCATTTGAAACTTCTTTCCAAGCTTGGTGATTACATAATTGTTCTTCTCTCCATCATGAATAGCCTTCACATCATATTGACAAGGATGCCCTAAAGAAGGTGACATGCATCCATGGGAAATATGTCAGATAGGACCTTTTCCTTATACTCACCTATTTCAAATTCCACCAAGGTTTGTTCATCTACCACTATTTTTTTACCCTAGTTTAACCATGAAACCTTATAGGGTGTGGTATGAGGTATCCTTCTAAGCTTTAGTTTGTCCACCATCTTTGTTGATACTTTATTCTTAGTGGATCCAGAGTCCACTATCACTTTGAAAATATTTCCATGAGACCTACAAGTTGTCTTAAACAATTGCTTCCTTTGAGGTGGCTCTGTAGTACTAGGAACCTTCAACAAAGTTCTTCTTAGCATTAGATTCTCTCCATCCATTACTGGCCCTACCTTGGAAATGGGAGAAGTAACACTTTGTCTATCATCTTCTTGTACCAAATAATTCCTCCTATCTCCCATAGAAGATGAGGTAGCCTTTTTTAGGACATCTACCCATTGTTTGACCCACTTGATTGTAGTTATAACATCTTCCAGTGAATACTGAATTAGATCTTCCTTGGGACTTGAATCTTCCTGTTGGTGGTCCTCTTCCTTTGTATCCCCCTCTTTGAAAAGATCCTCTAAACTGATTACCTCCACTTCTATCCATAGACTGATTCTCCTCTGGCCTATTTAGGCTTTGTCCTCTACCAAAATTACTCCTACCTCTGAGTCCTATGTTATTGTTACCACTCCTTCCTCTTTGATGGCATTCATTCCTCCTTCTAGCCTTCTCCTCTTCTCTCAAGGATAATTGAAAACATGTGCATACTGTCAGGTGTCATCATGCTAATCTCATCTTGTATCCCTTGTCTTAAACTGTTGAGATACCTTGCCACCTTCTCTATTTCTTGTTCTTTTCTTCTATCCCTTAGGCTCAATTTTTGAAACTCAGTATAGGCACTCACTATCATCTCCTTTTGTCTCAAGTTTTGCAACTTTTGATACATCTGAATCTTATAGTCTGTAGGCAAGAATTGTAACCATAATTTGATCCTCATTCTCTCCAAAGAAAGTATCTTCTTCTTTCCACTAGTTACCCTATTATCCTGCATCATGTTCCACCACACCAATGCAAATCCTTTGATTCTATCCTTGGCATAGCTTACCCTCTTCTCCTCTGATACTTCTTTATGGTCAAAATGATTTTCTATGGCCTCCAGCCAATCAAACAACTCTTCTCCATTCAGGATGCTATAGTAATAGGGTATGTGTTCCATACTATCCTTGTTAATAGACTTAAAGGAATCAAACAATACCTTTTTATCTTTATCCATATTAGGTTCTTACCTTTGTTAGATGACTCTTTTGTCTGACTTTGAAAATCCTCATCACTCTCATCTCCCCATTCAGTTATCTTCTTTTTACTTTTTGTCTCGGACACACTAGCCTTCTCCAAGAGGCCATGAACCAATTAAAAAATGGCATCCCTACTCATTTCCTTAGGAAGCATTCTTTAAAGCTGTTGACCCTCCTCCCCTTCAGACATACAAAAACATCAATAAATTCTGGCTCTCATACCACTCTGATGGAGAGGGTTTAGGGCTCTAGTAATTTCTTCACTCAATATGCTTCTTTATCTCTCCTAAATATCAAATGCTTACCTCCTTTTTTATTCTCCTTCAATTAGGATCTCCAATAACCTCACTATCAACTTCTCCTCCAGGTTATAGTTGATCTATTGAAGATTCCAAAGTTTCTAAGCTCAACTAGTCCAACTAGACCTTCAATTTCCTAGACCTCTTCACTAGATTTCTTCCTAGAATCCCAAACCCCTGCTTAGGATATTCCCATACATTCACTTAGACTCTTTTCTATGTTCTTTTCCCATTCATAGGTCTTTGGAACCCTTTCCAACACTTCTAGATACTTTACCAATTCATCTGGCATCAAATTCACTAGGATGCCTAATTGGCTTGTTTCCTAGTACGTCTAATTTCACAGGTTTTTGGCTAATGATCCAAAATCATCCAAACAACCCCACAAAAGACCCTAAAATATTCAAGGTGTCTATCAATTCTATCATATTCCAAAATCTTATCTCTTGGATGCACCCACAACCCTAGTTTCTATTAGGCCCTAGTTTTCAGCCTATTAATTAGGCCTCTAGACTAGTCTCGATCAATTACCATAAAATTGATCTCCAAACTTAATTTCACCTCCTCCCACCTTTTAATCCTTCAAGGAGACTATCTAGGCATTGTGAAAATGCCACTAAGTCTTTTCCCCAAGATAATGGGTGCTCGAACCACATCCTTCTTCACCCTGTCCAGGCTCACTTGTATTCAACAGTCAACCATAGGGCTTCCCATCTGGTCGAGTAAATCCATTGCAACAATAAAAATGAAACAAAAAAACCTATTTATAGACTCTAATCCTACTTCCTGCATGGTTTCAATCAATTCCACCAGTGGGTTCTTAGGTTAGAGTCATTTCCAACTCTGCAACACTGGAAATATCACTTGCAAACTAGTGTCTTACAAAACTCTATAACTTTACACTAAATGAACTTGAAATCAAACTACCTATTCCATAATAAAGATAATTCAACACACTACACCCCCATGGTGTCCGGTCTCCTCTACCAATCCGTACACAGTCATACAGGAGTAAGAAGACAATGCAGATTACAAAAATACAGTCACAGGAATCCCTACCAAAGTGCCAAAAACAAGTTCTACAATTCAAAACTTCATTAACCTTCCAAAAACATAAAATCCAAGCTCATATACTGAGCATGATCAGTTACAACCACTCCAACTTGATTTTTCAACTTCTTGTCAAGAAGTTGCAAAAGTTGCTCGAGCAACTTTTCAATGTTGCTAGAAACTTTTCCATTTTGTGCATTTTGACTTCTTTTGTCAACTCGATGATCATGATTGACTAATATGACCATCATTAGGACATTTAGTGTCCTAAGAGAAATTATAACCCCAAGGTACACAAAAATAACACATTTTGGTTTCCCAGATCAAAATGACAATAATATGCCTCATGATCTCATTTGGCTCTTACAAACATGGAAATGACTACAAAATGGATCCACACTAGTGGACCTTATTTTCACTCATCCGAAACACCTAACCGTAAATCACATCAAACACAAAAAAGAGAGGTGCCCTACACCATGAAAAAAACTCCAAAATAGAGAGAAATTCAAGATTTTGATGTTTTAAAGTGATTTATGGTCATATAATAAGTTTTGGGACCAAGTTGGGCCATTGACTTCGGTAAAAGGTCATTTTGACAAACGGTGTAAAAGTTGTCATGACAACTTTTGCAACTTTGCCAAGTTGTCATGACAACATTTCCTAGATTTTAGGAATTGGCTTTAATTATTCCCTAATCCCAACATGAGGGTCCAGACATGTGGTAATATGATATATAAGGTGGAGCAAACCCTACATTGACAATTAGAGTTCATTGTGTACAGACTGTTTGTGGAGAAGTAAGGATTTACAATGTATTTTGCAGACAGAGCCATCATCTAATACTTTAATGGGTTGAATTAATGCATTGAGATTATTTTATGTGTTTTTTTCTTGGTCACTATGGAATTTTTTGATCGTTTAATCTCACTGGTTAGCATTTTGTAAATTACTTAGGCTTTATTGGTTCCCTGCCTAGTTTTGGACCAGTCATGTAAATATTGGCTTTCTTTGGAGTTCCCGTGGTCCGAAGTCCTATGACCACTTGGAATAAATTAAAGCCTTGTATATACAATGTACATATGGTGTGTGGAGTGTGTGTGTATAGGGTAGGCATGAGAACATTCAGACCCTACACGGGTACTGGTTATTTTGGCTAGGGGAACTGAACAGAGCAGAGGCAATAAAGATTGCTTGGTGATTGGTGTGTGCCAATCAGTGGTAGAGGAGTGTATGGGAATTTAATATATATATTTTGATGGAGGGATAATATTAGAGGTGGTTGTTAGTGCAATTAAAGAAAGTCAAGAAACCAAGCCAGTGTTCATGTCCTATAAACCCTCAATTTTAGGGGTTTAGTGAAAGTCCAGTGTACGGAAAAGGTGGGGACCTAAGACCTAGAAAATATTTAATCCTAGGAAAAACCCACAAGGAATATGTGAATAGATCCCAAGGGTGTTAAGGTATTTTTAGAGAAAATCCACTATGTCAGTGTTCAGGAGGGCTAATTAGTCCTAAAAGGCTACACGGCCTTAAACACTAGAAATCTTGAATCCGATTGTAACTAGGGTGAAAGATCCACAAGATTTTATCTAGAGGAGTTGAAAGAGACCTAAAAGAAGTCAGGAATCCAATCCCAAAGAAGATGATATAGTTGGGAGAGTAGATGACCAAGGAAATCCATGAATGTGAAGGGTTATGGAGAAGGATCTACTGAGGAATTGAGCTTATTTGACAACTCCTAGTGAGTTAGAGGATCAGATAGGAATCCTCTAGTTAGGGTGGTGATAGGAACCCTAAGAAATACCAAGAGGTCTAGTAGAGAGAAAGGAATCTCTAGGAGTGGGAGCTCCCCATCACTCTATAAATTTTCCTTTGAATAACTCTTTGTACCAAAAACTACGTAACTTACTATGTTGAGCTCAAACCCTTGAGGGAGCCCATTTCCATGCACATACTAATGACAGATGAATTTAGACCTGCACATGAAACAAACAAATTAGTGACAAAATTTCTTTTTCTTTGATGACCATTCTAATTTTTCCTATCTGGGTAGAGGTATAGCATATATTATTAGTGTATTACAAGTACCAACAGGAACTAGACATTGCTTAGATCTTTGAAGATCTAACCCATTTCTTTTATCTTTTTTAGGTCTTGGAGTCTACGGAGAGACTAGGACATCAATGACACATGCATCAAGATAGACAAGGAAGACCTACACCAGCCATACCCCCAAGCAATGGTTGGTCCCTTTATTATTCGTTATGCATTTTTATTACCTTTAATATTTCTATCTAGATAGGAATAGGAAAGATCACTCTCACATTCTTTGTGTGAGAGGTTTACATTCAGATTACATATTATTTCAATTGCATAAGAAGATGAAATTTTTTATATCTAAATACAACTAAAAAATATGAATTGAACATTTGCACTTGTATCTTTCAATGCATTGCATATGATAAAGGTGTACCTCTTTCACTTGATATACTTTTTTCACTATGATTGCAATCTGTAGTAAAAATTAGTAATAGGAAGAGCTATTAGAAATTTAAATTTTTTGTTCATTTAGATAAAGGGTTAAAGTTACCCGTAGGGATAGGGTTTATTAATAAATATTATAGTACAGGTTTTGGTTTAGTTTCATTGTACTTGATGTAATGTTTCAATTCCATTAAAGTATTAATCAAATATTAAAAAAAAAAATTGGTAACAAAAGGAAAAGGTAACTTCACAAATTTACTTTTATGTATTTGATTGGCAATAATTAAGAAGATTATAAATACATTTAATTACCTTCCTTAGCAGCTCGATGTCATTATGTATATTAAATTATAAAATATATCTTGGAAGTCAAATTTACTTATATAATAAATATTCAATATTTTGGATTTTACTTTAATGATTGAATTGTCATAAAAAAATTTAATCATAGATTTGAATAATATTTACTTTGTATAAAAATATGAGTAGATATGAAAAAATCCAATAATAATATTTTTATCTTCTTTTTGTCAAGTAACCAAATAGGGAAACTTAATCAAGCTTTCTGATTACAAATATATATTCAATAAAACACTTGTAGTTCAAAAATTGACTTTGTGTCTGATATAGAAAATCACATACATGGTTTCCTTCAAAATAATAAGGGAAATACAATTCACTATTTACACCATAACAATGTTTTGAAGATCAAACTATATATTATGCATGATAATATAAAAGTTTGTAACATGCATAAACAAAAGTTCAGTTTTAGAAAAAGACATCAAAACTCTACCAATGGTAGTTAATTGTAGTTATTTGTGGTAGTGTAAAGATATTACAAAATGTTAACTAATGAGAACATTATTTTGACCTTTAGTTTTGTAATGATCACGATTGACGTCTTCCATAAAATTTGGAAAAGAATCTATTCTAGTATATATCTCCTTAACCTTTTCCACAACATCTTTCATTTGCAAAATCTCATTCTCATCAACATAATCTATAGATAAAGTTGTGTTTTCAAATTTTATAAGCATTTTATAGAATCCTTCCAACATAGATCTTGCACATTTTTCAATAGGTGTCTAAGTTGAGCCATCAGAGTTCACCAGGACAGATGGACTTGGTACAATAATTTTTGATTCATTTTGAGAGACATCCACGATTTGAAGAATCTCCTGATATAAAAGAACAATCTTTTTTTGAAGTAAATAGTAACTAAAAAGTATCATATGAGGGGATAAAATAAAATATAGAGAACATGTATATTCTCAAAAACATTTTTTTACAATAAAGAAACAACAACACTATATTGTAGTGAGATAGTCAATTATAATTTATAAAGAATGATTAAATCAATCATAGTGCATTGTATGTATTTTAATTCTTGCTTAAATAAAAACCATAAGTTTGGTTGTTACTTAAAATTTGTTTAAGATTTTTTTTCTTGAATTAGATAGATATTTGTTCATAGCTTTTATGGACATTTACACATACACCTATTGAACAAAAGAAAAATAAGTCACATTCATGGAATTATTTTCATATACATTAGAAAGAATTTTGATGTCACCTTTTTTAATTAATTGGGTCATGCCTTTAATTACGCACTACTTTTTTTCAATTAAATGTTCAAGATGACAATTTATTAGAGTATTAGACAAAAAATACATGTGAACAAATTAGAAATAAAAAGTACAATATAATTAAAAATGATCTATAACATATATGAATCAATACTAATGTCAACATACTTATGTTATGTACAATTGTTATGTTCAACTTTAAATTGTTGTGGGAGTTTCTTTGAACATTACAATTACACTATTTTTTCAGAGCTATAATTCATCAATTTTGATCATTTATTTGTTATTATTGAAATGACGTAATACATACATTTACATTACTTTTTTTTAGAATAAAATATTGTTTCTTAAAATACTCACATTGAAAGATTGAACGCATGTCTCTCAAGCAAAGTAAATTCATGGCAATAATAAAAATACTCAATTATTTAGTCAAAGTCACTATCATCTTCACAGTGAACCACATTTCATGGAATCAAGTCTTCATTTTCTGGTTTTAGTATGTAAAACCAATAAAGATTCTCATAGGTGTGCCATCGTAGATACCAAGTGCATGTATCTTCACACAATGTTGGATAAAATTCACAAGTTGTATGTGTCCATGTTGGTATTTGTTCAGTTACAATTTTCTTACTCGTTCAATAAATGGTAGAGTTAAAAAAATTCCCTGAGGTCCCCATCTTTCAACCACGTTTCGATTCCATGATGTATCTATTATCCCAGCAAATTGTAAATAAAAAAATTGGCCATGATAGTCTAGATTTGACAGACCTTGAGTACTAATTTGTGGTGCTCTAAGCATTATTTTTAACCAAAGAGGGGCATAATCATCTGTTTCAGTCTGAAATGGAGCTTGTTGTAACCAAAGCTCTACTGGAACAAAGTACAAATCCATTGGATCACATGCTTCACAATAAAATAATTCCAAAAAAATAGATCTTCGTAGAAATGATTGAAATTTCTAAGAGGTCATGGTCGAAACCTAAATAGATCTATTTCCTGGAGATGCCTTTTTGAAGATAAATAATTTGTTTTTTCTTCTCTGTGAATTCTTGGAAGATCAATATGATCATACGAGTCATCAACTGTAATTATTCTTTGTCTCAACATATTTGTTTTCTTCAAATATCTGGACATAAAATGATTATTAAAGGATTATCAAACAATTGACATAACTTTTGATGTTTTCATTTTCTTTTAAAGAAAAAGATTATACGTGATCATAAATTTAAATATCATAATATAGAATCCTCGAATCATGTATTTTGAGAAAATCATCTTAATTAGCATTTATAAATGCCCCAATATAATGAATATAGAAAACAATGTTGTTTTTTTATGATGAAAAACTAAAATTATTATTTAAAAACATTCATGATACCTACTGAATCACATTCTAAAAGAATGTTTATCCACAAATGGATTTTATTGTACTACTCTTATTTGGTCCTTATTCTATTCAAATTTGTTGTGATATTTGTTGAAAATTGTTAAATGAACTATTTTCCAATGCTTTAATCCTTATTTCTTCTACTTTTCTTTTTTCAAGTTGTTTTCCTTTTCTCATTTTCTCATAACGATCATAAGAAAATGGTGGAATTATTCTCAATCCTTGTAATTACTTTACACGGGAAATTGCAACAAATGTCAATCATGTTCTTTCAGTTGGTCCTATATCAATTATTTCTTTTTGTAGCATAAAACCTTGGGATTTGTGTATTGTCTATGCCCAATGAAGTGTCAATGGTATTTGAGTTGCACAACCTCTTTGTGTTGGACTAATAGGTACTATTTTTGAATTCTCTTCACTGAATGGGAATCTAGAGTACATTTTGAATTTCACCATGACATACAATGGTAGTTCTTGTGGCACAATTCAGGTTTGTATACTATTTCCTGCACATAACCCAAAGCACCATTTACAATGCCTACTTCTATCCCGAGATTAGAAGTTAACGTAACTCTTGCATGTTTGGAGATTAAAAATTCCATATCAAGCTCATGAGGAGAATTTTCTTCAACTCCACTAACATTTGAAACTTTTGTTGGTACAATACGTATAACAGGTTGTCTCAGAGAATGTAATTTATTTTGATTATGATTGCGAACATTGTCATTAGTCGAAAATAAATAAACATTATTGTCAAAATCATCATTTTGTACGATAGTTATGTTGGTCCCGGTTCTTGACATCAACAACATCCAATCATAAATAGTCGGTTGTGCATCTCTAAGATGCGTGAGTAAATGATGAAATTGTCTTTGTACAAAATCCTCTCCATCTTGTCTAAAAACCTTTTCCAATGTGACCACCTTTGTAAAGTTTTCTCATAGTAGCTTTCCTCATCTTTTTCTATCATATGTTGCCTTATATCTCACTAGAGGGAGTTGTCTGAGGTCACCAAATTAAAATCCTTGAAATCCCTAAAATAACACCAACACAAAAATTAGAATGTTTTAGACTACTAATATATTATTTTACTAAACCAGATTCATATACACTAAATTTTGATCTATATACAATATTTCATTTTAAATGAATGTACACTTGCAAAGTTGAGGTCAGCATTTAGAGGAAACACTTGGCAAAATCAGGAGTCTATGTTTTCTAGGAACTTCTCCCAAATGAAGCTCATTTCATGAATCAATATATATTTGATATGACTCATTTCTTCTTGAAAGCTTGTGAGAAAAATTCCTTCCAATCGAGAAAAATATTTTATTGGGATTCTTAACATTGAATGAATTGTTGATCCACCAATATTGAGTGCAAATATTCCTATTGCTGCTAGGAGTAGAAGTGGAGAATGATTAGGCATTGCTGCTTGTTTGAGATTTTCACAGATTCTACCAATCAGATATGATTTTCCACTACTTATTGTTCCCTGAATTATCATATAAAGGGGCATCACATTTTCACCCCCATGATAGTGGAACATAATTATATCAAATGTTTTTTTTTTCTATTTTTCACTGAGACTATTGTAATTGATGTGTTTTTGTGTGTAAATATTTAGAAGGCATTCTTTTTCTCTCATCCTTTTAACAAAATTGATTTATTCTGCAGTGTATTCATCAGACTTGTATGAATTTGACCAAGTTGATTCTCTATTCACATCCCTTCATCCCAGCATATCAATTTTAGAAACTTCCATTGCATTTCCTTGATGCAACCATGAAATTATTTCCCATTCATGCTCAATATTGTTTCCTTGACCAATTTCATTGTTTTCTCCTTCTAAATCAGATGATTTGTTGTCACTATCTTCTACATCCACATTTCATTCGACATGCCATGGATGATAATCCAATGACTCCCAATTTGAGATTATGGTATCACTATTATCACGAATATTTAGAGCAATGTCACAAAATGGTTTGTGGAGGAGAAATTATGACAAATAGAATTCAATAAATTTTTTTTGACTCACATGATGGAATAGATACAATCCTTGGGTATACCCTAACAATAGCATCCTTCTTCCTGTGTTCCCATTTGTTATCTTTTCATTGACTCTTGTTATATATCCATGATTTAGATGCATCAGTTAAAGGGATAGTTTCCCTCGACAAGGGTCTCTTTCTATATGAATAGATGAATGATTCTGATTAGTTCTTCACTTCCATCTTCATTATTTATAGTTACAAGTTTCAATATTTTGTGTGAAACATTAAGAAGTTAACAAATTGCATGCTTCTTTCCACCAACAGGAGTTCCAGGAGCATGTGACATGTTTCTTGAGCTCCAACATCTCTTTCAATAATTTTTTCAGTTAAAATTTTCTTGTACACCTTTGGGACTAGATCTTTAGGATTTCCTATATTGGCCAAATGCATTAGCATTTGATGCTATGTTTCAGAACTTTTCTCTACTTTTGCTGCATATTTTGAAATGTATCTAATAACTGTATGCTTTGATAACACATGTTATCAATCTAAATTATCTATCCACAGTTGCAATATATAATGATTATGTGAGTTCACTCTTTCATCATTCCTTGCAGGCTTAAATTTCTTCTCACTAGTTTCAATTTTTTCATATAATTTAGAACCGTCTAGATTTAAAGGCCAAGGGGTATTGTACCTACAATTTATATATAAATAAATTATATATTTTTGAAAAAATATATTAACGTATAGTATGTATACAAAATATGTTTCAACAAATTCTTACCTGCAGCTATTTTATCCTTTTCTTTCCTTAAACATGCACCCTCTTTACATATAGTATGTCTTTCCACGGTGTTGAGTATTCTATCATAATCTTGATCAATAACCATCTCTAAAAATTTTGTTGTATTTTTCAAACATTGGCATTTATAAAAAATTTGAAAGCCCTATAAAAAATTAATCCAAACTTTATAAATAGTATAATTCATAGTTAAATAGTTTTCTATCGAAGCACACACTAATTTTAAAATCATTATAAATTTACCAGCATATTATGTCACAGAACATTTGCTCTTGGATTCCACAAATGCACAATTCAGTGCAAAAAGAGTTCAACACCTTTAACCTCTTCTTAATTATGCCAATCTATAGAATCCATATTTGGAGCTCCATGAAGCCATTAAAACCCATGCACATGTGGTGATCTTCTATGTTTCCATTCATATCTTGACCAAAAGTCCTTAACATTCAAACCTTTCTCTAAAATTTATTTTCAAAACATTGTGTGTCTGATATGCATGTAGTGAGGGACTATGTGAGGGTAGTCAATAAAATTTTGTCTCCTCCACTTTTGAGATTCTTTAGGGTTTGTTGGTGTCATTCCTAGCATTAGTGCATGTAGGTCTAGCTAGTACATATCATCTACACTTAGCATGAAAAATATTGTTGGCGTCCCTATATGATTAAGCATATCACATAATTCACCCTGACATTTTGACCAATAAGACCTTGTACCTCTTAATGTTGTGCCAAATTTTATCAATTTATTAGCAAGTTCTGAATTTGGTATACATTCCATGTGCTCACGTAATTCATCTATGGTAATTGGTAATTCTTGAATGTTCCATTTTGCAAACACAACACTAAAATTTTGTGCTTGATACCTAATTATCATGTTCATCATGTAATACCGAAATCTTGGGTGTTTTCCAAAAAGGTTGTACCTATATTGAATAATATGCTTGACATTTTCATGAAGGTGAATTGGTCTTACTTTTAGTTCCAAAAAGTATCATTTCCCATCTAGAAATAAGGTTGGAAAGGCCATATCGAGAAAACATGGAGTTATATATTCATTCAGTGGCGATGCACCAATTGACGGCCAATCAGTAAATTTTTTAGGATCTTTATGGGGGTTGTTTACCCATGCATGAATGAATTCCATTTATCATTGAATATTCGATGGTCATGTTGTCATTGATGTTGTGTGACTTATTACATTTATTTCTTCTTCCTCCACTATTGATTCTACAAAAACAAATTATTGTTCCTATGAGCCAAACTCGACATGAATTGTCTTCATCTAGCTGAAAATATTGTAATCACTATTTCTTTCGACATTGTTGAGAGCATGAATATCTATTGCGATATTTGAAAAGAATTTGTCATGGTCTATTTTGTACCTTAGTGCTCGATACACCCTATCTCTGTTCTCAGTAAAATTATAATTTGTACCCCATTGATCCTTTTTTTGAACTATTATTGGAAAATCTTTAATTGGACATGGAAGAGTTTTATATATCTATTCTATATTTTGTGGGAAAATTATTGTGTGTCCTTTATATTTATATTGACCGCCTTTTGCTTGTGTCACTTGTAAAGCTGGACTTACTCATGCAATCAACATTTCCTCAACTTGAGTTAGATTTGCAAGTTTGTCTGGTTCTGAACCTCGATCCATTTTATTAAATACAAAAAAACCTATTATTTCATTTTTCTTGCATACATCTTGAACACAAAGGACCTTCTATGTTGGAAATAATGGGAAGTGTGTCCTGAGAGGGGAGGGGTGAATTAGTACCTCTAAATTTTTTTTATCTCTTTTAACCATTATCCATTGTGTAATCAATTGTATAACCAACCATCTATTTTATACTATCTTTGTGTAAGATATATCAATTCATAAACTTAACAAACATGTAAACATTCATAAAAACATTCATGAAAGTAATTCACTCATATCATAAGATATCGTAATGCAGAAAACCCCTATTAGAAGGTAAAAACTGCGGTGGGGATGGCACCCACAAAAATTTCACTATCTGCAGATTGGAAGGGGTAGATTAAGGATTAAAATTTGATCACTTCTAATGATCTACCCTGTTAGGATTATTATGTGGAGACTTGTTAAGGTCTAATTTGTTAAGAGATTTAGTAACACTATTTAGTGTGCACTTGGTTAAGAGATTTACAATAGGATTGTTAAATCCACCTTTCTTGAAAGGATTTCTTCTATTTGCTACACTTTTTAAAATGCAGACAAAAATACTCATTGAACTAAGTGTTTGCAATCTAACAATTTCTAATTACATATCCATTACAAATCACATGTATAAATATATCACCTAATGTGATTCATTAATAGCTCTATTTCTTGGTAGCCTGTGTTATTGGTTATTGATAACCAAATTCATATTTTGTTGTTCTACTTCTTGAAACTCTTAGTTTGATCCATAAATGTTCTCATTGGCTACATTCTTCCTCTCACCCTTTGCAAATGAATGATTACAAGATCTATTTAAAACATAGATTTACCTAATTAAGTTTCACATATTACAAACTTAACTCTATGATCAAAGGTTTACAACTTGACCTTGATGTCCTAGTTTACATGTATTTAATCAGTTCAACTGATTAAACCAATTACAATAATGTTTGTTGTTCATCAAGAAATGGATTTAAAACAAATGAAAAATCTATAAATAGAATATAGCTATTTTATCTGAGGTGGAAGTGAGAACCACTTTTCTCAGGATATAACTGACTTTCGGTGTCTGATGCTCTATTTTCTTTGAAATTAGTTTGACTATATTTTGGTGTTCCTTTGTTGAACTATCTGTCAGGTTCCTCTCTTTTCTATTCTCTCAGTTTGCACTGTATTCTCCTCATTTGTTTTCACTGTCGGTTTACTCCTGTTGGGTTACATTTAACCATTTTTGGTTTTCACATTGAAATATTGTGTCTTTCATTTACACTGTAAATTGTTCTGTCAGTTTGTGCTTATCCTGTCTTTCAGTGTTGAATTTACCAATGGTTTCCCTTTTCATACTAATGGAAAAAATTTATGTCATCAATCTCGCCCTCTAATAATAGTATCAAAAAACTAATATGTGCAAAATAGTAACAAAGTTTATAGTATGTACACCATTTATATTACTCAATAATTTTATGACTGCCCCTATGAATATGCTAGTATAGTATAGTATATGTGTATGTACACTTTGTCTTTATACTATCTCTTCCTTTTGTGCTATATTTTCCTTTTCCCCTTTTGTACATATCATTTTCCTTTTCCCCATTTTTTGATATTAAGGGAAAAGGTGCATACCTATAGCTTATCAAAAATATGAGAGTGAGAGGTCTTCATTTCCTCCATCATCTTCTCCCATTTCTCCTTAAAATTTTCTAGAACCATATGCTCTAATGTGATCCGTGAATGCATGTCGTAGATGTTGTCTGCTATAGAGATCTCGGGGTGGCAATAAGTTTCCTTGCCGAACTTATGTGTTGTTGCAGAAGTGTGAGGTTCGGTAATAGTAGAGACCATATCTCAGTAACCTCTTCTCTGAATTGAGATTCTACTTCCCATAGTTCTTTTCTTAAATGTTTGATCTCAATGATCTTCTCACAATGCAATTTGATTGTATTTCCATATGTGGTTAGACTTTGAGAACTTGCATTAACATCAGAATCGATCATTGCAATCTTGTCATTGTTATCCTTTGTAAATTTCCCTAAATTGCATAGATTTTGGTTTAAGGAAACAACTTCAGTAATGATTGGATCTAATTCATTTGTTAACTCTAAAATCTTTACCTTATTTTCTGCCACTTCTTGGCTGATATTTTCTATCAATTTATATTGAAATTTTTTCTCTTCTCACTCCTCAATAGCCTTCAATGCATCAACATTCTATGTTGTGATGGCGTTGGTGAGGATGGCTTGTTGATCTAAGATTGGTGCATTATGATCAATATCAACATCGGGAACTATCTTGTTCAAGATATCCCTTGTAGTCTCTAGTGCTATGGAGTCTCGATGCTCCTTCTTGAGCTTTTCTTGCAGTGCTTTTCTCTGACATATTTCTCCATATTAATGGAATGATTCAAAATCTAAATTTGTTGGATCACACTTTGGTATTTCTATGATTTCATCAAGTGTGACTTCAAACTTATTTTTCATGGTCTTCTTCATTTTATTATGTGATGCACCTATGTGCAGAACCATAGCCATCTTTTCTACTTGGTATGATGTGCTAGAGGAAGGTTTCTGTGTTGTTGTACCTTTGTCTTGCTACTCAGTGTTTTCCTATCGGTTGTTTGAGGATGTATCCTTATCAATCTTCAGTGTATCTGTAGCTTCACCTTTGATGTCCTTCAATGTGGTATCAATAGTCTTAACTTTTTCACCTTTCTCATTTTGCACTTCTTTATCTTTAACTTGTGCATCCTTTTTGGTGTTGTCTACATCCTTTTGTTCTTCAATAATGGCATCTAGCTTGGTATGTGTACTTGTGCAGTATCAAAAAGTGTATCTTTATGCTTAGGTTGATCAGATGTAATAGTAATATCTTCATCTTTATTTACTTCATTTGCAGGATCATCGGTGATGTCAATAACAGTATTATCTGGCCAGATTTCATCAGCAACATCCATATCCTTGTTGTCTATTGTGTTCAATTTTTCTTTGTCCAATTCTACTATTGTGACATCTTCATTAGTGATAGTAATATGTTTGGGCCTCTGTTTAGTCTGATATTTTGGAAGTACTGTTGGTACTCCTAAATTTGGAACAAATTTGGAGTGACCATGTTATGTTTTTTCAGTTAAGCAAAGTAAGTACCCTTGAAATTTTTGTGTGAGAAGGATCAGTTAGAATGCTTGAAAAGGATGCCCGGATGATTTTCATGAGGTACAAATTGGGAAAATTCTTCAATGCCTTTCATTTGGAATATGTAGTGGGTTCCAACTCCTGAATTTCAAATCTGACATGTTTAGGGAGTAGTTATTTTGAGATGGGCACCTAAAACTGCATTTTGCTAAGGTGTCCTTTTGCTGTCTAGGGCCTAGTTTGCTTCTGATAATCTTGCTCCCTGTTGAGTTTCATAATCCACTGGTTTTGGGAATATATTACATGCATGTCAGAGAACTTATGTTTTAGATCTTAGGTCATTATCAATCCATTTGATAAGTTTCCATATTCCGCAAAGTTGGTCGCTTAGAACTGTTTGCATTTCTGTTCTACCTTGAAAACTGAATAGCCCATTTTGATAGGTTATAACTTTTGACTAGTCGATTCAATTGATAAAATTCCTTTTGTACTATGTTCTAGTGGTCACACACTCCAATATTTCCAGTTTGCAGATCCCTATGAAATCAGATGAAAAGTTTTTTAGAACCATTCCATTGGTGAATAATTCTGATTTCCTAAGTTTTCAAGTGTAGAATTGCTAAGTTGTCCACTTTGAGGTCTTTAAAATCTATACACGGGTGAAAATTTTGGATAATTGAGTTTTCCCTCATATTTTAAACATGAGAGTGCACCTATTTGAAGATTTATAGATTCTTACCAATCCATTTATCCACATTTCCAAAGCCTTTCCATTCCTGATTTATTGAAGTTTCGCTGAAAATGTTGAATTCAGAATTAAATGACATACTTTGTGGTTTCCCTATGTGTACCCAGTTCGAGGTCAGACATAATTGAAAGTTGATCTGAATTGTAGACCTAGAAATGAACCCATTTGAATATTTCTAGATTTTTATCAATCCATTTGATAACTTTTCCAAGTTAAATCCAAATCAGTTTCCTAAATATTTGCATTGTTTAAGTTCAAAACAGTGTTAGGGTGCTAACATTTGCAGTTTGGTATCAGTTGAATGGTTTGTTTTCAGGGGAAGATAGTTGAGGATTCTTGTTCTACATATAACATTCAATCAGGCTCTAGAGGCTGAAATTCTGAAGGATCTATTTGATGGGTTTGCTAGTTCAATTTCAAAGGTGTTTTATGCAGTTGACAGTGCAAAATAGAATTAAGTTTTCAGATTGGCCATTTTGCAAGAATGATAACTTTCTGTCTGAATGTTGTTTCCAGGATCTGATTAAGGGAACATCCTAATTGCATATGAATCTAAAATTTGACCTAATGGTAAAATTTCAGAGCTTGTTTCAATGATTTTGCAGTGACCGATCCAAAAGAGATTTATGTTGTTTTAGCATTGGCACCTACACAAGTTTTCTGAAAAGCTAAGTGTGCACTGTTATATCTTGTGCCTGAGGACAAATCTGGTGAAGCCCTTTCACACATGTAGTTATTGATGATGATTAAATCATTTTTCCAAGTGCCAGAGTCAGATGGTTTGTTTTTGTCAGTTTTCAGAGCTCTTTATGAGGGCCAGTTGCCATAATTGTGGTCAATCTGCATAAGTGCTAACATGATTATAAAGGCCACCGGTTTGTACTTAATGTTTGAAATTTAAAATATGGAGGTATAGAAAAGAGGCAAAATTGCAAGAAGGTTTTAAAATAATGCAAAATGACAATCAATGCAGTCCACCAAGATATCTTCTTTTCAACTTATTGTCAAAATAGTTCGCATTGTCAGAATTGTACTTTAATGCCAGTTGCATTCTCATGGTGATCACTTGCAACTACAAATTCAGAGAAAATTCTAGGTATCTCCTATTTTCTAAATGGATGACCACACCATTTTTACATTAATGTATAAACAAAGGGGATATGGCCAATATGTATGGCGGTTTCAAAATTGACTGGGCACTTTGCAAATGCAGATTGAGTATAAATGAAATCTCATACATGATATAATGAATGCACTGAAATTAGTATGTGGCGTGTAGAATGAACATAGATTTCTCATGAAATATACATAATTTATTACCTTGTGCAAAACCATAAGATGATGCACCCAGTTTGGTGGAGTAAAGTTTCAGATTTTTGAAACATTAAACCCAAATTTACATTACAAACACATTGCCAGCAGTCTGTGAACTATTTTTGGGTGAGTTATTTCAACATTAAGAAGGCAGGACATTTTCCATGGAAGGTGCCAGTGCCTAGGTTGGGAGGCGAAGTATTAAGTGTTTTTCACATTACAAACTGCAAACATTGAGGGATTTAAATCAGCGCAAAGTGTAATGAATGGAGGTTTTTAAAGATGTTTTATTTGCAATGTTAAAATCACTAAGGTATGGGCTGCACAGGAGGTGAAATATATGATTTTGGAATGCTTCCAAAACTAGTGTGATCTTCAGACAAGCTGTGGAGACTTTTAGAAGGATTATTTTAAAGTTTCCAACACTTTTAATTTGTATTTGCAGAGGATTTTACGTAGAATTTTGTTTTTGAGGTAAGTTTCATGAAATATTTTAAGCTAAACTCCATGGAGAGGGGTGCCTAAACCATTAAAACAAGTTTGTGGTCTCCATTTTCAAAGATATCAAACCATTAGCAACTAGTTTACTCATTAAAGTCTCAGAAAAATGGAAAACGGGGAAAATGAAATGTCCCATATGCCTTGTACTGTAGTGGTTTTTGGTCTTTATATACTAAATGGTTTTCTCTATAAGTAAATAAGAGAGCCCAGAGGCTCTTGGAGGGCTCTTGAGAGCTAGAGGAATGGATGCATGGGCCAACCACTACATTTTGAGATAAATTTCAAAAATGCCTTTGAAACTATAATACCAATTATCCCACATTCATGCTTCAGAAGGATTTCGGAATCCTTATAAGCTAAAATGAAAACATATGAATTTGAAGAAAGGTGAGGAGGCTATCCACGTGCGTGCCTAGTCATCTGACTGCCTCAGTTTTTGTGCCCAAAAAGGTAGGAAAACAAATTTTGACAAAAATGGACACTTGGCAGCCTGTCGCGAAGTCGCTAGAAGCTAACCGCCAAAGGAGATAACTGTGAAGACTTGGCGACTGACTGCTAGTGGTTGGTCGCACAGTCAAGAAAAGTAGAAAATAGCCGCTGATACTTGGCGACTGACCGCTAGAGGTTTGTCGCAAAGTAGCTAAAAGGAGATGATGACTGTCGCGATGAGGAGTTAGCCACTGGTCGCATGGTTGCCAGAATGGAGTTAGCCACCAGATGCTACTCACCAGGTCACCCAAGGTTGACAGTTGATTTGAAATTCGCTAGTGACTTAGAGACTGATGTTGGTCGCATGGTCACCGGATTTAACTGTGGTTAGTAAAAATATTCATAGACTTAGAGACCAAGAAGAAAAGCTAACTAGTGTTAAAGGCATGGTTAAAAGACTAGTTTATAACAGTAAATTAGCATGTGACAAGTGTTGATTTCTGGTGAATTTTGGGCATATTAAAGTAAAGTGAAGATTTTCAAAGACAGAAAATGTATAAAGTTCAAAGATTAAAATGATTTGAAATGTATTCTTTTGCATTTTCTATAAAAAAAATTATTTCAAAATTTTACAAGGCTTTCCTGGAGGGTTTCTCAGACATTAATATCATATTTTCTCAGGAAAAGAAAGGTCGGATTTTGAAGGGGAAAACGAAATCAGATTTGCACAAAGGAATAAGACAAAATGAACATATTTTTTATTGCAAAGGTCAGATTTGTTAGAGCTTTCCAGGAGTTTTTGTGAGTAGATATTTTCTCAGATTTCAAAGATATTTTGCAGATGAAATCATATTTGATAGATTTCTCAGTGTAAAATGATGGATATTTGCAAGGGATAAAATCATATATTTTGAAAAGATAGATTGAGCAGATCATATTTTTAGAAAGCGGACAGGTGTGAATTACTTTGAAAGACTAGGGTTTCTTCTCTTCTTATTTATTCTCTTCTCTTTTCTATTTTAAGGGTTCTAATTTCAGGTTCCTATTTTGGTTCTTGTGGAGGTTCCTGGTCTTGTTCTTGTTCCTATCTTTGCTTGGTTTAGTACAAGTTACCATTGGTTTGAAGATTTCTATTTGTAAAGCATACTTCTATTTCATGCTTAGTTCTTGAGTTTATTGTCTGGATATCTAGAAACAACTTGGATTAATGAGAATACAGTGCAGTTCCTATAAATTGTTGTCTTGTCTCTTTTGACTGTGTTTATGCTCTAGTATAGTTCATTTGTAAGGCATGTGAAATATACCTACTACAAGGTAGTGTGTGTCTAATCATTTGTGAGTCTTTCTCAAGGAGAGACTTAAATTTCATAAATGGTTTCAGAGAGCAGGACATAGTTTGTGAAGATTTGATGAAGAAGTATTGAGTTGAGTAGATTGTTTGTAAGGCATCCAATATGGATCGTATGAAGTTTGTAAGGCATTCTTGATTATTGCATTAGTTTTTTATTGTTGACATATGTTTTTATTGACTCTTTGCCCAAGGAATAGGCACTGATCTAGAATTTGCTGAGCAAGTGTTTTCTCCATTCAGTCATATGCAAATTTATCAATTTTATCTAGTTTTTAGAACAAATGAGCTGAACTCATTAAGGACTCATATTAGTAGGATAATGTCAATTTTAGTGATTCCTTAGAGAGTGAATCAAAAGGTTAGCCTTCCTTGAGTTTAAACTCATAAAAAGAAGAAGGATAAACATCCTTATGCCACTGTTATTTGTTGTTACAGTCATAGTATTCCCTGTCAAGCTCTATTTCAGAATTGTTTCCAGTCATTTGAAGAGTGGTATCTTATTGATATAATCAGAAATATAATGACATGTAACAATGAAGACCCAATCCACCATTTGAAGTTTACTTGAAACACAGTGAACTATCTAGGTAATATCTGCCTAAGTCTATGGATCTCAAAAAAGAAGAAGGATATTATCCAATCCTTAGAAATTAGCCTTTCTCTTGCCTAAAAGAGGTTGCATTCAAGTATATGAGGTATACTGTCATCATTAGGTAAGTGTTGCAAGAAAAAGTGCTAACAAATTGGTGACTCTACTGGGGAAAAATAAAAGTACAGCAAGTTTAAGATGTTTAATTCCTTGCTTTGCTGAATCAACCCAGAGTCTAGTTATAGAGTCATGTGTTACAAAAAAGAAAGGATATATTCCTTATGTTTTATAAAAAGAGTCAAGTTTGTCTGTTTGTTCCTGCAAAAATGTCTGAAAGTTGCAAGTTTCTCCAAGATAGTGTCAAAATAATCTCACTACTGGTGAGTGGTGACTCTGAGCTTTGATTTGCACCAGTGTGCACATTTAAGAAAGATTACAAAAAGGCGGACTTGCAGTGACAGTGACAGCAAATTTTCTACATATTTTGAGGCTGGTTTAAAGGTGTTCTCAAAGCACATATTTTGTAGCAGCTCAAGTACATCCAGTTATTTTACAAAGTTTTAATATTTTTCCGTATCAAGTGATTACAGCACTATAGAAAAAATGATAAAGGTGTGAAAAATAGGTTTACACATTTCAAGTTTTTACTTGCATTTTTGAAAAATCTGAATGAGATATGTAATAAATGAGAGTGGCAGTTTGTAATCTTTTCAACTACTAAGATGTCATATTCTTGTGATTGGAGGGGTAGTAATTTGTTTGGGGTAATCATTTTTGAAGGTATCACTGGATACCCTAACCATATGCCATCAAGGGTTAGGGCATGTTTACCAAAGTTTACTGGTTGTGATGAACAGTCAGCTGAAGAACATTTAGAAAAAATTGCTGATATGGTAGACAATCATTATATCTCACATGAGGATATATTGATGAAACTCTTTGTAATATCCTTAGTTGATATTGCAAGAGACTGGTTTAAAGACCTACCTCATGGCTCAATAGAATCCATGGAAGCATTAGAGGCTTGTTTTATTGAAAGATTTAGTGATTTTGAGCAGCTTAGTGATGAAAAGTAGTATGAGGATGAGGAGCACAGTGATGAGCAACACATATCTGAATTAAAAGACCCTATATCAGAAGTTGATCTTATCAAAGTACAGACAGATATGTTGAGGAAAAGGCTTCAAGAGAAAGTGGTGTTACTTTTACAAGGACACATGAGCAGAGAGGAAGGAGAATCACCGAATGATTTTTTCATAAGATTCACTAATAAGATAAAAGGCTATGGTATCATTTTTTGTCCTCTGGATCTTGTATGGGTTGAGTTATTTGTCAAGATTTGTTTTCCCCATACATGCAATTTACCAATTTCTCAGAGGGCAGATTTTTTTCAGCAAGTTATAGAATGGATAAAAGGTTTAGAAGATGTTTTTCCTAAAGATATATCTGATGTTGAAAGCAATGATAGTGAATCTAAAAATTCTTAGATTATTGAAGATGTTGATGATAAATTTGACAGTGAATCTGAATTTAATGATATTCAAAGTGATAAAGATGAAGAGTCTACTGCTGGTGAAGATATTGCTGACTATGATATTGATATAAAGCTTTATGAATAGCAAGATAATGAAGAATATATATGTAGCCAGGAAGATAACAGTTATGATGTAGACATGAGTGTTTGTAGTGAGGACCTTACATAAAGTGATATGTTTTCAGAGGCTTCACTACAAGATTCCAACAATAAAGAAATTTATAGCATCATGCAAGAAGACAGTAAGGAGATAAATGAAGAAGATGACTATTGTTCCCTTCATAGTGAACAAATTACAGAGATTTTATCTTTTGAGTATCTAAGATATTCAGGAAATGGAAGCTTTGAACTTTCATGTCCAACACATATTGATTTTGACAAGGAAAGTGAATCAGTGCATTCTGATTTGGACATATGTGATAC
>MU224008.1:482853-519473 GCA_018584345.1 Thuja plicata
ATTTTGAATCTTGTCTTGATTTTAAATCTACCTTTGAACCATTAAATGATGGTCAATCAGTGGCTCAAGTTTCATTGACAAACATTCAATGTATTGGTATTTTCCCTCCCACCCACCACATTTCTTTAAAGTTTTTTGATGATGATAAATGGCAGGGTGCTCCTATTTTTGATAAAGAGGTTATTACTCCATGTCCTAATTTTGTTGATCATATACAAAGTGATGAATCTTTTCAGATTTTGCATAAAGATCAAGGTATGTTTTATTTTGAGAGGCAAATGATGGATGTGAATGGAACTAATGATGCTTGCCCAAATAGTATGAAAAAGATTAAGTATCCCTCCTTTCAGTTGGATGGTTAGTTTTTCAGTTGTGATTTACAAATGAAAGATGATGAATGTCACAGATATCTAAGTATGTTCTTATCTAACGAATGTGACACATATATGCCACAAATTTTTTATGATGAAAATCTGCCTAATGTTTGTTGAAGCTCATATGAAGAATATGCAGATTTGATTTCGTGTGATAAGTTAGTACAGAGTGGCAGTATTCTTGATCAAACACATGATAAAATGAGTTTCAATTTACCTCCGATATATGGAGATGAAAATCAGATGTATGACAGAGGTAATAGTTGATCTCAGCTTTTGGGCTTTGGGCCTCTTGTAGATAATATACATATTGTATAGTTTCTTTCCCTTTCAGTTGTGTGTTTTCTTTCAGTTAGAGGTTTCCCCATTTTTGAGAAGAGAGAAAATTTTTGAGAGGTGTAAGTGAGAAGAGAAAAGTGAAAAGAGATAAAATCTATTTTTTTGAAGTTTTGGGGTGGTCTGCTACTCCAGAGATCTGTTGTTCTTGATATAAACTTGCATTTAACCATCCTCAATCAGAGCCACTGTTACTACTCCTAAATTTGGAAAACATTTGGAGTGACCATGTTAAGTTTTTTCAGTTAAGCAAAGTAAGTACCCTTGAAATTTTTGTGTGAGAAGGCTCAGTTAGAATGCTTGAAAGGATGCCCAGATGATTTTCATGAGGTACAAATTGGGAAAAGGCTTCAATGCCTTTCATTTAACATATGTAGTGGGTTTCAACAACTGAATTTCAAATCCCACATGTTTAGGGAGTAGTCATTTTGAGATGGTCACCTAAATCTGCATTTTGCTAAGGTGTCATTTTGATGTTCAGGGCCTAGTTTGCTTCTCATTATCTTTCTCCTTGTTGAGTTTCATAAGCCACTAGTTTTAGGAATATATTACATGCATGTCAGAGAACTTATGTTTTACATCTCAAGTCATTATCAATCCATTTGATAAGTTTCCATATTCCCCAAATTTGGTCTCTTAGAACTGTTTGCATTTATGTTCTGCCTTGAAATCTGAATAGCCCATTTTGACAGGTTATAACTTTTGACCAGTTGATTCTATTGAGAAAATTCCTTTTGTACTATGTTCCAGTGGTCAAACACTCCAATATTGCCAGTTTGTAGATCCCCATGAAATCAGATGACAAGTTTTTTAGAACCATTCCATTGGTGAATAATTGTGATTTCTTGAGTTTTCAAGTGTAGAATTGCTAAGTTGTCCACTATGAGGTCTTGAAAATCTATACCCCGGTGAACATTTTGGATAATTGAGTTGTCCCTCATATTGTAAACATGAGAGTGCACCTATTTGAATATTTATAGATTCTTGCCAATCCATTTATTCACTTTTGTAGAGCCTTTCTATTCCTGATTTATTGAAGTTTCGTTGAAAATGTTGAATTCAGAATTAAATGGCATACTTTATGGTTTCCCTATGTGTACCCAATTCGAGGTCAGACATAATTGAAAGTTGATTTGCATTGTAGACCTAGAAATGAACCCCTTTGAATATTTCTAGATTTTGATCAATCCAGTTGATCACTTTTCCAAATTCAATCCAAATCAGTTTCCTGCATATTTGCATGGTTTAAGTTCGGAACAGTGTTAGGGTGCTAGCATTTGCAGTTTGGTATTAGTTGAATGGTTTGTTTTCAGGGGAAGATAGTTGAGGATTCTTGTTCTAAATATAACATTCAATCAGGCTCCAGAGGTTGAAATTCTGAAGGATCTATTTAATGGGCTTGCTAGTTCAATTTCAAAGGTGTTTTATGCAGTTGACAGTGCAAAATAGAATTAATTTTTCAGAATGGCCATTTTGCAAGAATGATAACTTTTTGTCTGAATGTTGTTTCCAAGATCTGATTAAGGGAACATCCTCATTGCATATGAATGTACTATTTGACCTAATGGTAAAATTTCAGAGCTTGTTTCAATGATTTTGCAGTGACCGATCCAAAAGAGATTTATGTTGTTTCAGCATTGGCACCTACACAAGTTTTTTGAAAAGCTAAGTGTGAATTGTTATATCTTGTGCCTGAGGACGAATCTGGTGAAGCCCTTCTACACATGTAGTTATTTATGATGATTAAATCATTTTTCCAAGTACGAGAGTCAGATGATTTGTTTTTGTCAGTTTTCAAAGCTCTTTCTGAGGACCAGTTGCCATAATTGTGGTAAATCTGCATAAGTGCTAACATGATTATAAAGGCCACCGGTTTGTACTTAATGTTTGAAATTTAAAATATGGAGGTATAGACAAGAGGCAAAATTGCAAGAAGGTTTTCAAATAATGCAAAATGACAATCGATGCAGTCCACCGAGATATCTTCTTTTCAACTTATTGTCAAAATAGTTCACATTGTCAGAATTGTACTTTAATGCCAGTTGCATACTCATGGGGATCGCTTGCAACTAAAAATTCAGAGAAAATTCTAGGTATCTCCTATGTTCTAAATGGATGACCATACCATTTTTACATTAAGGAATAAACAAAGGGGATATGGCCATTATGTATGGTGGTTTCAAAATTTACTGGGCACTTTGCAAATGCAGATTGAGTATAAATGAAATCTCATGCATGATATAATGAATGCGCTGAAATTTGTATGTGGCATGTAGAATGAACATAGATTTCTCATGAAATATAAATAAGTTATTACCTTGTGCAAAACCATAAGATGATGCGCCCAATTTGGTGGAGTAAAGTTTCAGATTTTTGAAACATTAAACCCAAATTTACATTACAAACGCATTGCCAGCAGTCTGCGAACCATTTTTGGGTGATCTATTTCAACATTAAGAAGGAAAGATGTTTTCCATGGGAGGTGCAAGTGCCTAGGTTTGGAGGGGAAGTATTAAGTGTTTTTCACATTACAAAGTGCAAACATTGAGGGATTTAAATCTGCACAGAGTGTAATGAATTGAGGTTTTTAAAGATGTTTTATTTGCAATGTTAAAATCACTAAGGTATGGGCTGCGCAGGAGGTGAAATATATGATTTTGGAATGCTTCCAAAACTAGTGTGATCTTCAGACAAGCTGTGCAAACTTTTAGAAGGATTATTTTAAAGTTTCCAACACTTTTAATTTGTATTTGCAGAGGATTTTGTGCAGAATTTTGTTTTTGAGGTAAGTTTCATGAAAGATTTTAAGTTAATTTGCAAAAGTGACTCCATGGAGAGGGGTGCCTAAACCATTAAAACAAGTTTGTGGTCTCCATTTTCAAAGATTTCAAGCCATTAGCAAGCAGTTTACTCAGTAAAGTCTCAGAAAAATGGAAAACAGTGAAAATGAAATGTCCCATATGCCTTGTGTTGTAGCGGTTTTTGGTCTTTATATGCTAAATGGCTTTCTCTATAAGTAAAAAACACAGCCCAGAGGCTCTTGGCGGGCTCTTGAGAGCTGGAGGAATGGATGCATGGGCAAACCACTACATTTTGAGATAAATTTCAAAAATGCCTTTGAAACTACAAAACCAATTATCCCACATTCATGCCTCAGAAGGATTTCAGAATCCTTATAAGCTAAAATGCAAACATATGAATTTGAAGAAAGGTGAGGAGGCTATCCTCGTGCGTGCCGAGTCATCTGACTGCCTCGATTTCCATGCCTGAAAATGGAGGAAAACAAATTTTGACAAAAATGGACACTTGATAGCCTGTCGTGAAGTCGCTAGAAGCTGACCGCCAAAGGACATAACCGTGGAGACTTCGCGACTAACCGCTAGTAGTTAGTCATACATTCGGGAAAAGCAGAAAATAGCCACTGAGACTTGGCAACTGACTGCTAGTGGTTAGTTGTGAAGTATCCAGAAGGAGATGATGACTATCACGATGAGGAGTTAGCCACCGGTCGCATGGTCGCCAGATGGAGTTAGCTGCTAGATGCTAGTCACCAGGTCATCCAAGGTTGACAGTTGAGTTGAAATTTGCTGGCGACTTGGAGACTGATGTTGGTCACATGGTCACCGAATTTAACTGTGGTTAGTAAAAATATTCAGAGACTTAGAGAACAAGAAGAAAAGCTAACCAGGGTTAAAGGCATAGTTAAAAGACTAGTTTATAACAACGAATTAGCATGTGACAAGTGTCAATTTTTGGTGAAGTTTGCGCATATTAAAGTAAAGTGAAGATTTTCAAAGATAGAAAATGTATAAAGTTCAAAGATTAAAAGTATTTGAAATGTATTCTTTTGCATTTTGTGTAAAATGTTTTATTTCAAAATTTGACAAGGCTTTCCCGGAGTGTTTCTCAAAGGATAAAATCAGATTTTCTCAGGCAAAGAAAGGTTAGATTTTGAAGGGGAAAACGAAATTAGATTTGCACAAAGGGATAAGACAAAATGCACATATTTTTTATTCCAAAGGTCAAGTTTGTTAGAGCTTTCCGGGAGGTTTTGTGACCAGATATTTTCTCAGATTTCAAAGATATTTTGCAAATGAAATCAGACTTGATGGATTTCTCAGTGGAAAATGATGGATATTTACAAGGGATAAAATCAGATATTTTGAAAATAAAGATTGAGCAGATCAGATTTTCAAAAAGGGGATAGGTGTGAATTACTTTGAAAGATTAGGGTTTCTTCTCTTCTTATTTATTCTCTTCTCTTTTCTGTTTTGAGGGTTTTGATTTCAGGTTCCTATAAAGGTTCTTGGTCTTTTTCTTGTTCCTATGTTTGCTTGGTTCAGTACAAGTTACCATTGGTTTGAAGATTTCTATTTGTAAAGCATACTTCTATTTCATGCTTAGTTCTTGAGTTTATTGTCTGGATATCTGGAAACAACTTGGATTAATGAGAATACAGTGCAGTTCCTATTCATTGTTGTCTTGTCTCTTTTGACTGTGTTTATGCTCTAGTATAGTTCATTTGTAAGGCATTTGAAATATACCTACTACAAGGTAGTGTGTCTAATCATTTGTGAGTCTTTCTCAAGGAGGGAGTTAAATTTCATAAATGGTTTCAAAGAGCAGGACAGTTGTGAAGATTTGATGAAGAAGTATTGAGTTGAGTAGATTGTTTGTAAGGCATTCTTCAGTATTGCATTATTTTTTTATTGTTGACATATGTTTTCATTGACTCTTTGCCCAAGGAATAGGCACTGATCTAGAAGTTTCTAAGAAAGTGTTTTCTCCATTTAGTCATACACAAATTAATCAATTTTATCTAGTTTTTAGAACAAATGAGTTGAACTCATTAAGGACTCATATCAGCAGGATAGTGTCCATTTTAGTGATTCCTTAGAGAGTGAATCAAAAAGTTAGCCTTCCTTGAGTTTAAACTCATAAAAAGAAGAAGGATAAACATCCTTATGCCACTGTTATTTATTATTACAGTCATATTATTCCCTGTCAAGCTCTGTTTCAGAATTTTTTCCAGTCATTTGAAGAGTGGCATCTTATTGATATAATCAGAAATATAATGACATAATAGTGAAGACCCAATCCACCATTTGAAGTTTACTTGAAACACAGTGAACTATCTAGGTAATACCTGTCTGAGTCTGTGGAGCTCAAAAATGAAGAAGGATATTATCCAATCCTTAGCAATTAGACTTTCTCTTGCCTAAAAGAGGTTACATTCAAGTATATGAGGTATACTATCATGATTAGGTAAGTGTTGCAAGAAAAAGTGCTAACAAGTACAATATTGGGAAAGAAAGATATTAAGAGGAGGGGTGAATCAGATCTTAAAACTTAATCACTTAAAACAAATTGATCCATATTCATACATATATGAATTTAACCTAACATCAGATAGCATCCATAACATGAAACATATAACCCATAACACAGAATTTTGGTAACCCAAAAACCCAAATAGGTAAAACTAGGGTGGGGATGACACCCACAAAATCTTCACTACTACAGCAATAAAGTGTGCCTATTAGGGCTACAAGGGTTTGATTACAAAATGAATTCTACCTGGTTAAAGGTCTATTCAGTTAAGAACTAACGATCATTACAATCTACCTTGTGAAAGGATTTCAACTTAAAATAACGTAAGCACTCGGCTAAGAGATTTAAAGTAGGTCTGTTAGAACCACTATGTTAAGAGATTTCACCTAATAAACTTTTTAGAATGTTTCAAGTAGTGATCATGTGTTATGCACTCAAATGCTGATGACAAATCTTCTCTTTCCAATACCTTCTGTGATCTCACAATCTGATATGTCTTTTCTCTGGTATTCACTGCTCTATCAGTCTACTTGATCTAAGCTTCTTCACAAGATAACTCACTATTCATCTCTCATGAACACACAACCCCTTCTCTCTATATCCTTAATAATAGGGTTAGAAGAAATCTTATATGTCTTTACAGATCTGTTAGTGAGATCTAGATCAACGATCAAGATCTAATATTTTTGCCTCCAAGGCATTCCAATTTTCTTATTGGCTCCATGCCATGCATAGGATAAAATAATTCAATGTGTAAATAACTCTATAGATAAATGTTAAATGCTTACATATGTTGGCCCAAATCTCATACAAGTTAGCCTAAACACTTTACCTCAAAGTTTGAATCAATCCTGACATGTATGTAAAAATTGTTCTACTCGACACTTAACATCTCTTTCGCTTGGCACTTAAATATTCTACTTGGCTCGACATGATGTAACTCGGAAACCTATATTCCTACTCGGTAATGTTTCTTAGCCTTGAATAGTTTTAGCTCAGTCACAGTGATAACCAACTAAAATTGCCTAAGTAAATGACTAAGTGTTGGTCACTAATCATCAACAACACTTAGGGATTAACAATCTCCCCCTTTGATATTAGTGGCAAAAACACACTTATCATTTCAATTTGTTCCATCCAAAATGTTGCCTAAGTACACAATGTACTCCCCCTAGGAATGTACTCAATACTATATATAAAAATTTACATAGTATACATGCCTTCAAAAAATATTTACAATTATACCTGTATTGTTCCTCTTGCATTGTATCCTTGTTATATTCCGCCTTGTTTTTGTCACTGGTTGTAGGTGGGGTTAAGTTGTAGTTATCCAAAAAAAATTATGAATTTGTAAGGTGGAAGCAAATGCAGTTTCCCAATTGTCCTTAACATACTTCATAACCTCTAATTTGACTTCTAGCTTGACATATAGACTCACTAAACTTTTTGCAGTAGATAGATCTAAATTTCTCTTAACCAATTCTTTTGAAGATGAAAGTTCTTTCTGAATTACCTCCAAATGAGGTATCAGATTTGTCTAAATAGTAATCAATTTGGCTCTTATCCAACCATCTTCAGCTATGATCTCGGCTATTCTCCTTTGTACATTAGTCTATCTATTAAAATGTAAGGAGCTAGTGGTAGCATCCATACTTAGTGAACTCCCAGTTAACTTCAAGTCTAATTGAAATTTCTCTATAGCTTGTAGATTATCCTTTGTGAAGAATTCTACATCACATAACTTCTTATACAAAGAATAAACATTAGTTGCAACTTCCTCCAAAGTTTCTACTAGAGAAGAAAGCTCAACCTGCTTTGTCCAATCTCTTCTGAGATTTTTGCCAGAACTTTGGTCTCAAATTTCCTCTTGGACTATTGCAATAACTTCTCATTTGATTCAATGTTGTCATCATTTACCTTCTGCACAATATGAACTAACTGTTCAAGAATAGGAGCTTTATGATTTTCATCTTCCATGTCAAAATCTTTTACAAATATATCCTTGATGTCATGTAACACCTGTTTTTTCTTCTACTCTATTTTCATTTCTTCCTGCTTTTTCTTCCTCTTTTGTAATTCTTGAAGAGTCTCAATCTATTCATAAGATAAAACATTAGGATCCCATTGTGGAATCACAATCACTTCATCTAATGTGATATTAAGAGTGGGATATTGCTTCTTCATAACTTTCCTCCTCTTAAATTCAGGTGAGCTACTACTCAGCTTCGTTTCCTCAATACCTTTTCCCGTGTCAGTAACAGTCACCATTGCATCTTCCAATTTATTAAAAATTGCCTATTGATCAGGCATACCTCCTATTTTAGGTCCAGTGGGAGTAGATGATGCAAAGTGTGGTAAATCAACCAACACTTGCACTGCCTCTTGTTCCTTAGGCTCATTTTCACTATCCTTCATCTCCTCTCCGCTATCTAAAACTTTTTTCACAACCTCTAAAATAGGTGGATTTTGTGTAGTTACCTCTTGTTCATTTGTCTTCTCCTTCTCTACTTCCTTTTGTTTAATTTTATCTCTAGGTTTCTCTTGAGTTTTCTCTTTATCTTTCTCTATACTCTTCTCTCCTTCAGCCTTAGTAACCTTAATAGGTGATTCTATACTTGTATCGCTCGACTCATCCTGACTCTCGGCATTCAAATTGCTAGAGTCATCAAATGTTATGTCAATTGGACTATCTATTTTCAGATCAATAATGTTTACTATATGTGTTTGTTCTTTTGGTTCTTCTTCAGTCTTGTTAGGCTCAGTAGTAATTTTCTCTTTTTTTTTCTGTGCTACAAGGGTGGTTTCAACTTCTTTATCCTTCTACTCAGATGTTTCTTCATCAGTCTTCTTCTCTTATGGAGCTACCAATCTAGAGATTTCCTTCCATATCCTAGTACTCTCTTATACTACACTTTCAATGTCATTTTTCAAAATAGCATATCCTCTGAGTTTAGGTTTGAATTTAGGCTTGTACTCCTCAACAAATTTAGCTCTTTGTTTCTTAGTCAGCTTAGGGATGACCTTAGATAATGTACCTTCTCTAATCTATCTCTTAGTAGTAAGTGCAAATTCCCATCTGCTAGATAGAAACTCATATAGTTCACTCGGCACATTGTTTTATCTCTATAGAAGTTAACTTGAAATTTCTCATCATATCTAGTAGAGCTTCATGAACTTTATGCTTATTCTCTACATTCAATTTCTCATACTTTATAAACTTAAAACCAAATTACCCTGCAAACTTCCTCAAATTCTCACATACCTCATTAATATTAGTGGGTCTTTTGAATGGTGCAGTTGGTATGTTGCTAGGTTCATCAGTTTCAGTATTTTCTTCATCACTTTCTACATCCAAATGTAGTTTCCTTCTTGGTCTCTTTACTTGTAGGCTCGGCACAGCCTTTGTTGCAAATTTAGTGTTTTATCCAGAACTACTCTCTCCAACCTTATTTTCATATACTTTTATTTTAACTATTGGACATGTGGCAGCAGATGCCCTTGTCCTTGGATGATTGGAAATGGGAGGGGTAACTTTAGGTTTTGCTTGGCTAGGATTAGTTAGCTTGGCTACTGTTGGTTTCTTTCCTTTTTCTTTAACAAGAATTTGTTCTTCAGATTCATTTACTTCTTCTTCTTCTTCTTCTTCTTCTTCTTCTTCTTCTTCTTCTTCTTCTTCTTCTTCTTCTTCTTCTTCTTCTTCTTCTTCTTCTTCTTCTTCAGATATATCTTCTCCTTGTCCAGTAGATAGGTCTAGAGGTGCATCTTCTGGCTCCTCATCACTCGATAATCCAACCATTTTCTTCAGATTCTTCACAATATTTTTCCTCTTTCTCTCCATGGTTCTTGCCTTTAGATTCATAGATATCTTTGCCTTAGCTTCATCATAATTTCCAAATCTCTTTTCTTTTGTATCAATCTCCTCTGCTAGGAGTGTTGTGATAGCTACTGATGTTTCATCAATGTTAACTTCATAGGGAAATGGCTCTAACCATGATACTCTAGGTGTCACAACCTGAATGTATGTGTAATCTATGTCAACTAGAAAACATATCTACTCATAGTGCTTTTCCACTAGTGAACTAGGAATTCTAGTCCTCAACCTCATTCTCTTTTTGAATTCCACAAATTAGTTTCCCATAATGCTATTGAAATTACTACCTAATTTCTAAATACATTCACTAATCTGCACAGTAATAGGTCTATCCTTCTTCCAAACAATTTTTCCTAGTGTAGGAAATGAAGTCTATATATAGAAGAATATGAAAACTAGTAAGGAACCAAACTTACATGATGAGCTCTTAGCTTTTCTTATCAATAATAGGTTCTTGGCTATTTGTGTTAACTGCAGCTTAGAAATGTCATAGGTGTGATTCTTTTTAACTATCTTCCATGCTTGGTCCACAGCTATGTAGGGAACACTATCCAATCGAATCGACTGATAGAACTTATGTGCAATCACTCTCACTCTGAAGTCAAGTTCTAAATATTCAATTGTAGAGATAGTCATACCTCTGTTGTTCTAGAAAGCTCCTATGTTAGCTTCTATATCTTCTTTACTTTGTTCTCTCATCATCTATTTTTTGATAACAATAGGATATCTAGTTACTCAATGAATAATGTCTTTAGTGATCCTAACTAGTCCATTGTCCAGCCACATATGCATATTATTAACTCAGCTTAGAAAAACCTTAATCTATTCAAATTTGAAGTTTGGTGGAAAATCTAGGACACGAGTTAACCCTTTGTCGGCTAAATGCTTGAATTTGTCCTTCAAAAATCCATTCTCACACAGCTTTTTGTAGGATTCCCTCAATTCACTATCACCTACTTCACCAATCTTAACCATGTAACAAGATCTAACATCGTGGATCATAAGTACGTTTGATGGAATAGATGAGAGCGCTCCATTTAGATCACCTAAAATTCTTCTTTCAGGAATGACTCAGAAGTTAGGAGGTGCACACACATCACTTCTCACTAGATGAACTTGCTTCAGCTCCTCCTCCATACCCTTGACTGGTGCAGAAGAACTTGCAGCCATAATCTCTTAAGTTAGGGTTTGAAAATGAAGAACAGGGTACCTCAGCAAGTAACACTTTGCACTGTTCACCTTAGGGTTGCCGAAAGCACGCTGGCAAGATCTTTGATACAAACTTGGCAAAGATCAATTCTCCAACTTCTTCAATCTCTCTGTGAATACTGAAAATCACAACATAAAATGAAAAGCAAATGGTTTGTCCTTATGTAGACTCATAAGGTCAAGGTAGGTAAGAAATAAATGATGTTCCTGTCAGGTTAGTGTAAACTAGCTATCATTGGCTGACTAACGCAACCTACATACCACTCAGCTTACCATACGCAGCCATCACAAAACTTACTCAGCAAACCAGCTCGGCACCTATAGTGCAGTTAACTCTTCTCAGCATTTGTCACAAACATGTCTTGGTGCATCTCAAGATATGCAAATATGGACTTTGGCACATTTACATATTAGCAACTGATGTAAGATTTGAAATTTAAATGTAGTTCCTTACATACCTCTATTGCTCAGTTAGAGATGGTATGATCACCTGATCCATTGAATTGGGTGACCTCAGCTTCAGTATTTTCACTGCTTCTCAGCTCTATTTTTCTTACCCATGTCTGGTTCATTTGTGCTCTAATTTCCTCAATAGTAGGAGTAGGTACTCTTGTCCTACAGTCTCTCTTAGTGTGACCAATCTTCAAACAACTAAATCAAACTAAGCTTGCATTCATCCAACTCTTAGATTTTCCTCTGAAATGTGTCTTTAAGCAATCCTTAGGTGCATGTCCATATTATTCACAGTAATGACAACTCTGCCTTGTGTTATAATCCCAATTGTAGGTGTTGCCTTTTCTAGGTTCTTTTGTTTGTGTCTGAGATGTCCATTGTTTTTTAGCATTGGATCTACAATCTTGTGCTTTGTGATGATATTTATGACACTTGTAACAATAACCATTGAATCTTGGTTTGGGAGGTGCATCATTTGCTTCAGCCCAATATTCATGTGCTTTATGTCCAAACTTCTTACAATTAAAATAGTAACCATTGAACTTAGGTTTAGGATTGGACTTACCTTTCTTGCTTCAGAAAATGTTTGATGTATGACATGGTTTTCCATAGTGGTGGAAAATAGGTTTGTTGTTCTTTGTCTTTGCATTCCTCCTTTCACAATTCTTAGATGATTCTCCTTTCTCACTAGATGTCTTTGGTTCAGTGTGACCTAATCTATAAGAATATTTTGGTCTCCTTGATGCTTCCATCAGATTATCAAAGTGAGTGAAATCTTCATTAGGTTTGTTTAACCTTTCATTTAGTTCCTTCTTAGATCTCAAATCATCTTTCAATTGATTGTTCTTAGATCTCAGATTCATCATTTCCATATATTTCCTACTGATCTCCTAATTTGCAAGTAGCAGTTTATTTTCCCTATCAACTAGATTCATTGTCATCATTTGCACATCATGTGTCCTTTCATCAAGTCCGACATTTATCACTATTTTATCTTCTTCTACCATAGCTTTTTCATCATCAGATTTCTTCTTTTGCTCCACTACTTCACATAGTCTTACTATCTACATTTCTTGTTTTCTTTTCAAGTTCCCGACTTCTTCACACAGTACATTGTTCTTTTCTAGTAGATCTGCAATTGCTGCATCACTCTCAGTAGAATCTTCATTCTGAAATAGATTTGTAGTGTCATCTTCCTGATAATGAGTATCATTCATTTGTTTGGCCAAATCTCTCCTAGCCATCAATGATTTCTTCAATTCATGTGTTTCTATCTCAAGCTGATGTAATGCTAGCTAAATCTCAATCTTCTGATTCTCAGTGACTTTACCCAACTTGTAAACCTCTATCTCAAGATCTTTACTCACAAGCTGATTAAAATATTTTATAGGAGAACTGTGCTCTGATACCAATTGTTGGAAGTACAATATTAGTAAAGCAAGACACTGAGAGGGGGGCTGAATCGGATCTTAAAACTTAATCACTTAAAACAAATTAATCCACATTCATACATATATGAATTTAACCTAACATCATATAGAATCCATAACATGAAATATATAACCCATCACATAGAATTTTTGTAACCCAGATACCCAAATAGGTGTAACTGGGGTGGGGATGACACCCACAAAATATTGACTAATGCAGCAATAAAGTGTTCCTGTTAGGGCTCCAAGAGTTTGATTAAAAAATGAAATCTACCTGGTTAAAGGTCTGTTCGGTTAATAACTAAAGATCATTACAATCTACCTTGTGAAAGGATTTCAACTTACAATAAAGTAAGCACTTGAGTAAGAGATTTAAAGTAGGTCTGTTAGAACCACTCTGTTAAGAGATATTACATGATACACTTGTTAGAATGTTTCAAGTAGTGATCCTTCGTGATTCACTCTGATGTTGATGACAAATCTTCTCTTTCCAATACCTTCTGTGAACTCACAATCTGATATGTCTTTTCTCTGCTATTCACTACTCTATTAGTCTACTTGATCTAAGATTCTTCACAAGATAACTCAATGTTCATCTCTCATGAACACACAACCCCTTTTCTCTATATCCTTAATAATAGGGTTAGAAGCAATCTTTTATGTCTTTACAGATCTGTTAGAGAGATCTAGATCAATGATCAAGATCTAATATTTTTGCCTCCAAGGCATTCCAATTTGTTGATTGGCTCCATTCCATGCATAGAATAAAATAATTAAATGCGTAAATAAATTCATACATAAATATTAAATGCTTACATATGTCGGCCCAAAGCTCATACAAGTTGGCCTAAACACTTTACCTCAAAGTTTGAATCAATCTTGACATGTATGCAAATACTGGTTTTCTCAGCACTTAACATCTTTGTCGCTTGACACTTAAATATTCTACTCGGCTTGGCATGATGTAACTCAACAACCTTAATTCCTTCTTGGCAATGTTGCTTAGCCTTGAATATTTTTAGCTCATCCATAGTGATAACCAACTAAAACTGCCTAAGTAAATGACTAAGTGTTGCTCAGTAATCATAAAAAAAAACTTAGGGATTAACATGATCATCCTTGTTCTGTTGATTTTCATTAAGAGCTATTTGAGGGTTAGGACTTGTATCCTTTTTAGTAATATTAAGTATCTTTCTCCATTCAGCCTCACTCTTCCTGTCTAGTTCCAGTAGATGTCCTTAAAGAACTTGGTAGGCTCTCAACTTTGGTGAGAACCATTTGGAGTGATTCTTCATCATCTCTTTAATTTAATCCATTTTTTATTTAGGAGGCATGACAAATACTAGGGCTCTTTTCCTAATCTCTTTCTCATAGTGTAAGGAAAATGTCCATCTTGCCGATAATCTATCTTGAAGTTCTATTGGCATATTATCTGCCAGTTGTATTGGGAGATATTTGAATATATATATATATATATATATATATATATATATATATATATATATATATATATATCATTTTGATAATTTCCTGTTCAATTTTATTTTGATCCATTGGATCCAATGTTAGTCATTCCTTGATCTTTCTATTATTGACTATACATGATTTGATAATTGAGGCACATACTTCATCAATAATTTTAGGAATCTTATTCTTTTCCTTTTGGACAGATTCATCGTGTTCGGTGTCCTCAATGTCTTACCTAGTCCTTAGGAAACTTCTTATTTTTGTTGGTCCCCTTTTCTATGTTTGAGGTTTCCACTTATAAGTCCTTACTTGACCTTTCTTTGTTGGTGAAGGAATTTCATCCTTAGCTATCTGACTCCTGGTCCTAGTAGGAGCAGTAGTCCTTGGCTTCTTAGCTAGTGGAGGAGGTGGTAATATAACTCTGTAGACTTTGAGTCAATCTCCTTCATAGCTTCACCAACGAGTGAGTGTCCCTTAGTTTCTTATTTCTATTCAGTTTCTTCTTCAATTAATGATAGCCTTCTCTTCAAATTCTTGACCATCTTGTCTTTCTTCCTATCAATCGTCTTCACAACTAAGCCTGTTTTAATCCTTTCTTTGGATTCTTCATAAGTTCCAAATTTAGGTTGTGTTTTATCTAATGTCTCATCTATCAATGCCTCAATTGAATTAGATGCTTGATCTATGTTTACCTCATATTCAAGTGGAGATAGCCATATTATCCTCGGTACAGCTAGTTTGATGTATGTATAGTCAGTGTCTACCATAAAAAATATGTCAGTTTTTGAACATTTCAATTAACTCTTCTGGAATCCTTACTCTCTTATGCATTCTATCTTTGAATCCAACAAAATATTCATCCATGACTGACTCAAAGTTATCCCCTAATGATTTTATGAACTCACTAATTTGTATGGTCACTAGTCTTGTTGTGTCCCATTGCACATTTCCTATAGATGGGAAAGATTCTTGGAAATAGAAAAATATGCACATTATCAGAGAACCAAAATTACATGATTTTGACTTTACATTTAATATTATCTTCATGTTCTCTTCTAATTGTCTAAGTAGTGATTCTGAAAAATCCAACTGCAGTCCCTTCTTGACAATCTTGTAAGTTGTATCCACTACTCTAGATGCAATGTGGTTCATCCTGCTAGCCTAAAATAACTTGTATCCTAAGACACATGCTCCAAATGTTAGTTCATCATCATTGATGGTGGATACTCTTAGTCCTCTTCCATCCCATGTAGCTCCTGTATTCTTCTCAATTTAAATTTTAGGTGGGTGCTTTAGTGCCTTTACCTTATCGGTTATGGGATAACGGGTGACAATGTGTATGACATCCCTCGTTATCCATTTAGGCTCATCCAGCCATAATTTTTGGTCATGTATCCTTCTTAGTACTAACTGAATCCATTTAGTCTTGAACTCCTTTGGGAACCATACGACATTTGTGAGCCCTTTTACCTTGATGTGCTTGTTCTCATCCTTGATAGTGTCATCATTTTTATAAAAGCTTCTTGAAAGATTGTTCAACTTCCAGGTCTCCAATCTCTACTATCTTGCAGTGAATATATGCTCGCACATCTTCGATGAGCAAAACCCTAGCTCATATTCTTGAGAATGCTCCAGCATTGTCTTGTTGTGAAGCAACCTCGAGACATATCTTATACTTAGGTTCCTCACATGTACTATTCTTGATAAGATTGATCTTATTCTTCTTAACACTCTTGATCTTAGCGGTTCTTGATGTAGTTTCCATTGATTTTGAAATTAGGGCTTTCCTATAAATGATAAACAGAGCTCTTAGTTTATGCTTGGTACTTACTTTTCACCTTTGTAGCTGTAAGTGATCTTTTGGAGTTCTTGTGAATCGAGTTGGAGTTTCTCTACAATGTTGTCTCTTCGTGCTCTGGTTTCGCTCTGTCTCTTTGCTCTCGTCGCTTGGTGAGAAATGAAACCCTTCCATCGTCTATTTGTAGAATTTTCCCTAAGTCATGTCATTAATGCTCAACCACTCCTTGGTGTGTGAAGATGGATTCATCAGGTGATACACTAACTTCTCTTTCAGTTAAATCATGATGCTTCGAGGTAGCTTGATAACTTGTTACATTCACCAACGGATTTCGGTTTATGTCAATGACAACTTTGTCAACTCACATGATTACCGATGAATGTACATTTACACTAGCAACTTTAGCTTTTATACATTAACCGAGGATTCTCGGTAAGTGTAGGAAACTTGGATTTGTATGTATACCGATGCATTTTGGTATTTATTGACTGATGAAATTGAATTCATATAATTATAACAAGTAATACCATAGTGCATATTTACTCATGTTGATTTTGTAATTCATCAATGTATAATGGAACTGATGAAAAATATAACTTGGTATAATGCAGTTCCATACTTTTTCTACTTAGGTGGGGGTGGTGATGTCACTAAATCCATTTGATAAGGTGTCACCATTTGCATTGCTTGATCTAGCTTCATTAGTTTTTGTAGCTTTCCTCCACATTTTTTTCTCATCTTCCCTATGTCTTCAATGGTGTTTCCATTTGCAAAGGTGCTGGTCTCTATCACTCGGTCTTTGTAGTCTTTCTTTAGATGACCAACTTTATGATAGTGTAGACATGCCATTCTGGGATTAGTCTAGCCTCTAGAATTTCTTGTCCATTATCTCATATATTTTGCAGATATGTGACCAAATATTCCACATGTTTTACCTTTTTCCCATGTCTTGTAATCCCAAACATGATAGGGATTTTCTTTACCTTTAGGCTTCCAAGCTTTCTTTTTCTTCTTCTAGCATTCAAGAGATGTTTTCCCATGCATTTTTCACATAGGAAAATATTTGTCCATGTATGTTTCCTTCTTTGGTTGTTTCACCTCAGATTTATATGCATATGCTCTATGTCCTTTCTTGTTACACTTATAACAAGTTCCTATGAATGAAGATGTGGATTTAGGAATACCTTTCATTTTTATTCTACAAACATTTGATGTGTTCCCTTGCCTTCCATAGTGATTGCATTTCATCTTTATTGGTCTTGGATTTGCATAGACATTCTTTGGATCAACTTGATTGGGTGATTCTCCATTCTCAATATAGCCTAGTCTGGTGTTGTTGTTGGCTCTCCTTTGTCCATCCAGAAAATCATCCATTCTTTTGTTTCTTTCTTCATCTCTCCTCAGTATTTCATTATTTTGTTTCTGAATTCTCATTTCTTGTTTTACATTTTCATTTTCTTCCCTTAGCTCACCGATAGCTTCTATTCTTTTAATGAGCTCTATATTTATTCTATTTGCCTCTTGAATCATAAGAATAATCTGATTTGTAATCTCATGATGATGTTCTATAAGTCTTTGTATTTCTGACTCTTTCTCAAATAGCTTTTTAGTTAATTATCTTCCTTCTGTCATCAATAGCTAGTGTTCTCTCTTGCTCAACTTGTCTAGGATTGTTCATGGCATTAATCATTCTTAGCATCTATGTCTCTTGACCAATTTGTAGAGAATTTACTTGTCCAGCCAGATGTTGATTGATTTCATTTAGACTTGTGATACTTTCTTCTGATGTGTCTAATTCTTTTCTAGTTGTAGTTCCCGAAGAATGAAATATATATGGTATCTCTTCTTCATGGTAATCTGTTTCATTATAATGAGATACCATAATCCTTCTTTCATCTAGGAGTTGTCTCATCTTGATTCTAGCTTATTTATACTACTTGTAGAAGATATAAATTTCTATCTTCTGATTCTCAATACTCTTGTCAAGCCTATAATTCTCCACTGTATGATCTTTTCTCTTAAGTCTTTAAACTTTCCAAATAAGAGATCTAGCTCTGATACCAATTGTTGGAAATAATGGGAAGTTTGTACTAAGAGGGGAGGGGTGAATCAGTACCTCTAAATATTTTATCTATTTTAACCTTTATCCATTGTGTAATGAACCATCTGTTCTATACTATATTTGTGTAAGATATATCAATTCATAAAATTAACAAACATGTAAAAATTCATGAAAGTAATTGACTCATAACACAAGATATGGTAACTTTAAAAACCCTTGTTAGAAGGTAAAAACTGTGGTGGGGATGGCACCCACAAAAACTTCACTATCTATAGAATGGAAGGGGGTAGTTAAGGCTTACAATTTGATCACTTCTGATGATCTACCCTGTTAGGAGTATTATGTGGATAATTGTTAAGGTCTACTCTATTAAGAGCTTTAACAACACTATTTAGTGTGCACTCGGTTTAGATATTTACAATAGGATTGTTAAATCAACATTTCTTGAAAGGATTTCTTCTATTTTCTACACTTGTTAGAATGCAAACAAAAATACTCACTAACCTGAGTGTATGTGATGTATCACTAGTCTTTCTAATCCCTAGTTTCCTCTAGGGGCTCCTAGGTCACTCACTGACCCAATAGGTTTCTTTCACCAACCCTATTCTCCTTAGGACTCTTCTCAAAAGATAATACTTTTTCAACTAGTGAAACACCAACAATGTAAAACACACACTCACCATAGCTCTTCAAAAGAATCTTTCTAGCCTTTCTTGCTCCATCTTTCCAAGATGCTCCAACTGATCCAAATTGATCATTTCTCAATCAAAAAAGAGGGATAGGGCCTTGAACTTTTTTTTAGGATCCTTTCCACCACCTGCAACCACACTTTGCTTTTAAACCCTAATCGAGCTCCAAGGATCCCAGAAATTGCTTCCCAAATAGGGCTACAAGCAGTTAGGCCTAATTAGGCACCTTTTCTGTATTAACTCAAAAAAATTCTTAACAAGTGTCCAAACAATTTTAATATTAAGATACCCTTTCTCAATACACTAGATATTTTCTAGGTCTAGGGTCCTTAATCTGCCCGTACAACCCTGCCTATAATCAAGGCTAAAATTTAGTGTTTTTAGGCTTTCAAAACTAGTCTAATAGAAATTTCTTTCTATACACCAATCTGCATTCACCAAACCTTCCCATGTATATTGGTACTTCAAAAAACATTACCCTACCCCTTTCCAAGCTTTGATTGAAGCAATTATTCCTTCCAATCCACCAAATAAGCTCTACAACTACTGATGACCCCTAACCATGCATCAATGGCTCAGCTAGAGAGTCACCTTAAAAATGGCTGCCATCATTTCCTAGGTCCCTCCTTCACTGTACATATAGTACATGGATTCAAATTCCATAATCCAAGATCCAGTGCAAATTCCAGAGTGGAAGATGGAGTTATGACTCCATTTGTAGACATTGCCCAATTCAAACCAGCGACTGGACAAAAACTACAAGATTTTCCAAAAGTAAACAAAACTATTAAATATATCCAACTAAAACCACACATATTCTTGTATCAACCTACATTACTCAAATCAATCCTTACAAAAGTTGATTCAATCCATTAAACAATCTGATCTTCACAAAAAACATAAACTGCAACTGTATTCCTAAATTTCTAGTCCATACACAAAATGATTTCAATTTTCCAACCCTTCCAAAAGCTTATGGATAGCCTTATATATTTTACCAAGGCACTAAAAATTTGGTTTCAAATAGTTATGGAACCAATTCCATCAAAGTTGCATTGTTGCAACAAATGTTGTCAATGACAACATTGACAACTTTTACAACTTTTTGAATAAGCTCTCCAAACTTGGTCTAACCTTGTCCAAACTTGTCAAAACAACTAGTTAGGATGTAATAACATAAAATGGAACCTCTAGTCCCTTTTTTGACTCATTTGGCATCAAAATACCCAAAACACCCTATTGAACCTATATGGACATAAAAGTCTCTAAAGACCTATTAAGGTATCCTATCCTATCCTAACACTTTACTCAAACAAAAATAGGACTTACATGTCCTCTTATTATCCTTGTGGTCTGGTTAGAACCACTAAAAGCCAAAAAATCCAAGAATCCCTTGGTACATTTCCTCTTCTAGTGTACATAGGTGCTCCTACACCATACTTCCCCAAAATGGAAAAGCTATGTCACTCATGTGGACATGAGTTCCTCTTAGATTCCCACCTTCTTGAAGTTTTCCTCTGTAATCCATGAGGCCTCTGACACTGGTCTATCCTTCCACCAAATCAAATATTCCATGTAGACTTTATGTCTAGTAGTCTTCTTAACCCGGGAGTCCAGAACTTTATCAGCTACCATTTGAGACTTTGGAGGTAATATAGTAGCCTCCACATCATCACTAACCCCTTGACTATTTGGATTGATATCATCCATGTTCCCTCTAAACTAGATTAAGTCTTGAACATTAAACACTGGAGATATGCTCAATTTTTATGGTAAGTCCACTTTCTAGGCATTAGCCCCATATTTTGCCAATATTTTTCAAGGTCCCACCCTTTTCATCTGAATCTTGGTAGGGAAACCCCTATGTATCCTTAATTTTTTCAAGTGAACCATTACATGGTAACCCACTTCAAACTAAACATCCTTCCTTTTCTCATAAACTTTGGCTTTCAACTTATGTTGACTATCTTGGATATTCTTCTTGACTTAGTCTTGGATCGCTTTCATGGTATGGGTGAAGTCCTTTGCATGCCCACTTCTGTACTCCATACCTCCAAGATCTCTGAGTTCACAAACACCCCTTGGGTGCATCCCATAAACCACTTCAAATGGGCTCTTTCCTGTCATCCTATTCTTAATGTCATTGTAAGCATATTCTACTTGGGGAATGACCACATCCCAAGTCTACCCATACTCCTTAGTTAGGCACCTCAAAAGGTTACCCAACACCATTTTTACCACCTCAATTTTCCCATCAGTCGGGGGGTGGTAAGCTGAGACAAATGATAGATTGGTGCCCAATCTAGTCCATAATGTCCTCTAAAAATGGCTCATAAATTTTACATCCCTATCTGATACTATACTCAAAGGAAGACCATGAATCCTCACAATCACCTTGAAAAAGAAATAGGCTATGTGGCTAGCATCATTATTAGTCTTACATGGAATGAAATGCCCCATCTTACTAAATCTATCAACAACTACATAAATGCTATCATACCCCTGTTTAGTTTTGGGTAAGCCCATAATAAAATCCATACTCACACAATCCCATGGCCTGTTAGGGACTGATAGAGGATGATATAACCCTACATTACTCATTCATCCTTTTGCCTTCATGAAAACAACACACTGCTCCACATACTTGGTGACATATTTCACCAACTTTTCCCAATGGTAGAAGCTTTGGACAAGTTCCAAGGATTTGCCCTTAACAAAATGACCACTTAGAGATCCATTATGTTTGTCTTCTATGAGATTCATCCTCATTGACCCTTTAGGTACACGCAACTAATTCCCCTTGAACAAAAATCCATTTTGTAAAGTAAAATCAATGAACTTTCTATGAAAATGATTTTCAAAATCAACACATACCTTATAGGCTTCACCATAATCCTCATCTTCTTTGTAGAGGTCTCTGAAACTACCAATCCTAATGCTATTCAATAGGACTTCTTCCACTGTCAATAATCTCCTACTTAAGGCATCTAAAACCTTATTAAGTTGACCATTCTTCTGCTTTATAGTAAAAGTGAATACCTACAAGTACTCCATCCACTTCAAATGCCTATTTATTAGCTTCTCTTGTGTGTTAATGTAACAAAGAGCCTGATTGTCAGTAAATACCACAAACTCTTTAGGCAATAGATAATGCCTCCATTTTCTCAAAGATTGAACTAGAGCATATAGTTCCAAATCATAGGAAGAGTATTTATTCTTAGCCTCATTCAATTTCTCACTAAAGAAGGAAATAGGCCTACCATCTTGACTCAATACCCCTCCTACTGCCATTCCACTAGCATAACATTCAATGGTAAACAACTTCTAAAAGATTAGAAACTATAGGATTGGTTGAGTATCCACTTGTTTCTTCAACAACGCAAAGGCTTTCTTTTCTTATACTATCCATCTGAACCTAGTTTTGACCCCACCCTTTATAGTATCCATCAATGGTGCACATATCCCACTAAAATTCCTAATAAACTTCCTATAAAATTGTGCAAGGCCATGAAAACTCCTTACCTCAGTGGTTGTAGTAGGTGGAGGCCAGTTTAGGATAGCAGAAACCTTATGTTTGTCCATCTTCAAAGACCATTTGGACACCACAAAGCCCAAGTATACTAGTTATTGTTTGAAGAACTCACACTTGTCAAGGCTAATAGCCAATTTATCCTCATGCAACATTTTCAATACTGCCTCTACATGTCTGATGTTCTCCTCTCTTGTCTTGCTAAATATTAGTATATCATCAAGATATACCACCACAAACTTCCCTATGAAGTCCTTGAGCACTTCATTCATCAGCCTCATGAATGTGCTCGGAGCATTTGATAGACCAAATGGCATAACAAGCCATTCATATAACCCATCTGTGGTCTTGAATGTTGTTTTCCATTCATCACCTTCCTTCACCATGATTTTGTGATAACCACTCTTCAAGTATAGCTTGGTAAAGTACATTACCCCTCTAAGGCAATCCATAAGATCCTCTATCCTAGGTATAGGGAACCTATACCGTATTGTGATCCTATTTATAGCCCTTGAGTCTATGCATAGACTCCATTTTCCTCACAAGGGCTAATACTCTTCTTGATCAATCCTTGATCCAAGAGTTATTGTACTTGTCTAGCTACCTCCAAGTTGTGATCAGGAGTGAGCTTGTATGCTTCCTTATTGGGCAAAGATGCCCATGGCACAAAATCTATTTGGTGACTTTTTACCCTCTTAGGTGGTAGGGTTGCAGGAATACCATCACTCACAATATCCTTGTACTTCTGAAGTAATTCTTGCACCTTTATTGGTAATGGCTCCTTCAATGATTTCTCTTCCTCCTTAGGTCTTAGCACAATGGCATAAACCTCTCCCTCATCATCCTTTATGTCATTTACAAACTCCTTACCACTACACAACATGACATTAGGATTTTTAGTTTGTGGCTCTTCATCCTTTAACAATCACTAAATTTTTTAAGTCTCCCCTCCTTTCTTGAAGGTGATGGAATTCTCCATTCCATCATATACTTCCCCATTATCAAATTTTCAAGGCCCACCTAGTAGCTAATGGAAAGCATCCATTGGTAGGATATCACAAAGTAATATATCCTTGTACCCTCTAGTGAAAATTCAACCCATGTCTTCTCATTGACCAATACACTCTGGCCTTTGTTGAGCCATGTCACCTTATAAGGGTTCACATGGGATATTTTGGCTAACTTAAGCTTCAATATTGCCTCCTCTAAGATGATATTATTTGTGGATCTAGAGTCCACAATCACCTTACATACCTTTCCAAGGATCTTGTATCTGATTCTAAACAATGCCCTCCTGTGTTTAGGCTCATCCTTGACTATTTGCCTCATTAGTACCCTTCTTAACATTAGTTCTCACCCATCTCTGAATCTAGATGATCTATCTCAGGGGTTTTGACACTTGAAGTGTCTTCATGTGCATATGCTTCCCTTTTGTCAATGTTTTCTGCACAATTTTTGTTAGGACATTTATAGGCTGGATGACCTAGTTTCCCATAGTAATAACACTTCATGGTTGCAAAGTAAGAACTAATCCTCCCTCCTCTTCCTTTGTAAGAACTACCCTTGACTCTGTTATATCCTCCTCTTGAACTACTTTCAATCAATTTCTCTATCAACTTATTCTCTCCTTGTGACCTTTCTTCACTACCCCTGCCTTGGTAGCCTCCTCTTTGACCCCTTTGGTCTCTCCCTTTGCCTCTATTGTTATTTTTGTTCTTGAAGATAGAATCACCTTTATTCTTATTCTTTTCTTCCACCCTTATATCCAATTGATGACACTTTTGAATTGTATTTGGTGTCCATAGGATAATCTCTTCTTGGATGTTCCACTTCAATCCACCCAAGTATCTAGCCACTTTGATTGACTCTTCATCCTGCAATTTAGACCTTAGAAACAATCTCTAGAATTCCTTAGTATATGACACCACATATAGGTTTTTTTTTTCAAGTTTTGTCTCTTCCTATAAATTTGGATTTCATAATCCTCCGGAAGATAATTCTCCTTCAACTTGGTTACCATGGCATTCCAAATTTTTATTGGTTTCTTTCCCATTCTTACTCTCTCATCCTGAAGTTATTTCCACCAAGTCAAATCTGACCCTCTGAGTCTTGACTTGGCCACTTTAATCTTTTGAGCTTCAAATATACCCTCACACTCAAAATGATTCTCCATTGCTTCAATCTAGTCCATGATTGTCTCAATATCCATCTTTCCTCCAAAAAAAGGTATTCCTTCCAAAGCCTTACCACTTAATGCCTTTATGGCCTTCAAGAAAGGTTCCTCATTCAACACTGGGTCTGGTTCGGGGATGAAGTCTTCCTCTTCAAATTTTTTCTTGCCCCTACTACTAGTTTCAGCTTCAAAGTCTTTCTTCCTAGCAACATCTGCTAATTCTTCCATCCTCAACCTCATTTCTTCCAAGGGACCCTCAAGGAGTCTATTTTTCTCATTTTTCTCTTCCATGTCCTTGGCTAATTCTTTATTTGTTACCATCTTTGTAGAACCACTAGATTCAGCCTCTGACATATACTAATCTTCCCAAGTTTCTCAACTTTCTCTAATACCACTCTAATGTAGCACTAGTCTTGCTAATCCCTAGTTTCCTCTAGGGGATCTTAGGTCACTCACTGACCCAATAGGGTTCTTTCACCAACCCTATTCTCCTTAGGAACCTTCTCACAAGAACCTAGTTTTTGAACTAGTGAAACACCAACAATGTAAAACACACACTCACCATAGCTCTTCAAAAGACTCTTTCTAGTCTTTCTTGCTCTAGCTTTCCAAGATGCTCCAACTGTTCCAAATTGATCATTTCTCAGTCCATAGAGATGGATAACACCTTGAATTTTTTGTTAGGATCCCTTCCACCATCTTCAACCACACTTTTCTTTGAAACCCTAATCGAGTTCCAAGAATCCCACCAATTGCTTCCCAAATAGGGCTACAAGCAATTAGGCCTAATTAGGCACCTTTTCTACCATAACTCACAAAATGTCTTAACAAGTGTCCAAAAAATTTTAGGATCTAGACACCCTTTATCAATACACTAGATATTTTCTAGATCTAGTGTCCCCAATCTGTCAGTACATCCCTGCCTATAATCAAGGCTAAAATTTAGGGTTTTGAGGCTTTCAAAACCAATCTGATAGATACTTCATTCTATACAAAAATATGCATTCACCAAACCTTCCCATGTAAATTGGGATTTCAAAACACATTACCCTACCCCTTTCCAAGATTTTATTGAAGCAATGATTGCTTTCAATCAACCAAATAAGCTCTGCAAGTCCTGATGACCCTTAGGCATGCATCATTGGCTCACCTAGAGCATCACCTTAAAAATGGCTTCCATCCTTTCCTGGGCCCCTCCTTCATTGTACATATAGTACATGGATTCACCTTCCATAATCCAAGAGCCCATGTAAATGCCATGGTGGAAGACGGAGTTATGACTCCATTTGTAGACAGTGCCCAATTAAAACCAATGACTGGACAAAAACTAAAAGATTTTGCAAATGTAAAAAAAACAATTCAATATATAAAACTACCACCACACAAAGTCCTGTATCAACCTACATTACTCAAATCAATTCTTACAGAAGTTGATTCAATCCATTAAACAATCAGATCTTCACAAAACACATAAACTGCAACTGTATTCCCAAATTCACAGTCCATACACAAAATAATTTCAACTTGAAAACCCTTCCAAAAGCTCGAGGATAGCCTTATGTAAATTAAAAAGGAACTAAAAATTTGGTTTCAGATAGTTATGGAACCAATTCCATCGAAGTTGCATTCTTGCAACAAATGTTGTCAATGTTGTCAATCACAACATTGACAACTTTTACATCTTTTTGAATAAGCTCTCCAAACTTGGTCTAACCTTGTCCAAACTTGTCCAAACCACTAGTTAGGATGTAATAACATAAAATGGAACCTCTAGTCCCTTGTTTGACTCGTTTGGCATCAAAATACCAAAAACACCCTATTGAACCTAAATGGACACAAAAATTCCCTAAAGACCTATTAAGGTATCCTATCCTCTCCTACCACTTTACTCAAACAAAAATAGGACTTACATGTCCTCTTATTATCCTAGTGGTCTGGCTCGAACCACTACAAGACAAAACATCCAAGAAGCCCTAGGTACATTTCCTCTTCTACCTACCTAGGTGCTCCTACATGAGTATGCAATATAACAATTGCTGATTACATATCCATTACAAAACACATGTATAAATGTATTACCTAATGTGATTGATTAATTCCTATGTTTCTCGGTAGCCTATGTTCTTAGTTATTGATAACCAAATTCATCTTTTTTTGTTCTTCTTCTTGAAACTCTCAGTCTGATGCATAGATGTGATCATTGGCTACATTCATCCTCTCATCCTTCTCAAATGAATGATTAAAACATCTATTTATAACATAGATTAACCTAATTAAGTTTCACGTATTACAAACTTAACTATATGATCAAAGGTTTACAACTTGACCTTGATGTCCTAGTTTGCATGTATTGAATTAGTTGGACAAATTAAAACAATTACAATAATGTTTATTGTTCCTCAAGAAATGGAATTAAAACAAACCAAAACGCTATATATAGAATATAACTATTTTATTTGATGTGGAAGTCAGATCCACTTTTGTCAAGATTTAACTGACTTTTGGTGTTTGATTCTCAATTTTCTCTGAAATTAGTTTGATTATTTTTCAGTGTTCATTTGTTGAACTATCTATCGGGTTCCTCTCTTGTCTATTCTCTCGGATTGCACTATATTCTTCTCGTCGGGTGCCACTGTCTATTTACTAATGTTGGGTTCCACTTAACCATTTTTAGTTTTCACTTTGCAAGTTTCTATCTTTTATTTACATTGAAAATTGTTCTATCAATTTGTGCTTATCCTGTCTTTCGGTGTTGACTTTACCGATGGTTTCTCTTTGCATACTAATGGAAATTTTTTATATCATCATTCTGTTGTTCGACTAACTTTTATTCCAAGATAACATTACTAACACATGTAACACATAGCTTGATGAACAAAGCTATCTAATTGATGTTGAAATAATAATTGCAGCTTCTAAAAATCTATTCCAAACATTTCATTACAGCTTACATGATTTTTTACATTGTGTTCACTTTGACACAGTTGCAAAGGATTGATAGGTACAAACCAAGAAGATGGATTTTGTTCTAGATGAATATTTAATTGAGTGCTGGCATTTATATTTTCACTCTGCAATTCTTCTACCATTATTTCAAATCTTCTTCTAGCATTTATTTCTCTCTCTTGTCGATTACAATTTACAATTTAATTTCCCCTTTCTAAAAAAATCATCTGATCATGTCGCCTTCTTATATATTCTCTTTGATATTCCCTTTATATTCCCTTTGATCATTCCAAATTTGAAAGTTCAAACTTCTAGTATGATTTTCTTCCCCATTTTCTATTTGAACTAGACTCCACTCTTCTTGAATTATCTAGATACCTCTCATACTCATATTCAGTTCAACTCTATTTTATTCATGTAACTATTATTCCATTATTTTTGTTCTTCTTCTAGCCCTTATTTTCCTATCTTGTTGATTGCAGTGTGCACATTGGTTTTCCCTTTCTATATCATTCATTTTTTCATGTTGCCTTCTTCTATATTCTTGTTCATATTCCCTTCTGTATTCTCTTCTCTCATCAGCAGATTGAAATTTCAAACATCTTCGTGGCCTAGCTACGAAATGAAGAGAAAATATGTTGCAATTAATTTTCTTGACAATTTAAACTCTGTTGGAAATTTGTTTCTATGTAGTTGATTGATTGTATGTTTGTCATTGATGACAACATATAATACACAGTAGTGATTCTGTATGTACTTATTAGAATGATGATATCAAGCCTTGCATGGTTAGATACATGTTTTAGACATGTTTATTATGTTATGTTCATACACGCAGATCCAGATATGATGTTTGAGTCAAGTTGTGTAATTCTTTTATTGGCAGTTACAGTTCTGGAAGAGTATCTATTCAGAGCCGATGTATGTAACGTGTTTCTTGAGTTTCACCTATCTTCAGGATATGTGTTTTTATATTCATAATTAGTTATGAGTTGATGATTTTTATCTAAAGGTGCTTAACATGTTTCAAGAAGATTACAAAATTAGAGTTAATTTGGTGAGGTCGACTTAGTGAAGCGTCGCGTCTATTTCAGTTTGTGTTGCATAGACTTAATATTGCTTGTGTGCTTAGTGAAGCCAACAAGGATCTTATGAAGAGTTGTATTATATTTCCCATGATCTCATACTTTGAGGAAGATATTTATAGAAATTAATTTGTGATACGCTAAGTGTGAATGATACGAAAAGAGACAAAAAATGTACAGAGCAAAATATTAGTTGTGGTTCATTCATCAAGAGTCTATGTGAAGAAGAAGTAGATGATTAAAATACAATGGAACTGATCAAGATAGCAGGTCAACTATATAGTTCATCATCAGATATAGTGCATATATGTTCTACAGAAGGTTGTATCCTTCACCGTTGAAGCAGTGAGCTTTTGGATAGTGAGTCCTCACCCCTAACAGGGCTATTTTTAAAATACTCCTAACAGGGTTTGACCCTTAACCAGGTCACTATACTTATTGCATTGTAAATTACAACTCCTAATAGGGTTGAAATATCTTTGAACAAGGATTAATATAAACAAGTATAGTTCATTGTGGGTGCTAATTTCCACCGGGGTTTTTACCATTTGGTTTCCCCATAATCAAATTGTGTGTTGTGTACTGTGTTATCTGATTAAGAATTTACTTTATTGTATTCTAAAGTTAAAGAAGCAAAAGAATTAAAGTTACTGATAACTGATTCACCCCCCCTCTCAGTTGTGCTTTGGAACTATTCTAACAATTGGTATTAGAGCCAAGTGCCTTGGAGAAGAACCCTAAGAGCTTAAGGTAGATCAGATGACTTACTTCAGAAAAGAGAGCCCTAAGTTCGATGGAGAAAATTATCTAGATTGGAAAAATAAAATGATAACACATCTACAGTCTATTTTCTTTGAGATCTTTGAGATAGCTACACAAGAAGTTGTTATTCAATCTTTGAAAGATCTTTTAAAGGACGATGCTACTAATAGACAAAAGGAAAAATTTACCAATAACACAATTGCTAAAGAAGCCCTAATCAATGACCTATCCGATAGTGAATTTTTTGAGATCAAGAAAATTGATAGAGCATACACCATATGGAAGTATTTAAAAGATATGTTTGAAGGAGATATTAAAGTAAAGAATGTGTTGAGGAAGACATGGAAAAATAAATACAATCATCTTGTGATGTTACCTGAAGAGAACATTAGAGCATACAATCAAAGGATTAATGAAGCAGTCTCTCGAATCAAAAACAATGGTGGAGAAATATCATAAGAAGACATAATGGACAAGCTGTTAACTACCTTAACATCAGACTATGAAAAAAAGATAAGTATTCTAGAGGAAACCATGCAATTCTCACAAGAATTCAAGAGAGAAACTTTGATCAGTAAAATCTCTGCATTTGAGATATCAAGATTGAAGACTGAATCTAAAAGTGAAACAACTTTCAAAGCCTCAGTCCATGGTAAGAAATCCTTACACATCTCTAGCCATAATGAGAAAGAAGAAGTTTATGAAGAACTAGAAGATATCATTTCTATGATTGCTAAAAGAGAAAATAAAGGAAAAGGAAAATATGAAGGACAACTTCCATTCAAATGTTTTTCATGCAAGAATATTGGTCACTTTGCATCTAAGTGTCCCACAAGAGTCAAAAAGTTTAGATCTGATTAAAAACCTAAATATAAGAAGGAATGTTACAATGCTGAAGAAGGTGTAACTGATGAAGATTCAGGAGAATATGAAATTGGATTCATTTCCCTTAGAGACATGGAAAAGTTTCTCAAGGAAATGGACATTGTAGATGAAAAAGAGGAACAAGAGTTAGCCCTAATTTCCAAAGCAGACATTAGAACTGATTGGATCATTGATAGTGAATGCTCTCATCACATGACAGGTGACAAAGATAGATTTTTTCATTTAGTCAAATACAAAGGTGGTATGGTTATATTTGGAGATAAACTCCTAAACCTATCATAGGCAGAGGTTCTATCACCTTGGATGGAAAGAACAAGATAGATGATGTTTTATATGTTGATGGATTACATCATAACTTGTTGAGTGTTGGACAGCTACTTGACAGAGGTTATCATTTGGAGTTCAAAGACAAAAAGTGCATCATTAACAACAAGGATGGAGAAACGATTGCATAAGGCTCCAAAACAAAAGGTAATGTTTTTCAGTTCAATTCATATGTAAGTTGTTTTGTTGCAAAAGTGGATGAAAGTTGGTTATGGCACAAGAGACTCTGTCATATCAATTTTGATAACATAGTAAAGATAAGTAATGTCAAGGCAGTCAGAGACCTTCCAAGTATTGAAAGACCAGTTGACACAATGTGCAAGGAATGTGTAATGGGAAAGCATGTGAGGAGTTCCTTCAGAAGCAAGTAGAACTCAGCTGAAAACAAATTGGACATAGTGCATACAAATTTATGTGGTACTACTCAAACAAGATCATACTACGGAGAAAGGTATTTCATTTTGTTTTTTGATGATTTTCAAGGATGATGTGGGTTGCATTATTAAAGGAGAAATCTGAAGCCTTTGAAAAATTCAAAATATTCAAAGCTAAGGTTGAGAATGAATCTAGACTAAAACTAAAATGTCTAAGATCAGATAGAGGAGGAGAGTTCACCTCTGATCAGTTTTATGATTACTGTGAAGAACATTGAATAAAAAGATAGTTAAGTGCTCCTAGAACCCCTCGATAGAATGGGATTGCAGAAATGAGGAGCATGATTATACTTAATATAGTGTGCACTATGATGATTGAGGGAAAAGTTATGCATGCATATTGGAGAGATGCAGTGAATACAACAGTCTATACTATCAACAAAACTCAATTGAGGCCAGGTGCAGATAAGACACCCTATGAACTTTGGTTTGGTAATGTACCTACAGTAAAATATTTCAGAATCTTTAGAAGCAAATGCTGCATCAAGAGAGATGATGGTGTTGGTAAGTTTGATGCCAGGAGTGATGAAGGTATTTTCTTTGGTTACTCTACAAAAAGAAAAGCTTACAGATGTTTCAATTTGAGATTGAAAAAAGGTAATTGAAAGTACTCATGTAAAAATTGATGAAAACATTATGGTTCAAGAGAGGTACTATGAATATGCACCTATGAATGAAGATGAACCCAGGCCCAGCAGCAAAGATACTATTATTGAAGAAATGTTTGATTGCATTGATGTCTCATGAAATGACCCTGAATCAAGCAAAGAAGAATCAAAGATTAAAAAAGAAGAAGTAACACCTAAGGTTCCTAAATTTACATCTAGATACCACTCTAAAGATGATATCATTGGAGATCAGAGAAGCACTATTTTGACTAGATCAAAAGAAAAAAATCTAGCAATGGATGAAGAGGTATGTTTACTTTCATAGATTTAACCTTTAAGTGTTGAAGATGCTTGTAATGATTCTGATTGGAAGAATGCAATGAAAGAAGAATTAGATTAGATAATTAAAAATGATACATGGGAATTGGTCCCTAGACCCAGTGATAAAAATGTGATTGGAACAAAGTGGATATTCAGAAATAAGATGAATGAAGATGGTACAATAGTAAGAAACAAAGCAAGACTGGTATGTAAAGGATATGCGCAGAGAGAAGGAATAGACTACATTGATACATTTGCCACTATGATAAGACTGGAATCCATTAAATTATTCTTGGCCTATGAAAAATTCAAAGACTTTAAAGTTTATCAAATAGATGTAAAGTCATCTTTTCTAAATGGTGACTTGAAGGAAGAAGTTTACATAGAACAGCCTGAATAATTTAATCTTTCACATAAACTAGACATGGTATGGAAATTGAAGAAAGCACTTTGTGGTCTTAAATAGGCCCCAAGAGCTTGGTATGAGAGACTTGATGGTTATCTTACCAAGATTGGATTCAAGAAAGGTGCAGAAAATTGTAACCTATTAACAAGAGAGACACCTGATGGATTACTACTAGTTGCCATATTTGTTGATGACATTATCTCTGGAGGTAATGACAAGCTTAGTGCAAAATTTTCAAAAGAAATGCATAATGAATTTGAAATGAACATGATTGGTCCTATAAAATAATTTTTGGGAATAAATGTAAAGTAGACAGATAAAGGTATATTCATTAATCATTTAAATATGTGAAGGAAATATTGAAGATGGAAGACTGTAAGCCAGTATGCACCCCTATGATAATAGGAAGCAAGCTTTCAAAAGATGATGATTCCACAATAGTTGATAAGAAATTGTACAAATCTATGATTGGAAAACTCATTTATCTAACTCAATCTAGACCTGACATATCTAATGCAGTTGGAATTGTTGGAAGATTTTCAGCTGAACCAAAGTAGAATCACCTAACGACAATCAAGAGGATCTTCAGATATCTAAAGGGAACTATAGACTATGGTTTATGGTATCCTAAATCAGAGAATGTACAAATTCATGTGTATACACATGCAGATTGGGTAGGTTGTATTGATGATAGGAAGATTACATCATAAGGAGCAGTATTTCTTGGAGATAGGTTGGTTTCTTGGACAAGAAAAAAGTAGAACTGTATTTCTTAGTCAATAGAAGAAGCTAAATATGTTGCAACAACACTAAATTGTTCAAGCATGGTTTGGATCAAGCAAATGGTTAAAGACTTTGGTATTTAGGTTGATTATCCTATTGTTATTCACTATGATAACACTAGTACTATTAACATGTCTAAGAACCCTGTGATGCACGCAAAAACAAAACACATAGAGATCAAGTACCACTTTCTAAGAGAGAAAGTTGCAGACAAAGAAGTGAAATTGGACTATGTAAGCACCAACAAATAGTTCACAGATATTTTCACAAAACCTTTATCAAAGGATACTTTTGAGTATCTTAGAGAGAAGTTGGGAGTAATTCCCTCTCCCGAGTCTAATTAGATAAAGTAGCAAGAACATCAGTCCTTAGTGACTGATGAATGGTTGACTACTCTACTTCTAGATTAGTACCTATGCCTAATTATTTATGGTTCCCTTTTCCATTGATGTCAAAGGGGGAGTATATAGTAAGGGGGAGCATATACTTTGGGGGAGTATAAAAATAGTCAGAAGAACTGAAGCAGTGTAGAGGAATCCTTGACGAGGATATTGAGAAGATTGCATAAGAAAGAGGACACCATGAATAGAGGATTTTTTTAATATCATATGTTTCCATCAATGTTAAAGGGGGAGATTGTTAGAGATTTTTTCTTTGCAATTGATTGATTGTATATTTGTCATTGATGACAACATATAATACACATCAGTGATTCTATATGTACTTATCAGAATGATGATATCAAGCCTTGTGTGGTTAGATACATTTTTTAGACATGTTTATTATGTTATTTTCATACACATAGATCCAGATTTGATGTTTGAGTCAAGTTGTGTAATTCTGTTATTGGCAGTTACAGTTCTGGAAGAGTATCTATTTAGAGCCAAAGTATGTAATGTGTTTCTTGAGTTCCACCTATCTTCAGGTTATGCGTGTGTATATTAATGATTATTTATGAGTTTATGATTGTTATCTAAAGGCGCTTAACATGTTTCAAGAAGATTACAAAGTTAGAGTTAATTTGGTGAGGACAACTTAGTGAAGTGTCGCGTCTATTTCAGTTTGTGTTGTGCGAACTTAATATTGCTTGCGTGCTTAATGAATCCAACAAGGATGTTATGAATATTTGTGTTACAAGTCCCATGATCTCATACTTTGAGGAAGATACTTATAGAAAGTCATTTGTGATATGCTAAGTGAGAATGATACGAAAATAGACAGAAAATGTATAGAGAAGAATATTAGTTGTGGTCCATTCATCAAGAGTCTATGTGAAGAAGAAGTAGATGATTACAATACACTGGAAATGATCAAGATATCAGATCTACTCTATAGTTCATCATCAGATATAGTGCATATCTATTCTACAGAAGGTTATAACCTTCACCATTAAAGCAGTGAGCTTTTGGATAGTGAGTCTTCACCCCTAAGAGGGCTTTTTGTAAAAGACTCCTAACAGGGTCTGACCCTTAACTAGGTCATTATACTTATTGCATTATAAAGTAGAACTCCTAACAGGGTTGAAATATCTTCTAATAGGGACTACTATAAACAAGTATAGTTCATTGTGGGTGCTAATTCCCACCAGGGTTTTTATCATCTGGTTTCCCCGTAATCAAATTGTGTATTGTGTATTGTGTTATCTAATTAAGCATTTACTTTATTGTATTATGAAGTTAAAGAAGCAAAAGAATTAAAGTTAATGATAACTGATTCACCCCCCCCCTCTCAGTTATCCTTTGGGACTATTCTAACAAACCCTACATTTTGTAATTAGATTTAAACACTGCAAACATTTCTTCAACCAAAAGTGGCAAGAAATGTATGTGTGAAAAACATTATGGAATTTTTTTATGAAACTTTTGTTTCTCTTTTGAAAATTTCATGGAAATCTTTTTTTCTCATCACATTTTCATGGCAATATTTTTTTCCTTTTGAGAGAGAGAGAGAGAGAGAGAGAGAGAGAGAGAGAGAGAGAGAGAGAGAGAGAGAGAGAGAGAGAGAGAGAGAGAGAGAGAGAGATACCTAATTGTAAAGTTCATTTAATCTTAACGATAAAACATAATACTAAAGAAAACTTAACCCAAATTTAATCTTAACCTAAACTAAATAACCCTAACACTAACACTAAACTAAACTGAACCATAACACAAAATAACACCTAATTAAACACTAACCTAAAGTATAAGGAGGTGCATAGATAGAGAGGGAGAGGGAGTCATAGATAGTGAAAAAATTAAAGATAATTATATTATATATAGAGGGGGTGATAGAGAGAGTGAGGATGAATGAGGGAGAGACATAGATATTAAGGATAAGAACTTTAGAGAGATAGAAATATACGGAAAGAGAATGATATAATGAGGTTAGTATAGAGATATTGGTAGGGGATAGGGAGGGAGAGATAAATATATGAGATATGGAAATGTAGGAAGAGAAAGAGACATATATAATAGAAGGGCAGAGGAGAGTGTATATAGAAACCTACATTAAATTAAACCCTAATTATATAACTACACTAAATTGGACCCTTAACCCTTACCATAACATATATTAAACCCTAAATCATATAAAACCCTAACCCTAGATATTGTTTAATCTTATTAATAAACCTTATTTATCATTAAACCAAATTAAACATCATCTTAAACAATATTAAAATTGAACACTAAACCAAATTGAATCATAATTGTAAACCTAATCAAAACTTAACCCTAACCCATAACACTAAAGAAAATAGATCCCAAAACCTAAAAATAAAAATAAAAATTATCTTAACCTACACCTAATAGAACCATACCGCTATCACTAAACTAACCTGGGCCCTAATCCAAAACAACACTTTATTAAACTCCAACCTTAAGCCTAATTGAACATTATACCATATTAAATCCTAATCATAAAATAATATTCCATAACACTATTACTAACCCAAAATTAAACCCTAATTACATCTAACTAGGCACTCAATCATACTTGAAAACTCTAACAAAGAACCTAACCCTGACAGCAAACCAAATTAAACCCTAATCATAAACCTTACAAAACCTAACCCTAAGCCTAACCCTAAACAAGATTGAATTCATCATTTAAACCAAATTGATCCCCATCACTAAACTAAATTGAACCCTTATCCTAATCCTAATTAAACATTAAACTAAATTAAACCCTTAACCTAAACTCAATTAAATACAAATGATAAAAAAAGTTAAACCTTAATTATAAACAATAACCAAATTTAACCATAACCATAAAACTAATTCACATTAAACCTAGATTCATAAACAAAATTATACCCTAACACTAACACTAAATTTAATTCAATGTTAATCCCAAAACAAATT
>MU224008.1:544247-587001 GCA_018584345.1 Thuja plicata
ACAAGGAATGAATCCATGCCCTCAATCACTCAAATGAGATATTTGATATTGGAACCAAGAATTACTTAAGGTTCAAACACAAGCATTCACTTACACAAAATTGTATGAAAGCAAATCTATGTTCATTTCATTTCCCATTAAGAGAATCAATTGAAATGTGTTCTATGAAAGCATGTAAACACTCAAGCCAAACACATGAGAGGTTCATTCTTATTTCCAAAATCTAAATTTTTTAGAGATGTAACAAAATACCTCAAGTCCAACACAATGCACTTAGTAGATTTCACCTTTTTTTTGTTTGTTTTATGCATTTTTCATGAAAGCAAGTCATGAACCTTCAAATGAACAAGACAAGCAAACAAGATATGCAATGTATATTCACCTTATGCAAACCCTATGGTTAGATCTGAAAATAAATTTTTACGAGCAATAATAGCCAGCAAATAATCCAAATGATAACTCATATCATGCAGTGAACAATGAAAAATAAGTGGATACCCATCACAAATTTTTATTCTTTTTGCATTTGACCTAGTCAACAAGATCTGATTTTTTGGATATGATTTCGGCCAAAAAAATGGAAATGCAAAAAAGAGACCCCTACTAAAAAATAGAGAGCTTTCCAAAAATGTAAAAATTTTAGAAAAATCTCTTCATGTGTGCCCTAGAGAGCCATTTTACCAAAACAGAATAGTTTTTATAAATCAACCAAATAACCTATGATATTACCTCTAAATTAAAAATACAGTGAATAGAACCCCTATAGAATTTTGAGACCTTTTCAGAAATGTAAAAATTTTCAAAAAATTATCTTATTTGCGTCAAAAATTGATTTTTTATGAAAAATAAAGGAAAAATCATAAAAAATACAAATTACCTCTGAAAAATCTAAATTTTTTACTAAAGCTTCTCTGATACGTTACCAACCTACAAAAAACATTTCAGACTAAAACTCAAATCCGTTTGGGAGATATGATCAAATCATTGAAAATCTAGGGTTTTCATCTCCAAGCAAATCTGCAAAAGGGCTAGGCTTGAAAAACTTCAATAAAATAACTATCTAAAGATTAGAAAATATGAGATATAAATAAAATAGAGGAAAATCAGGAGCATCATGCCCCACGGTGGGTGCCAAAAATGTACACACAAAAGTAGTGCACTTCTATGAATCCTTACATGTAAGGAAACTCAAGAATGAGCCCTCACAAATCGATCCATAGGTCCCTATGCATGGAGTTGCAAGATTTGTAAAATTGCTCTCAGCTACAACTATAAACTCCTGACCTTGCCAATAAACCATACAATGAGAGATTCAATGAAAACTAGGGCAAGAATGCCAATATCTCCAATGATACCAAATGTATGCAATGCAATGCAAATCTAAATGATAATGCAAAGTAGTCTATGAAAGTACAATGCAACTAATCTATGAAAGGAAAGAACAAGTGTTACCAAGCCTTCCTATTTAGACTATGTGAGATTATTCTATTGCATAAAAGGAAATCTAAGCTAATATGCCATGATAATGCAACTAAGAAAGGAAATATGCAACTATAATGAAATGCAATAACAAGTCTTCAAAGCTTGGATGTAGAATGTCTTCAAAGAGCTCCAAATGACCTAGAAAACTTGCAGCATAACTTTAGCATCAAAACTTAAGATATGAAAATGAAGGAGAGAGCTCTCCTTTTATAAGAAGTGAGATGAAATGGACCATTGAGATTAAGAGGCAAAAATCTTAATCAAGGGTGGAAAAAAAAGAAAGCTTGATCCTTGTGCACAAATATCCTCCAATAGGAAAATAGGAGTTGACTTTTGTGTCCCACATAAGACAAAAAGTGTTTTTTCCTTTTTTTATAAAATAAGAATAATACTTTATTTGTGCAACATAGGATAAGAAGAAAAGTGGGGATTTTTTATTTAAATAAAAGAGGAGAAAATTCCTTTTATTTAAATAAAGGCTTAGGATAAAGTGATTTTATTATTTAATTAAAGGAGATTTTTAATTAATTAAAAGAGATTTTTAATTAATTAAAAGAGAGCATTTTCTCTTAATTAAATAATATTTTTATTTTTTATTTTTTTCTCTTTTAAATTAAATAAGGCTCAAACCTTAGGAAATATTGAATTGATTATGATTTGATCAAGGAAATTGATATAATTGATATTGTTGATATTTGAAAATATTGATTCAGGGATTTGATAAATTGAGAAATGGGGTCCAAAGTCTAGGCGACCATCTTAGGGTGCATAGAATAAAAGCACGACAGAAGAACTTATTTCACACCCACTTTTTTGAGCAACCAAGCAGAGCTAAGTAGAGAGATTGGAGAGAAAATTGAAGTGCAAACTCAGAAGTATTCTAACTCAACTCAAAGGATTCATGAGTGATCAACGAGATTCAGTAAGTACCTACATTCACAGACCGCACTGTTTAAATTATGGAAAGTCCTAAAATTTTTAAATCGATAGCATCTACTTTGAGAGTTGAAAAATTGTAAGAGGATAAGAAGAAAATGATCAATATTATTAGAAAAGGCACTTGTGTTGAACCTAAATACAAGCTGCACCTAGAAATCGCATCACAACCTGACAATTCTGGAGCATTCTCTAGAATCCCACCTAGTGTTTTTCTAGTAGAGGACGTAGGATCCTATATACATTGTAAGATCTTGTAATTAGGATATCTGGACCTAGACAATGCCTATAAGGCACTTTGTGATGAAGCTGGAAACCTGAAGGAAGAGCACAAGCATCTAGAAGTTAAAGGTCTCAAGAATGCATTACAATTTCCTAGAGTTTTTAAGAAAGAATGGATAAAGATAGTTCTCAGCAAAATGCATAGCCAGACATTATGGCTAAATAAGCCAAAATTAATAAGAAAGGATGATATTCACACAGTTATTGGATATCCTACAAATGACAAACCACAAGCTCAAAAGAACCCATCCTTGAAGGAAGTGGAAAAGCTAACTGGTGCAAAATTAGACAAAAGAGCTCTCAAGGTTAACATTATCACTGACGACGAACTCAAGTTTTGTGCATGTGTAGTAGGATACAAGATCTTCCAGGCTAGCAGAATGAACAACATAGTAAGCACTTCTATGAGCACAAATTGCAATAACATCAAACAAGGAAAGAAGATGAATCTTGTAGAGATTTTGTTGAATCAACTCGAGGAGAACATGAACACCATAAGATATTCAAGAACAAACACTTGTAAGTTTGGTTCTCTCATTATGTGCATATTATTTTACTTTGAAGAATACTTTCCTTCCATAGGAAAAGTGGTATGGGATATAAGAAGACCTGTAACCATACAGATATGTGAGCACATAGAGTCATTAGGAATAGATTTTGATGACCTAATGAATGAGTATTTCAAAGGATTTAAAGAAAAGATGAAAGCAAGAACTAGGATACCTGAAAGTTTGATAGAAGAATACAAAGAGGATATATGTTTTATGGTAGATACTAATTTTACCCATATCAAAGCAGTAATACCTAGGAAGTCTTGGCTATCACATTTAGAATATGAGATCAAAATAGGACAAGCCACTGAGTGCATCAAGGCATTATTGCATGAGCTAGTTGACAACAAGCAAGAAATATTTGGCACTTATGAAGAATCCAAACCAAAGATCAAGACAGATCTTTCTGTCAAGAAAATTATAAACAAGAAGAACAAAATGGTTAAAAACTTAACAGAGAAATTTACTGTTACTGAATAAGGTGAAGAGGAAACAGAAGGTAAGGAGGAAGGAACCAAGGGTCAATCACCTATCGGTGAAGAAACAAAAAAAAATTACTCAGAGGGTACACAGTCTGATTCACCACCTCCACCTCCACCTAAGAAAGCAAGAACAACAGTCGATTCAAGAACAAGAAGAAAAAGTACAAAGGAACCAATGCCTTGACCACTTAAGAAAGGAAAAGTGAGAACATACAAGAGAAAACCAGTCTCGCCTAAGGAAATACAGACCAAAAGGAGGAAATGGGTTAGGACAAAAGAGGATCTAGAAGACTCAGCTATGGATGAAGCTAACATAGATGTGTAGAAAGGGAAAGAACCCTTGATTCCAAAGATAATTAATGAAATATGTAAAAACATATCAGAATCACAGCCTATTTATGATCCAAACATTAGAAAATGGTTAAAATTTGATCTAGAGGATCAAAACAAGGTCAAAGATGCTATTATAATTCAAATGTGCAAACTATCAGTGAGATTGTCTACTAGATGGATATTTTCTTTGCATCAGGAAAAAGAAATAAGAGAAAGAGTACTTGTTACTCTTATGCCTTCAGATTCAAAGAAGGAAGAAATAAGTGAGATGATGAAGAAGTATGAAAATCATTTCTCACCAAAAATGAGAGCATATGACTTTGTCAAAGGGAAGGTAATTGATCTTGATTAAGAAAACATTAAAAAGTGTTGCAAGATACTTAACCAGCCCATTAAGCAAGCTAGCCCGGAGAAGGAAAACAACATCATCAAGGATATATAAGATGACTCATCTGTGGAATTGGATAAAGAAGAGAGTGATCTAGAAAGCCCCAGACATACTGAAGTTATAGATGAAGAATGACCTGATACTACTCTTGACAAAACACAGAGTGAGGAAAGCCAAAATCCACCAAGTCTAGTTCATATTGACTTGATTAATGAAGAAGAGGTTACCAAAGTAGATTTGACAATAAAAGGTAACATAACTGATGATATCAATGATGAATCATGGTTGTATAACATTATCAATGACACTACAGGAAAAGACCCTGCAGAAGAAGTGCAAAAATATGAAGATATCAATGCTGCACAGGGCAATACCGACGGACAAGATACAACTATTGACACTGCAAAGGTCAATACACTGACCAACATGAAAAATTTTATACAAGCCATTGACATTGAATCAAGTAAGGAGAAATCATCTAAGAAAGATGATGATATACCCATAGACATGGGTAATGATAAAAATAAAGATGCATCAAATACTCAAAAAGATATAGATACAGAGATGAAGGATGCAACCAACACTCAGCAAGAAGTGTCTACTAAAAAAGACAAAGAAGCAGATAATAAAAAAGATGACACATTGAGAAAGGATGAAGAGAAAGAAAAGAGTGAAGAAGTCAAGCAAGATGAAAGCATGAAAGAAAAGGAAGATAAATCTATTGATACACCCAAGGCCAATGAAGAGATGTCTTCACAAAACCAACCGGTGGACTCAGAATAGAAACAACAAGATGCCTCATCTTCTTGACCTTCACCTACCAAATCAATCTAATCTCAAGGTTTACAAATGGTAGTACACCAATCTACCTCCCATCCAAAGAAGAAGAAGGTATTAAGGTAAGATATCTTTGTTGTAACACTTGGTGAGGTAATTGAGATACCCAAGAGGGATGTATCTACTTTAGATACTAAAGCACTTCAAAATTTTGGAGTGATGTGTCAGAGAAAATAAATACAAGAGAAAATGAAAAAGGCACATAGGGAAGCCCAAGCACTTGATAAGGCAAGGGACATTCTACATCAACTTGTTCTAGATATAAAAATAGAAAATGACATATTATTCATGGAAAAAATAGCAGTTCTTACCGATGTCAGCATAAATCAAAATGTAGATGTAGAGAAGGGAATGGAAGAACAAGCAGAAATGAAGTATCAAAACAAGCTAGTTGAGAAGATCAGCCAAGAAGTGGCAGAGAACAAGGTAAAGCTCTCTAAAATAGAAAGTCAATTAGAACCTATGATTGATAAAGTTGTTACCTTAGTTCATAAATTGTGCACACTAGAAAATTTCACAAAAGAAAATAGTGAAAAGTTGTCACAACTAGATTATGATCTAACAGCTAGTGCACTAAGTTTAACCTTTGATGCAAATACAATAAAGTTGCATCTTGAAAAGATCACAGAGGTAAATAGATTGAGACAAGAGATATGGGATGCAGAGATACAATTCGAAAATGAGGTTACAGAGCTACAAGCTCACATATTTCCAAACCTCACCACTCTACAACAATATATTACAGATGCAAGAAATCTAATCTCAACCCCAGAGATGTCTATGGTAGACAGCATATATGACATGCATGTGAGGATATCACTTGAGCATATGGCTCTTGAGAATTTAAAGGAGAAATGGGAGAAAATGATGGAGGAAATCAAAGCCTCACACTCTCACATTTTTGAAAAGCTATAAGTACCTTTTCCCTCATTATCAAAAAAGGAGGAATGTATACATATGTATAATATACTTTCGTAGAAAAAGGAGGAATGTATACATATGTACAAAATACTATATGGGGATATGTATAATGTATGTATAGAAATAATAGATATATACAGAAACTTACACTTACCGGCATATGCATAGGGGGAGTCATTTCATGACTAAGGAAGAAGTATACATACTGATATATCTAAGTATGTTGCACATATCAGTTTTTTATACTAATGTCAAAGGGGGAGATTGATGACATTAAGTTTTTCTATTAGTATACTTAAAGGGAAAAACATGATAAAGGGCATCAGTATAAGCATAACTGGCGGACAACAAGCATACTTGAGGAGATGAAAATCTCTATAGTGAAAATGCTAAGTATAGAATTGCCCGACGAACATTGACAAGAGTCAAACTGATGACAAACATAACTGATGATACAGTTTTGAGAACATCATTGAAAGAGTAGATAAGGCATACACGACAAAAATTTGAATTAAGGGACACTGATGGAGTACAAAACTGATAGAACTGACAAAGCAACCCGACCATCAGAACCAATAGTCAGTTACAAAACCCGCAAAAAGTGGATGTGAGTTTACACGTCAGATAAAACATTTGTAATTTTATTTATAGAGTTTTCTTTGTTTTAAAGCTTTACTTTAGGGTCAAGCAAGAAAATTGTGATTTTTTTAAAGCATCCTAATGGATCTAAAACATATCTAACTAAAGATCAAGGTCAAGTTCTAAACCTTGGATCTAGAGTTAATTTGAAAAGCGTGAATCAAGAATAGAGCTAGAAACTAGTATAAATAGATGTTCAATCATTTGTAATACATGAGACTTGTAATCAGTTGATAAAATGATAGCAGCCATGGAGAGCATCTAAGCAGTAGAAGAGAAATCATGCAAAGTAGAGAAATAGATCAAATTAGTTATCAATAACATAGAAAGGCTACCAAAAAGTAGAGACAAGGTATCACCTAATCACTCAAGGTGATTACATTTACATTGTAAGCTATACATGATCTATTATCAGAAATTAGAGATTACATTCACTATTAGATCAACATTTATATTGTAGTTGCATTCTGACAAGTGCATCACAACTAAAATCCTTTTGTAGAAGGTAGACTTAATAGTTCTTTGATAAATATGTTAACAGAGTGCACACTTAATAGTGTTGCTAAAGCTTCAAACAAAGTAAATCTTAACAGGTCTCCACTCTAATACTCTTAAAAGGGTAGATCATCAGAAGTGATCAATTGTAAGTCTTTACCAGATCCCTTCTTATCTACAAATAGTGAATTTTTGTGGGTAGACATCCCCACCTCAATTTTTACTTCCTAACAAGAGTTTTCTGCGATATCATATCATGTGTTATGTGTTAGTTGTTTTCATGAATGTTTCTTGAATGTTTACACATGTAAAGAACTTATATTATGATTTAACATACATATAGAAAGATGAACAGATAGATAGGAATATATAAATCTGATGACTTAAGGGTTAATGGGCCAACCACATAAAAAAATTTAGAGGTACTAATTCACCCCTCCCCTCTCAGTACATCATTCCAATAATTCCAACACCAACACCATTAGGAGAACACATGGACAGATGCTCTTCCTTATTAGAACCTAGTCAAATAGCTCCTACACTTTCCTTGCAATCTCTTTGTCCTTCTCTGGTGTCATTTTGTATGCAGCCTTTCTAGGCAATGATGCCCCTAGCATAAAGTAGTCTAGCAGGATTCCCTCCACATATGATGTCTTGGAACTGGTCTAACAAATGCTTCACTCCTGGTGGTAGTGTTGTTGGAGTCCCTTCACATATGATGTTTAGGTTTGTCTTCCTCTTTTGGCTTCACCAAGATTGCATAGCCAATTGCTTCTTCCTCCTTCATGTCATTGAGAAATTATTTCCCACTCATTAGTAGGGTATTGGACTCCATCTTCTCCACTGTTTCTTCCTCTATCAAAGACTGTATCTTATAAGTTACTCCATTCTTCTTGAATGATTATTTATTCTCCTTGACATGGTGAAATTCCCCCCTGTCATGTTGCCATGGTCTTCCAAGAAATAGATGGCATGCATCCATTGGTACTACATTAAAAAGTATCTTGTCTTAATACTTTCCAATAGTCAACTCAGCCCACGCTTGTTCATTCACTAGTATATTTTTTCCCTTATTCAATCAATTTACCTTGTAAGGACACACATGAGGTATCTTGACCAATTTGAGCTTCTGTACTGCTTCCTCTTAGATCACATTGTCATTAGATCTGGAGTCTATTATAACTCTGCATACTTTGCCAAGAATCTTGCATTTGACCATGAAAAGAGCCCTTCTTTTCTTGTGTTCATCCTTTGTAGGTTCTTTGAGAAAAATCCTGCTAAGCATGAGGTTCTCTCCCTTTTCTGAATCCAAAATTACCTCTGACTATTTAGTCATGTCCTCTTCTTGCAAATAAGAAATATTTTTCTCACCTTGTGAAGATGTTGGTTTTTTAGGACACCTATAGGAAGGGTGACCCAATTGGCCACAATTATAACACTTCATTGAAGAAAAATGTGAATTCCTCCTAAATCCACCTAATCCACCTCTTCCACCACTATGAAAGCCTCTACCCCTGTTATATCCTCCTATATTTCTTAATTCATGGTTTTGTTCAAAAAACCTAGAATCTCCTTGGCTTTTGGTTTCATTGTTCCTTCCAATATAATCACCTTTATGTCCTCCTCTAGAGTCTCTACCTCTTCCTCTTCCCCTAGAGTTTTATTCTTGTTTCTTTCTAAGTTTTTCTTCAACCATAAGGGCCATCTAAAAACACCCATGGATAAAAGTTAAAGTAAAGAGGCTCAACTCTTCTTATATGTTCCACCAAAGGCCATTGAGATATATAGAAAATTTAATGCTTTCTACCTCTTACACTCTTGACCTAAGGGATAATTTTTGGAACTCTTTGGTATAGGATGCCACATATAGATCTTTTTGTCTAAGATTTTGTCTTCTTTTATGAAATTGGATGTCATAATCCTCCAGTAAATAGTTCTCTTTCACCTTAGCCACCATAGCTTTCCAATTTTATATTGGCTTCTTTCCTTCCCTTTCTCTTTCTTCTTGCAATAAATTCCACCAAGTAATACTTCTCCTATTAGCCTCTATTTGGATATATTTACCTTCTATGCCTTTGTAATTCCATCACATTAAAAATTGTTTTCCATACCCTCAATCCATCCCATAACCAACTATGCATCCAGTTTTCTAGATAATACTGGAATGCCTTCTAGTGCTTTTCTACTTAATTCCTTGAGGGATTTGAGGAAATTTTCCTTAGGTAATGGAGGGTCGAGTTCTGGTTTTGACTCCTATTCAAATTGACTCGTTCTCTTATCTTTATCCTCTCCTATCTGTTCCTTCATCTTACTTGCAGTCTCCACAACTTCTGCTAGCTTTAACTTCATCTCCTCCCTAGCTTCTTCTAGAAGTCTATTCTTGACTTGTTTCTCTGACAATTCCCTTTCCAATTGTGCATTAGTCACCATGATTATTTCTCCAATGCATTTACTTCTCTCTGTCAAACACTATCCACTTCCCAAGCCTTTCAATGGCTCTAATACGAACTTTATGGGAAGCTCTAACCACAAGAGCTTTCTTTCTCTTTCCAAGACCCTTTCTTTGGCATTTATAGGTTTTCTATCACTACCTTCCCTAGAGGAATCACCTATAGTCCCCTAATCCTCTTAGAGATCACCACCAACTTCAAACTCTCCTCATATCCTTCTCCATCCAACTATGCACCCATAGGCTCAATTTAGCCACTTCCCTCCCAATCTGATCTTGGTAATTGGAATGGGTACCCTAATTATTCCTAGGTCTCCTTCAACTATTTTTGATCCACTTTGATGGATAATTTAACTTTTTTTCCCATCGACTTCTTCTTTTCTTGGTTTTAGGCCTTGTAGCATTTTTAGCCTAATTAGCCGTCCTAAACACTGAAATCTTGGATTTCTTACAAATTGTCCTAAACAACTGGTGCATGGAACCTCCTACAGTTTATATTTTAATGTTAGTTTTGTTTTAATAAGGCTTGAATCCTTTGTATCACCCTAGTGTGTGTAGGTGTGGGTCTATTTTGTAAGGTGAAGGACCCTAAGGTAGGTTATAAACCTTAGGGGTGCCTGAAACCATGTTAGACCAAGTTTAGTCTTTTTGGTCATTTTAGTCCTTAGGTTGAATTTAAGTTTTGAAGCCTTAGTATAGGTTCTTTTCATGTTTTATATCACTCCTAAATCCTTGGAGGTTGGTACAATTAGCATATTTCCCAAAAAGGTAATTTTGACAAATGTTGCTAAAAGTTGTCTTTTTGCAAAATATTGCATGAGCAACTTTTGAAAATTGTTGCTCGAGGAATGAAAACTCAAATGGAAATGGACACACCAACTTCTTGGAGCATCTGTAATTCCAAGATGATGGTATTTGATGTCTTGATGCCTTCTAGGAAGGTTACAAGTCACTGTGTACGGATGTTAATGTTCAGAGAAGGAAATAGAAAGGTTTTCTGAGTTATTTGTTGTGTGTATAGCCTAGTACGGATTCATTTGGTTAAACCAGTTGTAGAAATTTATGATGTTTTGAGGTCCTTTAATATTCCATTTGGTTTCATTCATTTTTTTTAAAGTTTCATGAGTTAGAGATTTTGGTTTGGTCACTATCTAAAAATCCCTAGTTTACTAGGTCTACTTCAAAGATGTGTTCCTAACTTGGGATTGATCCAATGGATCTACTCAGTCACTTGGAAAATACAAGTTAGGATCATGATTTTTAAAATTCCAAAAGCACAAAATCTCAATGATGGTTCTATGATTTTTAAGACAAATCACTAGGCTAATTATCTCTATGTAATTAGCCTCGTTTTTAAGTACAGTCACATGCATGTGAGCTATATGGTTAGAAGGGTCAAACCAATGGTGAATCTAGATAATTTTGGGTTAAAGGAAGCTATCCAAGTCCTTATGTTCATTATTTGAACCCACCTTAGACCACTTTCTTAGTAATCCAAGCCTAACCTAGCTAATTAGTCATGTGAGCTTTGCAGGAGTAGAGTGAAGTGTTAAGGCTTTGGAGGGTTTCAAAAATCCATAAAGGGTATCTAGAATCAAAATTAGATCAGTCAGATCCTTCTATGTTAGAAATTTATGTTTGAAAAAACCTCTAGATAGGGCTATAAGAGAATCTAGACAAGTTAGTGTTTGACTAACTTAAGGTCTATAGAACTAAATTGGTTGGTGTATTATTAACCCTTGGGATCTAAGAAAAGTCTACCATCCCTTAGATTGTTTGATCAAAGCCTCTAGTGAAGAGTTTTACTCCTAGGATTGGTTTAGGGAAATTGTCCATATATGATAAAATGTAGAGATTGGTGTCTTGGTTTAGGAAGCCAAGGTGTGATCAAAAGAGTGTTTTGGATGGTTGGACAAGTTTTTATATACCCTAAGAAGGTAATAGTGTGATTGGGATGATTGAAAAAATAATTTGAGGAAACTTTAAGAAGTTGGACCCTACTTAAGTCATCCTGCAGTGCACTCTACATCAGGTGGTATCAGAGCCTACTAAGACCTTGGAAGAAGTGAAGGATGGGTGAAAGGATAGGAGATCCTCTAGGAGAGGAAGTTCCCACTGGAATCATGATGCACGAGCATCTTGGGTCATTGGAAATCCTACACAACCAAAATGATGTTTTTCTTTCAGTTATTTAATTTGTTCTCTGTCTCTTGGGTTCTTTTACTAGGTCATGCTTTGCTAACGGGTTTTGGTGTTGTATTTACCGATGGGTTTCAGTGATGCCATTACCAATGGGTTTCCTGATTCTTGGGAATTCTTTACTAATGGTTTGCTTATTTTGGGTAATCATCTGCCCGAGACTATTATTTTGGGAGTTGGATCTTTCGCTGACTTCTTCAGTTAATTCTGATCATTTAATTTATTTGGGATCTCTCATTGGGATTTATGCAGACCTAAATCTGGGTCTCTCTTATGGATTTGAGTGTCGACCTCTTGTGGTGGACTCTTGTATATATTTGGCTATATGTTCTTAGTTTAGGGAGATTCTTAGAGAAAGAAAGTGAATGTTTAGATATTGAGATCATAGGTCTGTGATCTCTGTTGTATGAAGATGTTATTGTAATTCATTGAATATATGGATGAAACTTAGAAGGCCTTACAACCTAACATGTAATGATTTTGATCAATATAAAGGATCTTTGTACTTTCTTCTCTCACTATGTTGGTTGGCTTCCGCATTGGTTTTGCAAGGTGGTTTTGTGTTTGGGGAGGAACATGTCGATCGAGAACTCATCATGGATTTCTCAATCCAAGTTGGATTTATTTTAGTTTGGACCTAACAAATGATTCAAAGAATCATTTATTGTAACCCTGGGTGTGTGATGTAGGAGAATCTTGGGTCATTGGCAATCATACACAACCAAAAAGATGTTTTTCTTTCAGTTCTTTAATTTGTTTTTTGTCCCTCGGGTTTTGCTTCTTGGGCATTATTTGCCAATGGGTTTTGGTGATGTCTTTACTGATGGGTTTTGGTGATGTCTTTCTTGACAGATTTTTGTGATTCCCTTACCGATGGGTTTCCTGATGCTTGGGAATTCTTTACCGATGAGTTGCTGATTTTTTGTAACCATCTGCATGAGACTATTATTTTGGGAGTTGGATCTTTGGCCGACTTCTTCAGTTAATTTTGATGGCTTAATTTATTTGGGATCTGTCATTGGGATCTATTTGGACCTAAATCTGGGTCTCTCTTATGGATTTGAGCACCAACCTCTTGTGGTGGACTCTTGTATATATTTGGTTGTATGTTCTTAGTTTATGAAGATTCTTAGAGAAAGAAAGTGAATGTTTAGATATTGAGATTGTAGTTCTGTGATCTCTATTGTATGAAGATCTTATTGTAATTTATTGAATATATGACCAAAACTGGGAAGGCCTTATAGCCTGGTATGTAATGATTTTGATCATTATAAAGGATCTCTATGTTTTCTTCTCTCACTCTATTGTTTGGCTTCTCCATTGGTTCAGAAAGGTGGTTTGGTGTTTGGGGAGTTCCTTTGGCCCCTCCTACTAACCCTCCTTGCGTCAAGAGGTATCAAAGCATGGTGAGATCTAGTTCTTTCTTGAAACCCTTACCCTAGTTGGCATTGTTGTGGGGTAGCAAATTACGATCTGACCTACAATTGCAGAGGGATTAAAGATGGTTTGTGGGAGAGGAAATACAAATCTAGGTCTACCTGATATGCTTAAATAGATGGTTTCTAGATTGGAAGTTGTTGAAATAGCACAATGCAGAGGAAGAAATCTTGATGATGTTAGTGATGATGAAAATGAAGAGGTTCAAGGTGAAGCTGCACCTGCACCTATGATGAATCAGGAAGAAAGATATTCCTGAGAGCCTTGACAAGTTTGAAATCCACACGTCAATTCAATCCTCCTGAGTACAATGGAAAATTGGATTCTGATGAATTGATTGACTTGATAATAGAGATGGAAAATTATTTTGAATATGAAAGTGTAGTAGAGGATAAGAAGGTAATTATTGCAAGCACAAAGCTGAAAGGTTATGCATCCCTATGGTGAGAACATGTAGAATTAGATCAGATGAAGAAGGGTAAAGAAAAAATATAGGTATGGGATAAGATGGTAAACAAATTGAAATGAAAGTTTCTACCTTGTGATTATTAGATTAACCTGATTAAGAGAATGCAAAGCTTGAAACAGAAGGATAAATCTTTGAAAGAATATACTGAGGAATTCTATAGATTGGACATTAGATATGGACATGTTGAGGATGAAGTGGAAAGATTTGCAAGACACCTGAATGGCTTGAGAAGTTCCTTACAGATTGAAATCAGTTTGGTCAAGGTGGAAATCATTGAGGAGGCATACCAATTTGCCCTAAAAGCTAAGGAAAAGTTGTACAGAAGATATGAACAAAGAAAAAAAGGTAGAGGAGGTAGATTACCTATAGGAAGAGGTAGATCTCATGGTGAGAATAGTAGATCTGAACCAAACAAGTCAATTTCAGACACATCTCAAGATAAAGGAAAGACTAAATGGAAAGGTGGAAATTCATACCAAGAAAAAGGAAATCAGCCTAGAGGTGGATATAGAAGAAAAGGATTCCAAGTTACTTGTTACAATTGTGGTGAAGAAGGACATGAATATTTTGAATGTACACATGAAAGCAAGAAAGGTCGTAGTATAAAAAATGCATTACTTCAAGAGGAGTCACCAAATAAAGTTGAAAAGGAAAGAAATTTCATGATTTGAAGGATAATATGGAGTGAGAAGGATAAGCAAGATCCAATCAGGAAAAGTTTGTTCAAGACCAGATGTAGAGTTGTAGAAAATTTTTGGAAGGTGATTGTTGATAGTGGAAGCTCAAAGAATCTGGCATCTGAGGAAATGGTTACAAATTTGTAGTTTGAGAGGTTGAAACATCCAAAACCCTATTAGATCTCATGGATCAAGGATGATCATATATTAATGGTGGGTGAACAATGTTTTGTGAATCTAAAAATTAGGAAGTACTGTGATAAGGTGTTGTGTGATATTATGCCTATGGATTGTTGTCATATTTTGTTGGGTAGACCTTGGAAATATGATAGACATGCTATACATCATGGAAGGTTTAATAGATATTCTATTTGGGTTAATGGTAAGAATCAAGTTCTGTTACCTTTGGTTGAAGAATTTGTTGGTGAGATATGTACATCTATGAAAGTTTGTCTGATGGGAGGTAGACCATTGTTAAGGATTTGAAATGTAATGACATCTATTATGCTTTGATTCATAACAGACCAAGTAAGAATACAAAAGATGACATTCCTACAAAATTTGGAAAGTTTCTCACTGAGTAGAAGGAGATAATTTTAGATAATGTACCTGATGGTTTGCCACCAATGAGAGGTATCAGTCACTATATGGATATGATTCCTAGAGCTATTTTACCAAACAAAGAAGCACATCAGTTAAAACTGACTAAGAATTCAGAGCTTAATTGACAAGTTCATGAATTGTTGAACAAAGGCTTGATTTGAGAAAGTTTGAGTCCATGTGCAGTGCCTTCTGTATTGGAACCTAAGAAGAATGGAGAATGGGGAATGTGCACTGATTCTAGAGAAATCAATAAGATAATAGTGAAGTATAGCTTTCCTATACTGAGAATGGATGACATAATGGATTGTTTAAGTGGAGCAAGATATTTTACTAAAATTGATTTGGAAAGTGGATATCATCAGATCAAAACCAGAGAAGGTGATGAATGTAGACTTCTTTAAAGGTAGAGGAAGGCTTGTATGAGTGGGTGGTTATGCCTTTTGGTTTAACTAATGCACCCAGTACTTTTATGAGGTTAATGAATGATGTTTTGAAGAAATTATTGAACAAGTTTGTGATTGTATATTTGGATGACATTCTAATATTCAGTAAGACTAGAGAAGAGCATTTGATGCATATAAGACAAGTGTTGTAGAGATTGAAAGAGGAAAAGTTGTTGATAAATCTGAAGAAATGTTCCTTCTTGAAAGATGATCTTGTGTATTTGGGTTTTGTTATTTCAATTAATTGTTTGAAGATGGATCCAAAGAAGGTTGAAGCCATCCTGAGTTGTCCTACACCTGAAAATGTCACTAAGGTAAGATCATTTCATGGATTCGGAAGTTTTTACAAGAAGTTCATCATAAATTTCAATTCTATTTGTAATTCTATGACTAAAACAATGAGAGGGGACAAAAGAGAATTCAAATGGACATGTGGAGCTGATAAGAGTTTTGAAGCTAAAGGTTGTTGAATTACCTGTGCTATCATTACCTAATTTCAATAAGGTATTTCAAGTTGAATGTGATGCAAGTGGAAGTGCAATTGGAGCTGTGTTGACTCAAGAAGGTAAACCAGTTGCTTTCTTTAGTGATAATTTGAAAGATGCAAAGAGGAAATATTCTATCTATGATCAAAATTTCTATGATATTGTGCAAGCTATGAAGAAATGGAGACATTATTTGATGCCAAATGAATTTGTGTTGTATACTGATCATAAGGCTTTATAGTATTGGGGTAGTCAGAATAAGATAAATCAGTGACATAAAAAATGGCTAGAGTATTTACAGAGCTTTACATTTGTGATTAAGCATAAGAGTGGAGTTTCTAATAGAGTTGATGATGCATTGAGTAGAAGAAGATCTTTGTTGACTGAAATGAGAATTGAAGTTGTTGGCTTTGATGACATAAAGAATTTGTATGAAAGTGATCCTGATTTTTCAGAGTAGTGGAGAGTGTGCAGAGCACCTAATACAAATAAATCAAGTAAGTATTAAGAATATTTCATTCATGAAGATATGTTGTTCAAAGGTATTTAGTAATGTATCCTGAGAGGATCAATCAGAATTAATCTGGTTAAAGAGAAACATAGTAGTGGATTCGCTAAACACTTTGACATTGATAAAATATTGAGTTTGCTGAAGGAGAGGTATTTTTGGCATCATTTGTATAAGGATGTTCATAAATCTGTGAAAAGTTGTGGAGTTTGTCAACTTGCAAAAGAGTGAGTCAGAATACTAGTTTGAATACACCTATTACTATTCTTGAGAAACCTTGGAGTGACATCAGCATGGATTTTGTTCTTGGATTACCTAGGATAGAAAGGGGTAATGATTCCATATTTGTTGTTGTGGATAGATTTTCTAAGATGACACATTTCATACCATTTAAGAAAACATTATATGCAGTACACATAACAAATCTTTTCTTTAAGGAAATTGTCAGATTGCATGGATTACCGAAGAGTATCATCTCTGATAAAGAGAAGAAGTTTGTTAGCTATTTTTGGAGAATACTTTGGAAGAAGTTGGATACTAAGTTCAAGTTCAGTTCTACATTTCATCCACAGACTGATGGACAAACAAAGGTTGTAAACAAAATTTTGCGTAATTTGTTGAGATGCTTGGTTGGCGCAATTGGGATTTGATGTTGGCACAAGTAGAATTTGCATACAATAATTGAGTGAATAGAAGTACTGGAAAGACACCTTTTGAGATTTTTCATGGTACACAACTAAGAGGTATATCATATTTGAGAGATATTTTTGGAGAAGAGAAAAGAAGTATGGAAGAAGAGGAATTTGCAAAATCCATGAAGACATTGCATGAAGATGTGAAATAGAAGCTCGAGAAAAGTAATCAAAAATGTAAAGATAGTGCAGACAGATCAAGAAGACAAAACATTTGAACTTGGTGAGGTAGTGATGGTTCATCTGAAGAAAGGAATATTTCTTATTGCAACATATGGTAAACTGAAGATGAAGACATTTGGTCCTTGCAAAATACTGAGAAGATTTGACAGTGGAAATGCTTATGAGGTTGAATTACCTGATGACATGGATATATCACCTATATTCAATATTTTAGAATTTTATGAATATCATGAACCTCATGAAGAAGTGACTATACCAAGTGATTATTCTAAGAAGCAGATAGAGGAAGTTGAAAAGATTCTGAAACAGAGAATTGGCAGAAGCACAAGAGGAAACGAATACATGGAATATTTGAAGTGGAAAAATAGATGGAGGAATAGATTTCTCAATCCAAGTTGGATTCATTTCAGGTTGGACCTGACAAATGATTCAGAGAATAATTTATTGTAACCCCAGGTGTCTGATGTAGGAGCATCTTGGGTCATTGGCAATCCTGCACAACCAAAAAGATGTTTTGCTTTCAATTATTTAATTTGTTCTCTATCGCTTGAGTTCTACTTCTTAGGCATGCTTTGCCGATGGGTTTCAGTGATGTCTTTACCAATGGGTTTTGGTGATTTCTTTACCGATGGGTTTAGTGATCTCCTTATCAAAGTGTTTTTTGATGCTCAGGAATGCTTTACCTACAGGTTGCTGATTTTTGGTAGCCATATGCCTGAGACTGTTATTTTTGGAATTGGATCTTTGGCCAAATTATTCAATTAATTTTGATGGCTTTATTTATTTTGGATTTCTCATTGGGACATGTATGGACCAAAATATGGGTCTCTCTTATGGATTTGAGCGCCGACCTCTTGTGGTGGACTCTTGTATATATTTGGTTGTATGTTCTTACTTTTGGAGATTATTAGAGAAAGAAAGTGAATGTTTAGATATTGAGATTGTAGGTCTATGATCTATATTGTATGAAGATCTTATTTTAATTCATTGAATATATGGCCTAAATTGGGAAGGCCTTAAAGCCTGGCATGTAATGATTTTGATCAATATAAAGGATCTTTGTGTTTTCTTATCTCACTCTATTGTTTGGCTTCTGCATTGTTTCTGCAAGGTGGTTTGGTGTTTGGGGAGTGCCTTAGGTCCCTTTTAATAACCCTCGTTGCGTCAAATCACTAATGTGGAATTGGCTAACATTTTTAGGGAACAAGTAGCCAAGAAGAAGAAGAAGAAGAATAAGAAGAAGAAGAAGAAGAAGAAGAAGAAGAAGAAGAAGAAGAAGAAGAAGAAGAAGAAGAAGAAGAAGAAGAAGAAGAAGAAGAAGAAGAAGAAGAAGAAGAAGAAGAAGAAGAAGAAGAAGAAGAAGCAACTCTTGAGAGAGTTGGAAGGAGAGATAAAAAATAAGACATTCCCATGTTTTGTGGGAAAATGGACCATGAATAATGTATGGATTGGATAGAATCTTTGGATAATTACTTTGAGTGTGACAATTTCTTTGAAAATCATAGGGTCAAGGTGGAAAAATCCAAAATGAAAGGCCCTACTTTAATTTGGTGGAATTTTCTATAAATTGAAAGGATTGAGGAAGAAAAGAACCCTATCTCAACATGTAAAATGATGTTGGTAGAAGTCAAAAAATAGTTTATACCAAAGGAATATGAGATCACCCTCCATAGAATGTTGCAAAATCTAAGACAAAAAGACCTTGATGTGAGTGGGTACACTGAAGAATTTCATAGCATGACCTTGATGGCCAAAGTCCATGAGAGTGAGAAGCACAAGCTTGAAAGGTATCTAAATGGACTAAAGTATAGCATTCAAGATGAAATGATTCTATTCAACCCTGAATCAGTACATAAGTTCTTTCAAATGACACTGAAAATTGAAGAAAAGAAGAAAATGAGAGGAGAAAAAAATAATAGAGGTAGATGTCCAGTAATTTCAGAGGTAGAGGTAGGTTCAATGGTAGAGGCCCATTCCAAAGAAGCCAAGGAGAGTTTAATATCCAAGAGTAAGAAGGAGAACATAGTAACAAAGGAAAATTTAGAAGTAGGAGATCAAACAACAAAGGGAGATTTGGTGGAAGAGGACCTAGTATTTTCACTGGGAATTGTTTTACTTGAAATCAAATTGGACAACAATCCTTTAGATGCCCTAAGAAGAATGGCACAAGTAGACAAGGAGGGGATAGAAGAGTACAACTCACCCAAGAAGATGACAGTCAAAGTGTGTCCTCTTACCCCTCTACAACTTCAAGGCATACCAATCTAGAACAAGGATAATGCCTCATGATGCAAAGGAAATTCCTGAGAGTACCTACTACTATAGAACCACCTCAGAGGAAGTCATTATTCAGAACAAGCTGCAAGTCGAATAACAAGGTATGCAAAGTTATAGTTGACTCTAGATCCATTGATAATATTGCATCTAAGGAGTTAGTTACTAAGTTAAAGTTGCATGTAATCCCTCACCCTTTCCCTTACAAAGCTTCTTGGTTGAGAAAAGAGAAACAAACCATCATCAATGAAAAAGTTTGGGTAGATTACAAGATAGGGGAGTATACAGATAGAGTTCTATGTGATATCACAGAGATGGATGCATGCCATTTGTTATTAGGTAAACCTTGGAAATTTGTTGTAGATGTCAAGAATGATGGAATGTATAATGTATATAATATAGTTAAGGATGGTGTTGTGTATGTGATGAAACCACTCCCTAATTGTGATAAAGAAAAATAGGGTACTAGGAGTGGCTTACATGTAGGAGAGAAAGAATTCATGAAGGTGCTAAAAGAAAAGGATACACCTTGTTATGAACTGGTAGTAAGGCGAAAAAGACACCAATCAAAGAGCCAAAGGTCAAGGCCCCCACTAGAGATGTATGCCCCAAATAGGTCAAAGCACTGTTAGACCAGTATAAGGGTATCATAGCTGAAAGTACACCAGAGTCTTTGTCACCTGAAAGAGAAGTGAGTCACTGTATAGACTTCATACAAGGGGCTACTCTTCCAAACAAAGCAACATACAAGATGACCCCTGAACAAAACCAAGAGAGAGCAAGGCATATTGAAGAATTGTTGTCAAAAGGTCTCATTATGAAAAGTGTGAGTCCTTGTGTTGTCCCTGCCATCCTAGCACCCAAGAAAGAAAGCACATGGATACTATGTACAGATTCTAGGGAAATAAATAGGATAACCATAAGATATAGGTTTCCTATGCCTAGAATAGAAGATTCGATGGACTGTTTAGGGGGTGCAAGCTATTAATCCAAGATAAATCTCAAGAGTAGTTACCACTAGATAAGAATCAGAGGTGGAGATGAATGGAAGACAACATTAAAGACCAAAAAAGGCCTCTATGAATGGATTTTTATGCCTTTTGGTCTCTCAAATTCCCCAATCACTTATATGAGACTAATGCATGAAGTGTTGAAGCCTTTTCTCAATAAATTTTTTGTTTTATATCTTGATGATATTTTGATCTTTAGCAGGAGAAGAGAAGAGCACCTCAATAATTTGGACATGGTGATGAGAAAACTCCATGAGGAACAGTTTAACATAAATATAGAGAAGTGTGTATTCCTACAAGAAGAACTTGTGTTCTTAGGTTTTTTTAATCTCCAAGAATAGTCTCAAGTTTGATCTTTCCAAAGTTGAATCCATCCTCAATTGGCCACCTCCTACTACTCCTTCAAAGGTAAAAGTTCCATGGTTTATGTAGCTTTTATAGGAAATTCATCAGAAATTTTAGTGGCATATGTGCTCCCATTATCAACACCATTAAAGGTGGAAGAAAATGCATATTTACATGGACTAATGAAGCTAATGAGTCCTTTGAGTTGTTGAAGAAAAAGATTTCAGAGCAACCTATCTTAGTCCTACCAGATTTTCTCAAGGTGTTTATAGTGGAATGTGATGCAAGCAATAAAGCGATTGGGGGAGTCTTGGGCTAAGAAGGGAGGCTAGTTGCCTTTTTTAGTGAGAAAATCAATGAAGCCAAGAAAAAATACTCAACCTATGATCTTGAAATGTATGCAATGGTTCAATCACTTAGGAAATGGAGGCATTATTTGTTATCCAAGGAATTTGTATTCTTTACTGATAATCATGCACTTAGATTTCTAAATAGAGAGGAGATACTTAATCACAGACATGTGAAATGGATGGAATTCTTGCAGTCATATACATGTTATATCAAGCATAAGAAAGGGATTGTAAACAAAGTATTTGATGCTCTTAGTAGAAGAGACCTAACCATCCAAACCATTCAATTGGAGATTTTTGGAGTTCATTCCATGAAGGATATGTATGATATGCATCAAGATTTGAAAGAGGCTTACCAAATTTGCACTGAGATGACAGACAAATACCACACTAATTTCTCAAAATTTATTTTGCAGGATGGTCTTCTTTTTAAAGGTAGTTTATTGTATGCCCCAAAAGGATCCATGAGGGAGAATATTATCAATGAAAATCATTGTGGAAGCCCATCTAGTCACTTTGGAGTGGATAAAACATTGGAACTTGTTAGAAGGTTCTACCACTGGCCCAAGTTGCAGACAAATGTCAAGAGCTTTGTATAAATTTTTTTAGTTTGTCAACAAGACAAAGGGCACACCTCCAATTCAGGGTTGTATAATCCTTTTCCCATCCCTTAAAAACCTTGGGATTCAGTAAGTATGGACTTTGTCCTCATTCTTCCAAAGGCCAAATCTGGATTTGATAGTATTTATGTTGTAGTAGATAGATTTTCTAAAATGGCACACATCATTCCTTGTAAAATAACTCATGATGGATCCCACATAGTAGGGTTTTCTTTAGAGAGATTGTAATACTTAATGGACTGCCATTGTCAATCATATCAGATAGGGATCCTAAGTTTTTAGGAAATTTTTGGAGAACACTATGGAGAAAACTAGGGACAAATGTTTCACTATCATATGCATATCATTCACAGTCTGATGGTCAGAAAGAAGTTATAAAAAGTTCCCTTGGAAGCCTTTTGAGATACCTTACCAAAGAACATGGAGCTACTTGGGATGCTATCATAGCCTAAGAAGAGTTTGAATTCAATGATTCAATCAATAGGAGTACTAGTTTGACTCCATTTCAGATTGTATATGGTACTCACCGTAGAGGAGTATTGGAACTCAGAGACATCAAAGAAATGGAAAAAATAAGTGCCCTAGAAGAAGACTTTGCTGAAGTAATGAAGAACATCCATGAACAAGTGCAAACCAAGCTACATCATACCACTGAGAAGTATAAGGAATAGGCTGACAAAAAGAGGAGAGACCTACAGTTCAAAGTGGGAGATTTGGTGATGATTCAAATAAAGAAAGAGATACTACCTAAGGAGAAATATACAATGTTTATGATGAAAAATCTTGGCCCTTTAAATATTTTGAAGAAATGTGGCAATAATGCCTACAAGATTGATCTACCTTCTCACATTGGCTTATCTCCTATTTTTAATGTTGGATATATCTATTCTTATAAAGATGTTTTTAGTAATGATGATCTTGCAGGTACTTCAGAGCCTCCTAATCTCCAACTAATCAAGGACACGCCCCAAGAAACTCCTCCTGAGATTGAAATAATTCTAGATAAGAGAGTGAACAAGAAGACTATGAGGGCCACTTACTATGAGTACTTAGTCAAATAGAAAAATTAACCCATTGAAGATGCTATATGGGGAGTATGGTGCAGGGCACCTCCTGCAGTTTCTATTTTAATGTTAATTTGGTTGTAATAAGTTCACAATCCTTTGTATCACCCTAGTGTGTGCATGTGTGGGTCTATTTTGTAAGGTGAAGGACCTTAAGGTAGGTTGTAAACCTTAAGGGTGCCTGAAACCATGTTAAACCAAGTTTAGTCTTTTTGGTCATTTTAGTCCTTAGGTTGAATTTATGTTTTGAAGCCTTAGTGTAGGTTCTTGTGATGTTTAAATCACTCCTAAATTCTTGGAGGTTGGTAGAATTGACATCTTGCCCAAAAATGCAACTTTGACAAATGTTTCTAAAAGTTCTCTTTTTGCAAAATGTTGCATTAGCAAATTTTGCAAAATGTTTCTCAAGGAATGAAAACTTAATTGGAAACAGCCACACTAACTTCTTGGAGCATCATTGATGCCAAGATGATGGTATTTTATGTCCTTATACCTTCTAGGAAGGTTATAAGTCACTATGTATGGATGTTGATCGTCAGAGAAGGAAATAGAAGAGTTTTATGAGCTTTTTGGTGAGTGTACGGCCTGGTATGAATTAATTTGGTGAAATAAGTTGCAAACATTTATGACTTTTTGAGTTCCTTTAACATTCCAGTTGGTTTTAGTCATTTTTGTGAAGTTTCATAGGAGTTAGAGATTTTTTTTTGGTCACTGTCTGAGAATCCCTAGTTTATTAGGTCTACTCCAAAGATGTGATCCTTACTTTGGATTTATCTTGTGGATGTGCTTGGCCACTTGGGAAATACAAGTTAGGATCATGATTTTTAAGATTCCAAAAGCTCAGAAGCTCAATGATGGTTCTATGATTTTTAAGACAAAGCCCTAGGCTAATTATCTCTATGTAATTAGCCTAGTTTTTAAGTATAGTCACATGCATGTGAGCTATATAGTTGGAAGGGTCAAACCAATGGTGGATCTAGATAATTTTGGGTTAAAGGAAGCTATCCAAGTCCTTTTTTTCATTATTTTAACCCACCTAAGACCACTTTCTTAGTCTAGCATCCCTTAGATTGGCTTGATCAAAGCCTCTGGTGAAGATTTTCACTCTTAGGCTTGGTTTAGGGAAAGTGTCCCTAAAAAGATAAAATTAAGATATTTTTGTAGTTTAGGAAGCCAATGTTTGATCAAAAGAGTGGTTTGGCCTCTTGGAAACATTTTTATATATCCTAAGATGGTAAATGTGTGATTGGGATGATTGGAAAAACAATTTGAGCCAACTATAAGAAGTTGGACCCTACTTAAGTCTTCCTCCAGTACACTCTACATCAACAATCCTCTAAACCAATTATGAATTCTTCATAGGTACACCTTAGGATCTAGGTTTTATAGTTTTTAGACTCCCACCCTGTTCGTACATATGAATTTCTCCAAACTTGTATTTTTAAGGGTTTTAGGAGCACGTTCTCCAATCTGGGTTCTTTTCTTTTAATAGGTTCTCTAAAAAAAATCACCACTCTTCTCCTTGCATTAATTTACCAAGGACACATGAACCCACAAAATACTACAATTAATTGGCACAAACCAATCCATCTAGCATCTTTTTATGCTACTGTTCTGCACAAGCTCCTAACCAAAATGCCACTACATTCTCCTAGGGCTTGTTGCCAAAATCAATTCCCTTGTACACAATGAATCCAAAGACCATATTTACACTATAAACATGGTCCTCTACTTTATTCCAAGTGGCCATAGTTTTCCAACAAGGGGAACTCAAGTGGGGTTCATTTTTTTAGGTCTGGCTCTGAACTCGGCATTTAACCAACAAAACTTAAAGAAATTACAAAATGATAACCAAAATAACTAAAAAACCAAAAAAATGGTACAAAAAGTATCTACATAACAAAAAATAAGGTCTCAATGCATTAATTCAATTCTTTCAATCCATTAACTAACTGGATGAAGGCCTTGTCACAAAACATAGTGTAAATATCTTCTTCTCAATACTTAATCCGTACACTAACACAACCAACCCTTATTTTAGGGTTTGTTTGACCTTATATACTATATCCCTTCATTTTCAGGCCCTAAGGTCAGGATTTGGGCACCATTAAAACCCTTTCCTAGTTTTTAGGAAATGTTGTCATGAGCAAGTTTTACATCATTTGCTCTTTTGACAAAACACTAGCCTCAATGGTTCAATTCAACTCTAAACCATTACATAAGATCTTAAAATACTTTAAAAAATGAAATCACAAGTGCCACTCCATTTTGGAGTCTTGGTCAAACTTTAACCCTTTGTTGACTTTTCTTGGACTCTAAAAACACTTAAGTTAACACACACACCAAATCAACCTTGGCACTTTATAAATAGTCCTTATTACCTTGGTGATTAGCTAGAACCACCTAAAAGCCAATTTTTTTTGAAGATCTTCATGAGACCCTAAGATGCTCCTACACCAGGAAGAAGTCCAATGTTCTTGTTAGTAGCGCTACACACATCTTGTTCCTACATATTAATACATACTCTTTAGAAAACTTATTCATATAATGAATATTCTCTTGAAATTTTCCAGAATATATTAAAGTGGTTTTATACCTGTGCAAAGTTCTTCTCAGATGACTTATTGGGAGGGTATAACTCAGGGCAGTTTCACACCTTAAATACTGAAGGCCTTTTGGAGGCTGAAATATACAATTTTTTTTAGGTTTGTGTAAAAACACATTGTAAACAACAAACTCGTAAGAATCTATCTGGCTACTCACATGATTATGCATTTTGAAACAAATAGAATACATTTTGCCTACCACTGGACCATGGCACAACAACTCTATAGTAATCTATTTTATTTTCTCCACTGATGGATTTCTCATTCCACTTGCAAAAGCGGATTCCAATATTCTATTTTGAGTTTCAGTTGGCTTCCATCTACCACATACAGTTTGAATAGTTTTTCCCTTCGCAACACTAGTACATCTAGTAAGCTTGGAATCTGATGAAAAAAATAATAGAAATGTTCTACAACATGGTATCAAATTGAAAAACCTAATAAAATTCTAATACCCTACTTTGTTCTAAAAAATCAAAGCGACACAATTAATTTACCTACAGTAGATCTATGATCCATTATGTTCCACACGCCTTGAACCCAAAATATCCTCAGTATCCTAAATTTCTTCTTCCTCTGTTACTTATAGAAACCTAGAGAGCTCACCCACCTAAGTATCTTATGTAAAGAAAAGAAGGAACATAATAGGTGAACTTTGGAAAAGAGTCAAATGAGTTGGCAGAAGAGAAGAGTTTTCCACGCACAATAATATCATGTTACAGCCCAAAAATTATAGGTAATAGGTAGAACATAAATAAAATAACATGATTTAAGGGAAAGTGTTTTAAAAACTCTAGATTGATAGATCATTAAATTTATTGATTTTTTGAATTGAAACTTTGTGTCAATTGAAACTTGAAATGTAATTTGAATAAATTTTTATATTTAATAGAATGGACGTCTTTTAATTTATTGTTTTTTAGTAGAAAAAGGTTGAATCTATGACTTGTGTTTGAATATTAAAATTTAGATGCTTCTAGAGTTAATGTAAAGTTCTGATATTTTCCTTATGAAAATTTTGTTCAATTTAATGGTAAACTTTTACTATTATTAATATTAAAATATAGATTAAGTATATTTTATTAAGTCAAAAGAAGGTAATATTTCTGCAATGTTTTGTTAATAGATGAAGTGTAAAATAAAGATGAAAGAGAGGGAGAAAATCGAAAATAGTGAAATTAGAAAGATGAAAACATGTTTTAAAAGGCTTCTCTATACATTATAATATAGGTATGCGCAAACAAATAATCATGGACTACTTGGCTATGTCTATTGTTTGCAATATGAAAAACTACAACGGCGGCCCAAAAAAAATTGGAGGTTTACCTGAATAGACACATTCTTAGTAGAACAATTGGAAAGGTACATTAGAGGAAACATTGAAAACCTTCTAGTTAGACGAGAGGCGTTAGCCAAGAGGCTCTTCAGTTGGACTGAGGGGACCTCCCATCTATGAAGTTTCAGTTATGCGTGAAACTCTTTCCTCAAATCTCCGTGGATTATGGAATTTGTTTCAATCTCCATCGTTAGTATAGAATATGTAATTTTTTCATTTGCCACATATTACAGATGTGCATATGGGCTAAACGGTTGTTTAAAACTAACATATATCATGTTGTTCAAAACTAATATAATTTATTTATATACAATATATCAACTTAATTATCATCCCAATTATAGAAGATATGCGCTCCATGAATATATTATAAATTTAGTTATTTGAAATTAGTTTGTAACTATTTCTTTGGAATCTTTTCCTAACTGTCAATTTAAATAACCATATATTATTTCAAAACAAACTTCTTTCACACTTTTTATCTGAAATACATTTTTTTGATTCAATTGTTCTGCAAAAGTAGCACTTCTGTTGCTGGGAGGTGCAAGCAGAGATAATTATGCTCATCCTATCATTACGTCTAATCATAATTAATTATTGTAGAAAAGGTTGTGCATAAATAAGGTTGTATGTAGAGAAGTGAATTTCAAGTTAACGGCAGGAATAAGAGACGCAGGAAAGATTTTAGAATTTTGCTCCATTTTTACAAGGTTTCCCGTTAAACATATTTTTGAGGTTTTGAACCTCAGAAATCTATATATTTTCATTGATTAAATTTTGTGTTGTGCATCAAGGAAGAAGGAAGAAAATTCATGATAGGATCTAGGAACTCTCAGAGTTCAATGCAGCGATAAAGAAGATATCTGAAGCGAAGCAGGAAGCTGATGAGGCTTGCAAGGAGCTTGTCTAGGGCTCTGGTTTCTAGTTCTGGTGGTCTATTTTTTTACTAGTCTCTGGCTTTTGGTTTTTTCTAGGTTTTTTGTTGTTAGTTTTGGCTTTAGAGTACTGGTTTCCAGTCCTGTCTCTTTTTGGAGTGCTTTAATGTTTAAAATTTTATTCTAGCTTGTAAGGGGTTTCGGGTCGCCCTTCAAAACCTATTTTTTCCTGCAATGAAAAACTTTTATGTTGTGCATAAAGGCGTCGTAATAGTGACATAGAGATTTAAATTTCTAAATGTTTGTAGATCCAGTAAAATTTTCTTATTTTTAACAAGATTTTCATTTGTACAAATTTTTTAGGGTTTGAACCTCACAATTCCATAGTTTTCTATTGATTAAATTTTTGTGTTGTGCATAAAGGCCTCATAATGGTGGCATGTCGATTTAAATTTCTCAATGTTTGGAAGTTCCAGTGATATTCATACAATTTCCTCAGAAAAGGAGAGGCAAATTCGAGTTGTATGTTCTTCAAGAGGTTAATTCTTCAGTGATCTGTGCGTACTAGCACTTTAATATGAAAAAAGAAATATTTTATTCATATTTGCATTATCTTCGGTTTCATTTTGCATTGTTTCCTATGTTGTCACTCTTTTAGCGCAAACTGAAATGTATCTTTAAATATTTCTCTCTCAAAATAATACTCTATTTGAAATGTTTCTTTTAAATATTTCCTTCTCTCAAAACAATACTCTATCTGAAATGCGTCTTTTAAATATTTCCTTCTCCCAAAACGATACAACATATTTTTTTTTTTTTTTTAAATATTTCTTTCTTTCAAAATAATGTAACTTGTATCTTTAAGTATTTCTCTCGAAAGAAAACAACATATACAACATATTTGAAATGTTTCTTTAAAAATTTTCTTCCCTCAAAGAAATATATAATATCTTTAAATATTTGCTTCTCTCAAAATAATACACAACAGTTTCAGTTTCTTTCAATATTCCTTCTCTCAAAATAATACAATATATATTTTCTTCTCTAAAAACAATAAAACATATCTCGAATTGCATTGGAATTCAAGACAAATATAATAGCCATTGGTGTGTAGGGCATAACTTTATGATGGTCACCCCTATTTATTATAATTATTTTTTAATGATGTTGATAATTTTAATGTTTTTATTTTACATTTTAAGAAAAATTGTTGATTGTCAAATTTTCAAAATGTAAAATTAAAGATTAAGTATAAATTAATAATATATGAAAAAAAATTCTTAATGAAATTTTTTCTAAATTCATATGTTTTAAAATAATTCTAAATTAATATAAATATATATTAAATAATATAAAAACAAGTATATTACATATTAATATTGTAAATTAGTAAAACAAGTTGTGGTGATTTCACAAGATTGATAATAGTAATAGAATATGCTTATTTTTAATATCTATGTAATAAAAAATATGAGACGAGAGAATTTTGAAGCCTTAATACTTCGACACATCAATCCAAATGGGAAATCCTTATTCTTACTCCCATTATATTGAATTGTATTCATATACTTAAATAAAATTGCACTATAATACTAATCAAGTTATTTAAGAAAAACATGACACTTCAATGAAATTGAACCATAATCCTAGCTTTAACAAGACTGACACTAAACCTAACCAAAAACTAACCCTAAACCTAACCCAAACCATAAATCCTAAATTCTAAATCATCATCCCATACCCAAATGCTAAACCCTTGTGCGAAATATTAAACCTTAAATCGTAAATCTTAAGCTAAACCATAATACTTAATGGTGAATTTTAATCCTAAATGCCAAACCCTAATCTTAAATGCTACACCCTATATTCTAAAACCCAACCCTAACCCTAATCCTTATGATTAAATGTTGATCCTTATGATAATAAATCCTACTTGAAACCATAATCCTAAATGGTAAATTGTAATAGAAAATATTGAACCCTAATCATAATGTTGAACCATAATCATAATCCTAATAATAAATGTCAAAACTTAATTCTACTCCTTATTATAAATGGTAAAATCTAATCCTAATTTCTAAACCCTATTTCTAAATGTTAAATTCCGATCCTAACCCTTTCTGTAACCATAATACTAACTATGAGAGAGAGAAGGGGAGGGTGTGAGAGACATGAGGTAGAGATGGAGGGTAAATATGGGGAAGAGGTGGTTAGAGAATGGAGGGGAGAGATTGAAAGAGAGTAATTAGGGGGATAGTGTAGAAACCGATGAAATATCAGATTCAACTCCAAGATCCAGCTGCATGCACAATACCTGTCACAAAGAATGAAACAAAAATATGGAAAAAGAAAAACCCTCTTGTGCTCAAAAATGTCAGAGCTCAAATTGTATTAAGAGAGTATGAACAAATAATTACCAAAGTGGCTTATAAGGATGGAGACCCTAAAGCCACACAAAACTAGGTTGAGGAATAATAATTAATATAAATATTAATTATTATTCACCTAAAAGGAGTAAGCTTAAGTGAAATAGAATAATAGAGGACTTAATTAATTAAACCAAAATGATTTAATTATAAATTCAAATATATCTATTACTCTAACACCCCCCCTAAAGCATAGCTTAGGAGGAAGCTAACCTAGCACAGCTATGAAAGCAAAAAAAAAGAGGGTCCCAGCAACAAGGCCTGATCAGGTACCCAAACAAGGAAATCTCTGCAAACCAGAGAAAAACGAGAAAACCCAGTGGGAAAAAATCCTCTCCAAAAAGAGATATAAAATAAATCAAAAGACAAAGCATGACTTCAAGAGACTCTCTCAAAGCCATGAGTACAATGCATGCTGCTAACCCCCCCCCCCCCCATGAGAGAGGGTCAAGGCTCCAAAGCCCCCCTAGAATGAAAGGACCCTTGTATCAATGAACAAACCACCATGACTCCAATACAAAGGAGTCAAATGAAGTGGGAACTGAAGAGGTGACCTCGAAAGATGAGGTGTCACTAGAAGGCTGAGATGATTCTCAAATGAGAAGACATGAGGATCCTAAAATAGAATCCCCAATGCAAGTGGTGTGACAGGTGTGCTGACACTATCATGAGAGAGGAGATGAGTGTCCTCTATAGAATCCTCAACACCTGCACTTGGTGGCTCAATGAATGGAGCTGGAGGGTCTGGGAGTGCTGAAGAAGACACCTGCTGAAGAGAAAGAACCTCAGCAAGATGTGGTGTGGCAGTCATAGCAGTGGTCTCATGAACAACATAGAGGTTCAAGAGACCTGAATGCACCACATGATGCTCTCGCGGAAGAGGAGAGCTGAGCTTTGATAGTGGAGATGGTGGACCAAAATGTGTGAAGGTGTGGAGACGGGTGGGATGATCAACTGTCCCTATAAAAATAATGTCACCTGTCACACTATCCTAAATGAAGACTAAATCTGGCATGAGCTCAATTGTCTTCCCTGATCCATTGTGTATAATCTGGTAAATTGAGAGAAGGTTTGCAGACAAAGATGGAACATATAATACATCATTGAATGTGCCATCTTGAATGCGTATAGAACCTTTCCCATAGACTGGCATAACAGTGTTATTCCCCATCAGAATGTGGGGAATAGGAAAGGCCTCAATAGAAGAGAAGGTCTCCAGAGAAGATGTCATATGGTGAGAAGCACCTGAATCCAGTATCCAAGAGACTTGTGAAGGGGATGCAACAGAAGCTCATAATGCATGACCCTATCCAAAATCCTATCTAGAAGTTGAAGATGAAGCAGAAGATTGAAAAGTAGACCCCTGTGAGGTGGAAGAGGATGGAGAGGAAATAATGCTCTTCTAAAGGAGAGCTTGCAAATCTGAAATCTATTTCTCATAGCCATCAAATCTCTTCTGAAAACACTGTGACTCATCATGGGACCCCTTCTGACAATAGGAACATGTAGGGTTCTGAGTCTCCTGTTTCTCCTTCTTAGAAGAAGATGGAGGGCCAGTAGAGTGCTGAGAAGAGGAATCACATATCTACTTTGGCTTCGGCTTCTGTGTATCCTGAGATGACTTGGCAAGAAATGCCTATGACTGTGAACCTATAAGAGAATCCATCTGACTGAGCTTGGACTGTTCACGAGTTAACCTATCGCAAAAGGTCTCAAAAGAGGGCATAAGATGGCGTGCACCCAGTGCATCGATAGTGGAGTAGAAGGTAGAAGTGAAAATATTATAAGGGCCACAAAGCTTTGAGAGTATCAGAAAGATACACTCATCATTTGACTTCATCTTGACAACAACTTGTAAAATAGAACGAAGAGAATTGAGCTTCATCAAGAAGTCCTCACTGCTGGTGAATGATTTAGGAGCCAAGGAGGTGAACTCTGCATCTATCTGGAGAACCCTGAACTAATTCATTTTTCCAAACAAGGTGAAAAACTTTTCCCACATATCCCTAGGTGTGGTCAAACCATCCAGGTGGAACAACAACCCATCTAAAATATTCATTGCAATGAGGCCCATTGCCTCATCCATCCTATTTCTATGCATAAGAGCCTCATAAGGCCTCTGAAGAACTGGCTAAGAGACATCCAAGTAGGACCATAAACCTTGTGACATGAGGAGTCTGGTCATTTGCGGCTTCGATGTGTGGTAGTTGTGAGGAGTCAGAATGATAATGAATGTGTCCAACATTGAGAGAATAAGACGGAAGAAGAAGGGTCTCTCTAAAATGAAAGTGTAGAAAGAAATATGCCCCCCCCCACAATATCAAGCTAACTCTTGTACACCACAAAATGAAGCAAAAAATACAAAGAGCTAGAGAAAAACCTGAGTTTCCAAAGCAGAACAGGAGCACAAAAGAAGGTGCATCTTTGACTCCAAAATCTGGAAAGAAAATGGAAAATTAGGAAATGAGACCTAGATGAGAGTGACGGTCTCGGAAAGAGATTTTTTTCGGTATATGGAAGTTGAAAATCAGAGTCCGTATGAGCCTTGTAGAGCCAAAAAGGTACAGGTACCCCAAAAATGCAAGGTTACTGAAACAACACAGTCCCGACAATAATTTTGATGTGCAAACACTCATCACTGTCCACAAAAAAAATTTTGACGATCGTCGAGGCTATCACCGAAAAAAAATTTGGTCACTGAGAAATTTAAAAAACTGCTAGAAATTTTAAATTGTCTGCCAGAAAAAAATTTCTGACCGCTGACATCACTGATGACATCAGCCTTGTGTAAGAGGTGGCAGGCCAGTGGCTGGCCAGTGGTGTGGTGGCGGCCCCCGGGTGGCTCCGCTGTACAGCGCCGCTGGTGGCGGCTACGGCGGCGGGTGGGCGGCGCGCCGACGCGGTGTGATGGCAGAGGGGTGGCCCGCGGGCTGAGCACCAGTGGCGCATGTGCAAAAACACTGGCTGCGTTAAGTTTTAAACTGTTTTGTTGATTTTTGAGAAAAAAATTAATTTTTTTTTATTTGCGTGCCTGTACGGCTGTAGTAGGGAAAAAAATTTCTTCCAGATGCTTCAGAGGCCAAATAGGTCATGTTTTATATGGACTCTGGGGTTTTTGGGCCTTTTGAACGCAACCATGAGGTCGGTTTTTTCCCAAAGTGCACCAAAAAAAATGATACTTCTCAAATCCCAAAAAACCAATAGAAAACCCCAGAAAGAAAGGGCTTGATCCACAGCTTTAGCAAACTTCGAACAAGCTGTAGAAAAATGGCTCTAATACCATGTAGAAACTGATGAAATATCTAATTCAACTCCAAGATCCAACTGCATGCACAATACCTGTCACAAAGAATGAAGCAAAAGTATGGAAAAAGAAAAACCCTCTTGTGCTCAAAAATGTCAGAGCTCAAATTGTATTAAGAGAGTATGAACAAATAATTACAAAAGTGGCTTATAAGGATGGAAACCCTAAATCCACACAAAACTAGGTTGAGGAATAATAATTAATATAAATATTAATTATTATTAACCTAAAATGAGTAAGCTTAAGTGAAATAGAATAATAGAGGACTTAATTAATTAAACCAAAATGATTTAATTATAAAGTCAAATATATCTATTACTCTAACAGATAGGTGTGTGTGTGTGTGTGTGTGTGTGTGTGTGTGTGTGAGAGAGAGAGAGAGAGAGAGAGAGAGAGAGAGAGAGAGAGATTGTAAAGTTCATTGAATCATAACTATAAACCATAACACTAAAGAAAACTTAAACCAAATTAAGTCTTAACCTAAACTAAATAGCCCTAACACTAACACTAAACTAAAGTGAACGATAACCCAAAACAACACCTAATTAAACTCTAACCTAAAGTATAAGGAGGTGCATAGATAGAGAGGGAGAGGGAGTCATAGATAGTGGAAAAAGTAGAGATAATTAGATTAGATATATATAGAGGGGAAGTAGAGAGAGTGAGGCTAAATGAGGGAGAGACACAAATATTAAGGAAGAGAACTTTAGAGAGATATAAATATATGGAAAGAGAATGAGATAATGAGGTTATTGTAGACATATGGGTAGGGGATAGGGAGGGAGAGATAAATAGATGAGATATGAAAATGGAGGAAGAGAAAGGAACATAGATAAGTAGAAGGGCAGAGGAGAGTGTATATATAAACCTAAATCAAATTAAACCCTAATTATATAACTATACCAAATTGAACCCTTAACCCTTGCCATAACATATAGTAAACCCTAAATCATGTAAAACCCTAACCCTAGATATTGTTTAATCTTATTAATAAACCTTATTTATCATTAAACCAAATTAAACATCATCTTAAACAATATTAAACATGAACACTAAACCAAATTGAATTCTAATTGTAAACCTCATTAAAACTTATCCCTAAACCATAAAACTAAACAAAATCAAACCCAAACCCTAAAAATAAACAAAATTTAATCTTAACCTACACCAAATAGAACCATAACGCTATCACTAAACTAAACTGGACCCTAACCCAAAACAACACCTAATTAAACTCTAACCTTAAGCCTAATTGAACATTATACCAAATTAACTCACAATAATAAATTGATATTCCATAACACTATTACTAACCCAAAATTAAACCCCAATTACATCTAATTAAGCACTCAAGCATACTTGAAAACTCTAACAAAGAACCTAACCCTGACACCAAACCAAATAAAACCCTAGAATCATAAACCTTACAAAACCTAAGCCTAAGCCTAACCCTAAACTAGATTGAATCCATCATTTAAACCAAATTGATCCCCATCACTAAACTAAATTGAGCCCTTAGCCTAATCCTAATTAAAAATTAAACTGAATTAAACCCTTAACCTAAAATCAATTAAATCCAAATGCTAAACCAAGTTAAACCCTAACTATAAATAGTAACCAAATTTAAACATAACCATAAAGATAATCGAACATTAACCCTAATCATAAACCAAATTATACCCTCAAAATTGTTGTTATAGTCTAAAGGGATAAATGGGAGGGGGGCGGGGTGAACGCGTTATCAAAAGGTTTAATTATTTTCTCCAATTAATTACGAAATAACATTAAGCATGTAAACATTTAATATAACTCAAATAGAACACCACAATTTTTGTTACGGGGAAACCAAAATAGCTAAAAACCCCAATGGGAATTAGCACCCACAAAGAATTGTACTTGAGTATTATAATCCTTGTTAGAAGATCTTACAACCCTGTTAGGAGTTTATCTTTACAATGCAATAAGTACAATGACCTGGTTAAGAGTCAGACCCTGTTAGGAGTCTTTTAAAAATAACCCTGTTGAGGGTGAGGACTCACTATCCAAAAGCTCACTGCTAATATGATTAAGGTTGCAACCTTCAGTAAAATAGATATATATTATATATGATAATGAACTTCTTGAGTTGACCTGCTATCTTGATCAGTTCCAATGAATTGTATACACTCTCTTCTTCTTCACATAGATCTTTAACTGATGAATAAAATGGCTTTATTGTCCCAAAAAAATCAACATTTTGTTCTGTCCTTTTGCTGTCTCTTTTCTTCTCATTCACACTTGGTGATCTTAAAATGAGCTACTATAAGTATCTTCTCCAAAATATATGATCTTTGTCATCTTTATGAATCCCTTTAATGCTTCTCTCGTCAACCAAATCAAGCACGCAACATAGTTAGAACCGCGCAACTCAAAATGAATAGACACATTGCTTCGCATAGTTGGCTCGACAAAAATTAGCCAAACATCATGCTTCAGATGAAACATGATTAGCACCTTTGGTTAATTGTCTTTGAATCATAACTAAACATGAAAATGAACACGCATATCCCATAGATAGACACAATTGAATAATCAATAGAGTTTTTCTCGGCTTTCTAAAAATAGTCTTCTAAAATTATGGCTCGTGAATAGAGTAACATTACTCAACTGTTACTGAACTTTTGAATATGCGTATATGTACATGGTATATTGGCTATGTCTGAAACATAAAAACCACTGTGCAAGGCTTCTACATATCCATACTAAAAAGTGAATACAGTTCACTATTGTATAATATATGTTGTCATCAAGAAAAATATACAGTCAACTATTTTTATAAAGGCAAATATCCAACAATATCCCCCTTTGACATTGATGGAAACATATGATTAAAAACACCATCAATCCAAAAGTGTTTTCTTTCTTTTTACAATCTTCTCAATATCCTCATCAAAGGTTTCTCTTCACTGCTGCAACCCCTATGACTGTGTTTTTATTTTCCTCACTATATACTCCCCCAGAGTATATGGTCCCCTTACTATATACTCCCCCTTTGACATCAATGGCAAAGGACGCTAAATACAAATAAGCATAGGTACTACTCTAGAAGTAGAGTAGTCAACCACTTACCATTCGCCTAGGACTGATGCATTTACTATGAGTTCTAATCAGACTTAGGAAAGGGAATTACTTCCAGCTTCTTCCTGAGATATTCAAAAGTATCTTTTGATAGAGGTTTTGTGAATATGTCTGCCAATTGATCTTTGGTGCTCACATAATCCAACTTCACTTCTTCATCTACAACTTTTTCTCTTAGAAAGTGATATTTTATTTCTATGTGTTTAGTATTTACGTGCATCACAGGGTTCTTTGACATATTAATAGTGTTATTGTTATCACAATGGATGATAATGGGATAGTCAATCTGAATTCCAAAGTCTTTAATCATATTTTTGATCCAAACCATTGTTGAAAAACTCAATGCAGCTACTACATACTCAGCTTCTACTGTTGACTGAGAAATACAGTTTTGCTTCTTACTTGTCCAAGTAACCACCCTGTCTCCAAGAAATACTGCTCCTCCTGAGGTACACTTTCTGTCATCAACACAATCTGCCAAATCTGCATCTATGTATACGTGAAGTTCTACATTTTCTGAGTTAGGATACCATAAACCATAGTCTATAGTTCCCTTTAAATATCAGAATATTATTTTTATTGCCATTAGGTGATTTTGTTTAGGTTTAGCTGCATATATCCCAACAATGCCAATTGCATTAGATATATTTTTTCTAGATTGAGTGAGATATATGATTTTTCCAATCATGGATTTGTAAAGTGTTTTGTCAACTTCTATGGAGTCATCATTTTTAGAAATCTTGCTTCCTATTGTCATAGGAATGCTTACTAGCTTGTAGTCTTCCATCTTGAATATCTTGAATATCTCCTTTACATATTTAGACTGATTTATGAATATACCTTTGTCTGTCTTCTTTACATTTAATCCCAAAAAGTTTTTTATAGGTCCAATCATGCTCATTTAAAATTCACTCTGCATCTCTTTTTCAAATTCTGCACCAAGATTGTCATTACCTCCAAAAATAATGTTATCAACAAAGATAGCAACAAGTAATAATCCTTCAGGTGTCTCTCTGATGAATAAGTTGCAATCTGTTGCTCCCTTTTTGAATCCAATTTTTGTTAAGTCACCATCAAGTCTCTCATACCATGCTCTTGGGGCTTGTTTGAGTACATAGAGGGATTTCTTTAGTCTGCATACCATGTTTGGTTTGTCTGAAAGTTTGAATCCTTCAGGATAGTCTATGTATACTTCTTCCTTCAAGTCACCATTCAGGAAAGCTGGCTTGACATACATCTGATATACTTTGAAGTTTTTGAATTTTGCATAGGCCAAAAACAACTTTATAGCTTCCAGTCTGCTCACAGGGGAAAATGTATCAGAATATTTAATTCCTTCTCTTTGCGCATATCCTTTACATACCAATCTTGCTTTATTTCTTATCATTGTCCCATCTTCATTCACTTTGTTTCTGAATATCCACTTAGTTCCAATCATGTTCTTGTTAGAAGGTCTAGGGACTAAATCCCATTTGTCATTCTTCATTATTCAATCTAATTCTACTTGCATTGCATTTTTCCAATCTGAATCATTACATGCATCTTCAACACTTAAGGGTTCAATTTGTGAAAGTAAACATACCTCTCCATCAATGGTTGAACCTTTTTCTCTGGATCTTGTGAAAACTTTATTGCTCTGATCTCCAATGATATCTTATTTAGAGTGATATTTAGATGTGTATTTTGAGATGTTGGGTGTGACACTCTCATTTGTAATCTATGATTCTTCTTGACTTGGTTTAGGGTTATTGCATGATACATCAATATAGTCAAACATTTCTTCAATAACTGTATCTTTATTAATCGGTCTAGGTTCATCTTCAATCATAGGTGCATATTCATAATATCTCTCTTGAATCATGAACTTCTCATCAATATTCACATGTGCACTCTCAATTATTTTCTTCAACCTTAAATTGAAACATCTGTAATATTTTCTCTTAGTAGAGTAACCAAGAAAAATAACTTCCTCGCTTCTAGCATCAAATTTTCCAACACCATCATCTCTCTTGATGTAGCACTTGCTTCCAAATATTTTGAAGTACTTTACTGTAGCTACATTACCAAACCAAAGTTCATAAGGTGTATTGTTTGGGCCTAGTCTTAGTTGGATTCTGTTGATAGTATAGACTATTGTACTGACTACATCTCTCTAATAGGTATGTGCAACTTTCCCTTCAATCATGATAGTGTGTGCTATGTCAAGTATTATCATGTTTCTCCTTTCTGAAATTCCATTTTGTTGAGGGGTCTTAGGTGCACTTAGTTGTATTTTGATCCCATGTTCTTCACAGTACTCAAGAAACTTATCAGTGGTGAATTCTCCTCCTCTATCAGATCGTAGACATTTTATCTTAAATCCAGATTCATTTTCAACTTTAGCTTTGAATATTTTGAACTTCTCAAAAGCTTCATATTTTTCTTTCAAGAACACAACCCACATCATCCTAGAGAAATCATCAACAAACAAAATGAAATACCTTTCACCATAGTATGATCTTGTTTGAGTAGGTCCACATACTTCTATATGTATTAGATCTAATTTGTTCTCTACATAGTTTTGTTTTCTTTTCAATGAGTTCCTCACATGCTTTCCCATCACACATTCCTTGCACATAGTATCAACTAGTCTTGCAATACTAGGAAGGTCTCTTACTACCTTTACATTACTTATCTTCACTATTTTGTCAAAATTGATATGACAAGGTCTTTTGTGCCATAGCCAACTGTCATCCACTTTTGCAACAAAACAAATTACTTCGGAGTTAAGGTGAAAAAAATTACCTTTTTTATTTGAGCCTGATGCGATCATGTCTCCTTCTTTGTTGTTAATAATGCATCTATTTTTGTTGAATTCCAACTGATATCCTATATCTAGCAATTGTCCAACACTCAATAGGTTATGATGCAAACCATCAACATACAAAACATCATTTTTCTTTTTCTTTCCATCTAAGGTGATAGATCCTTTGCCTATGATAGGTTTGGGAGTGTTATCTCCAAATCTAACCATGCCACCTTTGTACTTGTCTAGATGTACAAATCTATCTTTGTCTCCTGTCATGTGATGTCAACACCCGTTGTCTATGATCCATTCTATTCTGACATCTTCTTGTGAAACTAAAGCCAATTCTTGTGTTTTCTTTTCATCTTCAATTTCTATTTTATCAATCATTTTTTCATTATCTTTAATTGCATCAAATCTAGTTTCATCTTCTCTTGAATCATCGTCAGTTACACCATCTTCAACATGATAGCATTCCTTAGTCTATTCAGGTTTGTAATATGATATGTACTTCTTGACTCTTGTAGGACACTTGGATGCAAAGTGTCCAACTTTGTTGCATGAAAAACAATTGATTGGTAGTTTTCCTTTACCTTTCCTTTCTTTCTCAGCAATCATAGAAATGATTTCTTCTAGTTCTGTATCAACTTCTTCTTTCTCATTATTACTAGAGATGCTCAAGGATTTCTTACCATGGACTAAGGCTTTGAAAGTTGTTTCCGTTTTAGGTTCTGTCTTTAATCTTGATATCTCAAATGCTGATATTTTGCTAATCAAGGTTTATCTTTTGAAGTCCTTTGAGAATTGCATGGTTTCATCAAAGATGTTTATCTTTCTTTCATAATTTGTTGTAAATGTTGTCATAAAATTTTCCATTATATCATTCTCTGAGATTTCTCCACCATTATTCCTGATTCCTGAGACTGCTTCATTAATACTCTGATTGTAAGCTCTAATATTTTCTTCAGGTAACATCTCCAAATTATTGTATCTTTTCTTCCATGTCTTTCTACGCACATTCTTGGCTTGGATGTCTCCTTCAAACATGTCTTCTAGGTATTTTCAAATTGAATATGCTTTGTCTACCTTCTTGATCTCAAAAAATTCACTATTAGATAGGGTACTAATTAGGGCTTGTTTGGAAATTGCATTTTGGGTGAATACTTCCTTTTGTTTATTAGTAGAATCTTCTTCTGCAAGGAACTTCAAGGTAGGAACATCAATTGCGTGACTAGAAATATCATAGATCTCAAAACCAATGCATTGAAGATGTGTTATCATTTTGTTCTTCAAGTCAAGATAATTCTCTCCATCAAACTTAGGACTCTCTTTCCTGAAGTACATCATCTGATCTACCTTAAGCTATTAGGCTTTCTCTCCAAGGCACTTGGCTCTAATACCAATTGTTGGAATAGTCCAAAGGGATAAATGAGAGGGGGATTGAATCAGTTATTAGCAAGTTTAATTCTTTTCTCCAATTAATTACAGAATAACATTAAGCATGTACACATTTAAGATAACAAAAATAGAACACCAAAAATTTTGTCACTGGGAAACCAAAATAGGTGAAAACCCCGGTGGGAATTAGCACCCGCAAAGAAATCTACTTGAGTGTAATAATCCCTGTTAGAAGATCTTACAACCTTGTTAAGAGTTTATCTTTACAATTCAATAAGTACAGTGACCTGGTTAAGGCTCAGACCTTGTTAGGAGTCTTTTACAAATAACCCTAGTAAGGGTGAGGACTCACTATCCAAAAGCTCACTGCTAATATGATGAAGGTTGCAATCTTCAGTAAAGTAGATATACACTATATCTAATAATGAGCTATTTGAGTAGACCTACTATCTTGATCAGTTCCAATGAATTGTATACACTATCTTCTTCTTCACATAGATCTTTAACTGATGAATGAAATGGCTTTACTGTGCCGAAACAATAAACATTTTGTTCTATCCTTTTGCTATCTCTTTTCTTCTCATTCACACTTGGTGATCTTCAAATGGTCTCCAAAAGATATCATCTTTTTCGGATTTAGGAATCCCTTCAATGCTTCTCTTTTCTACCAAATCAAGAATGCAACATAGTTAGAACCATGCAACTCGAAAGGAATAGATGCATCGTTTCACATAGTTGGCTCCACCAAAATTACCCAAATGTCATGCATCGGATGAAACATGATTGCAACCTTTGTTTAATTGTCTTTGACTCATAACTAAACATGGATTTGAACATGCATATCCCATAGATAGATGAAACTAAATAATCAATAGAGTTATTGTCATCTTTCTAAAAATAGTCTTCTGAAATTGTGGCTAGTGAACAGACTAACATAACTAAATTGTTACTGAACTTCTCAATCTGCATGTATGTACATGGTATATTGGCTATGTCTGAAACATAAAAATGTAACCATGCAAGGCTTCTACATATCCATACTAAAAAGTGAATATAGTTCACTGATGTATACTATATATTGTCATCGATGACAAACATACAGTCAACTATTTACATAAAGGCAAATCTCCAAAAACACTAACACTAAATTTAATTCGATGTTATTCCCAAACAAAATTAGTGGGAGAGAAAGGAGTTTATAGAAATGACTAATAGATAAGTAGAGAGGAGGATATATATAGGGAGAGAGAAACATAGAATTTATATACATGTGTCTGATAGAGAGAAAAAATAGAGAGATAGCGTAGATGAGAAGAGACAAATATAAAGAGAGTCATAGAGATAGAGAGATATAAAGATTTAAAGAGAAGAGGAAGATACATAGAGATATAGATAAGGAAAAAGAGTGATAGAGACATAGAAGTATAAGGAGGTACATAAATAGAGAGGGAGAGGGAGAGAGAGATAGTGAAAAAAATAAAGATAATTAGATTAGATATTTAGAGGGGGAGATAAAGAGAGTGAGGCTGAATGAGGGAGAGATAAAGATAAGAAAAAAGAAAACTTGAGAGAGATTAAAATATATGGGATGAAAATGAGATAATTAGGTTAGTGTAGAGAGATGGATAGGGGGATATGGAGGGAGAGATAATGATATAGGATATGGAAATGGAGGAAGAGAAAGGGAGAGAGATAGGTATAGGGGAAGAGGAGTGTGTGTGTGTGTGTGTGTGTGTGTGTGTGTGTGTGTGTG
>MU224008.1:629877-657183 GCA_018584345.1 Thuja plicata
TATATATATATATATATATATATATATATATGTTAGTGTGTGTATGTACATGTAGTACTATAAATTGTATCCCTTAATTATGAGTCTAATTTTTTAATCTCCTTAGAACTTTCTTTACTTTCCAGTCCCCTAGAATATTTTAACAACATTTGTAGACTTGAATTTCCCCCAACTAATTAAGTTGTCTTCTATCCTAGTTTAGAAACCAATTTTCTAATTTTATATCAATTTCTAAATCTAGGAATATATTTAATATCATAGAACTAATATCAAAGGTACAATCTTCCAAAATTTCAAATATTCTGAATGTTGGTGTTTACATTATGGAATTGGTCTCAATTTTTCTTCATGATCATTTTAGCTAGGTTTGTTTTTGGCAAGTTTATTTCTTATTTTAGTTTTTTGGATTTTTCGTGTTTTTAATTAAAGCATTGTTCATTATTGAATTATGAAATTACCAATATTGTTTTTTTTTTTATATCAAGAGTATATGATTTTGTGTATGTAGGTGTATTGAAGCTCTCAATTTCAACAATTTGTGCAATGGGGAACAAAAGGAATAGAACAAGAAAATATGATCGACTAAGGGATGAAAAAATGAAAGGTCATACAAAACGTAATCAAGATCAACTTGTTGAAGTTCAAGAAGAACCTATTGATATTTAAGAAGATACAATTCAAATAAGGGAACAAATTGGTAGTTCTAAAGGTGGAAATATGTCTTTTGACATGGGAAATTTGATGGAGGTGAATGAGGATTCACTTTTTAGTCAAATTTCATCTGAACAAATGGTATATGAAAGTGCAATAAAATTACATTGCAAACAAATTTGGGATGAATATTTAAAAAATAAAAGTATGGTTGGAAAAACACAATTACTTGCTAGGTTATTTAGGAAAAAGGAAATGACTCTTGTTCCAGAGTTGTTGGGTGTTGATAACAAGAAGAGCTTAGGAGACAGTGTAAATCGATCAATATTTTAAAATTTGGAAGATGCATTGAACAACATTAACAAATCAAGTCAAGGAGTCAATTTAAGTGTTACAAGTAGAGCATTGATGACTACTCTATCTAGTAGGAGGTTGACACTGAGAAAAAAATACACACAATTTTTTATTTAATAAATGTATCTAGAAGAAATGTTCAAATATATATCAAGAAGAGAAATATGTTAGATGAAAATATTCAAAAGAATTGGGTAAAAATTTGGAGACTTCCTCGAAAAGATAAAAATTTTGAAGATGTAAAAAGATAGGTCATTGAATTTTGGACCACTCACTCCCCTATTTCATCTAACAGAAGGGATACTATACAGATGAAAGATAAGAGACCGATATGAAAACTGCACATCCAAAACATTTTATAGATACAACACAAAGTGAATTTTTTGAAGCATTCAAGCAAGAATTTTCCGATGTGAAAATATGTCAAAGAATATTTGAGAGGTTGTGCCCTTTCTTTGTATGCATAAATAAGGTACGTGAAACTTGTTGTTTCAAAAATCATGTTGAGTTTCATCTATACTTGCAATCATATATAAAAGTTTTTTTTTTTTTTTAGGCGAAAGTGGCAGGCCACTATAATATTTTATTATAAATCTGATTCAAAAAAGGTCAACTAGGAAAGAACCAGTAAGAAAACCTAGCATCATCCCTTTTTCTTACAACAATATATGTTTTCGAGATTACAAAATGATATAGAATATTCTTGTCGTATCATGACTACAATATGGAGTATAAGCTACCTCCCATGTATATGCCATCACCAATTCATATTTAACATTTGAATTGCATATATAAACAAAATTACTTCATTTTTTGATTCAAAAAAGGAAGCATAAAGCTTCATTATGTTGCTTACTCTTCCATGATGTCACTGCTCTTTTCAGTGTGCCCAAACTCTATGGCACCTCGCACATCTAATCTGTCAATATCCACTGGAGCTTGAACCCAGCCATGAGTACTCTGTGCCGAGGGACACTCCGAGCCATCTTGGTCATCATCTGGTTTTTTGGTGAGCCACCGAAAATGTGCTTGTTCCTTAATAAGTGATGGCTGTACTTCTGATGCGGCTTCATGACTCCAGACGTTCGAAACACCCATCCATGAAGACTGGCATATCAATGTCTCCCATTTTGGAACTTGACTCTGCAACGTGTTGGAAAATCTTTGCAAGTCTAACAGTGCAAACCCCATCTTCTTTAATTTTTCCACAAACTGATAACAGAGAACCTGAGAAGTGCCCTGTATCGTAGCTTTCAACTGGGAAGGGCTGCCTTTGTCAACTACCATTCTTAGGGCTTCATACATGACCAAACATTCATGTTTATGAAGTAGTTGTGAGTGGAAAAATAAACCCCCTACTAAGTTAACCTGTTATCCGAGATAAATGGTGGCCAAATTACCTTGTTTGCTAGCGATTGCAGAAGCAGGGGAGATTGCAAAATGTCCATGGCATTGGAAAGGAAAATGGATACCATATTTGATGGATAGAAATACTGTGGTGTCGATGAAACCAAGTATTCTTCCCCAATTACTTGCCTGATAGCCCTCTGAATTGTTGGCGAGTGTACAATGAACACCATATCTAACACCGAATCATCAACAACCTCTGGCAGAACAATTTCATCAGGCATCAGGGGAATCCATATGCGATAATTTTTTGGCATCATACCCCAATGTTTCTTATGACAGGTCTCGCAGGGAGCAGAGACATCAATCGGTTTCACCATCTTTAACTTCTGAGATTTGTGTATAAACTAAGCCCTGATATATCTATTGCAAGATTACTTTCTATAAGATGTAATTATGTACAGATATGGAATCTATACTTCGCACTTGGGAGGCCATGTGAATAATTATTAGCACCTATCCTCAAATATACCTTCATACTGTACTTGTAATCCCGCACTCTTATGTTAAAGATTTCGCATGCATTGTATATCAATAATCACATAATGCCCCTGTTTGTGCGATGATTTGAGTACTTGTTAGTTTATTCAAAAACATGTTCACTTTAATGACTTGACTGAAGGCAATCCGCCTTATCTATTTCAATTATTTTTTTGAGATTGTCATTATTGTCAATCCATGATAGTGGGTTGAGTGATGAGAATTTTAGTCCGTCACAACCCAAATTTGAGAGAAAATCTGCTACTCGATTACCTTTCTGAAAGGTATGAGAAATGCATACATCTTTACATTCATCTAGGAGTCTCCATATTTGATGAAAGATATAATTTAATTTCCATGAATATGATTTTCTATGTATACAAGCATTAATAATTACTGCCGAATCTCCTTCAATGTGTACTTTTTGATAATTACCTTCTTTGGCGAGGACAAGGCCATCGAGTAAAGCTTGGGCTTCTGCCATGTTATTGGTACCAACAAGCAGAGGTGATGTTGTTATAGCTACAACTATTCCTTGATAGTCTCGGATACATGCCCCTAAACCTGACGATCCTGGGTTTCCTCTGGAGGCCCCATCAAAATTCATTTTCCAGAATCTTTCTGATGGAGCCCTCCAATGTGCCTCGCATCGGAGACCTACAGAAGAATTTACTTTGTTAACTTTACAGCCATTAGGAATGAATAATTGCTTCCATTATTGGATTATTTTGGAATCCCATGCAGTAACAACCAGGTTGAATTTGGAATTACGCAATCTTGAGTTTGTCACTTCTGATATTGATCTCTCTATCCCTCCAAAAATTTATCGATGGTAGATACCTCTTTTCTAATGATACGCTTGTTTCTCTCCCACCATATTGCCCAGACAACTATTGTCAGTGTGCACTTCTAGAGGTTTACAAACAAGGAGTTTTGATATAAGACTGGCCAAGCTTGAAAGAAATCCCATAGGTTATTTTGAATTGGGGTACTGTAATTTAACTTGTTAAGGATGAAGCTCCAGCATTGATTTGCAAATGGGCATGTGAGGAGAAGGTGATCCACTGTCTCTTCAATTTTATTACAAAAAAGGCAGTTTAATGATGGTGCAATTTGCAATCTATTCAATCTATCAATACTTAAGATCCTATGATTTAATGCCAGCCATGCAAAGCAACCTACTTTTGGAAGCACATCATGACTCCAACAGAATGAGAATGCTCGGCATGGTGCTTTATTTATTTCATTTTTTTGTAGGATTTTGTATCCTTCTTTGACTGAATAATTACCGTCCTTAGCTGGTGCCCAAAGTAGTTTGTCTTCGAATCTGGATATGTATACATGTTTAGAATCTAGAATGTCTTTGAATTGAATGATATCCTGATTTGACAATGGTAATTCTTCTGGATTCTTCCATTTAACTTTACGTGATAAGGTGCAAATATTATCTATATATTGATTGAGTTGTGTGCCCCAATGTTGTTTTGATACGGTAATGATTTCTTGACATTCTAAATTTTTTTTTCAACGAGGCTGTCCATTCCATGAGTCCCTCTAGAAATTGACCATACTGCCATTATTGACTTCCCAAGTGACATATTTTACTACAATATCTCGTGAGGACATCATAAAGTCCCAAATAACTGAACCTTTTGGTGGATTGGAGATGGATATGACTCTTGTAGGTTCATTGTTGTCCAGATATTTCTGCTGCATAATCGTGCACCACTTGGAGTGAGGTTTGCTATACATGTGCCACACTAATTTGCCACCAAAATCCTTGTTTCTTTTTGTTAAATCATGAACTCCTGCCCCACTGATTGTCGGGAAATGAGCCAAATCTTGAAGTGAAATAAGAGGAATTTTTCTTGTTTCATTCATGTTACCTGTCCAAAGGAAGCCCCTAATCATTTTTTGAATCTGATGTATTACTGATGAAGGGGCTTTTAAGACTGCAAGAGAGTAATTTGGGATTGCTTCTAGTACTGATTTTATGAGTAGAATTCTTCCTGACAATGATAGCCATCTGACTTTCCATGCAACTATCCTACTCTGGATACGTTGTATTACTGAAGACCAATAAGTAGTTTTATTTGATCCCATGAAAAATGGAATTCCCAAATATGTGGATGGTAGAAAATCCTCTGTGAATCCTAATATCTGAACAATCTTATCAGAGATCACTTTGTTAGTGTTAAAGAGATAGATTTTTTATTTTTGTACATTTATAACTTGTCCTGAAACCTCTGAATAAAGTTGTAAAGAGTACTTAATTTGTCGTGCCTCCTGAACTGTTGACGATCCAAATAACAAAGTGTCATCTACAAATAATGAGTGTGTGACAAATATGTTGGTGCCATGTATACCTGCTCCATGCCACTTACCTACCTCGTGCTGATGATTGATAGTTCTACTAAATGCTTCAGCCATGATGATGAAGAGGGCTAGTGATAATGGGTCTCCCTGTCTGACTCCTTGAGTTGAAGAGAAGAAGCCAGCTGGTTTTCCATTTACTAAGACTGAAAACCAAGCTCCTGAGATACATGCCTTGATCCATTTACACCAAATTTTAGAGAATCCCATTTTGTTTAATACTTGAAACAAAAATTTCCAATAGACTTTTTCATATGCTTTCATCATATCTAACTTGATAACAAAATTTGTAGTTTGATTTGTATTCATTTAGTGGAGAACCTCATGAGCCACTAAGGCTCCTTCCATAGTTTCTCTACCTGGTACAAAACCTCCTTGCTCCGAGGAGATAATGGTAGGAATAATGTTCTGTAATCTTAGATAGATGGCCTTAGTAATGATCTTGTATGTCAGATTGCATAAAGAGATTGGTCTGAAGTCAGCAAATGTTTTTGGATCGTTGTTCTTTGGGATTATTGAGATATTTGTGGTATTGAAATACTTGAGCATACTTTTGTTCTTTCTGGATTCTTCCATGGCCTCTAATAGATCCCATCCAATAATATCCCAGCAACTTTGGTAAAATATRGMWKAAAATCCAWCCGGGCCAGGGGCTTTATCTGGAGGGAAAGAAAAAACAACTTTACGKATTTCTTGGATAGTGAAAGGTGCCATCAACRTGGCATTATTTTGGGGTGAGATCATATTTGGTATGGATTGAAGTAATTCATTAACTTGTGAATCAGTGGGTKTGGGCGAAGTGTCAGGTGCCAAGAGAGACTTATAGAATTTTACCCMTTCCTCCCGAATGAGGTTTTCATTTGTAATGAGATTTCCTGTGACARCATCTTTAATCTRAAAAATTKTCTTAGACACTCTTTTTTGTTTAGCTGATRCATGAAAGTACTRTGTKTTTTTGTCTCCTTCTTGCAACCATAGCTCTYTGGACTTTTGTCTCCAGTAAATTTCCTCTCTATTRCACAATTCATCCCATTCCTGTTGAAGAATTTTCTGTTTGGTATAGGTGTCTTCAGTCATACCATTGTGTATGATATTATTYAGGAGTTCTTCTAGCTGYTGCTTGACTTCTRTTTTTTGARAAAARAACATTCTTGAACACTTGTTTGTTCCASATTTTGATTTGAGATTTGATATATTTTAGTTTCATGGCAAACTGGTGCATCCTAGTTCCTTYGACATACGGTGTATCCTGYCACCATTGGTGTAGATGAGAYARRAATTGTGGATGAYGCARCCACATTTTTTCAAACTTGAAAGAGGAATGAAAATGRGTATCATTGCCTTTATCTGTTTGCTTGATGTTGATTGTAATTGGAAAATGGTCCGATCYTGGCAGTGAGAGAATATCCGATGTAATATCCATGTTTTTWAATTTCCAATCTTGTGAAAGAAGAAACCTATCCAAGCGGGCAGCAATATGTGCAAATCYAGATCTTTTATTTGTCYAGGTAAAAGACCCAGTWGATGGGTGAACATCCATGAGATTGTTATTGTCCACAAAACAGTTAAAATCTTGCATTGTTTTTAAAGGAGGAGTAATACCTCCTATTTTCTCCGCTTGGGACAAGAGTGCATTAAAATCACCCCCAAGAATAACATATTGGGGGTCTTGAATCTGAATGAAGTGAGTGATATTATCCCACACTCTGGATTTTTCCTGTGTTGCAGATGGACCATAAACATTGACCAAAATAAAGGAAATGTCAAAAGCTAGAATTTTCAACATCTGCCAGTTATTGTCCTGATGAATGAACTGTCCATTTACTGTTTGAGGATTCCATAATAATGCAAGTCCACCAGAGGCACCTATTCCTGGTGCATGCAATGATTTCCACTTATGCCATTTGGCAATGGTTTTTTCGAAGTTGTCCTGCGAAAGCTTAGTCTCTTGAAGCATGACTATGTCTTCTTGCATAGAATTAATAACTTGTTTAATCGTATGCCTTTTGTCAGAGGCATTAATGCCTTTGACATTCCATGAGTTGATTATCATTGTGAACAAGGAGAACACCTTGTTCTCCTTGTCTATCTTTTAGTAATGACAAAACTGTCATCTAGTGTGGTTTGTATTCCAGCTGCTATTTCAATCCTAGTCTTAGCCCCCTTTGGCCTGCCTCTAGACTTTGGAGTTTTGGAGGAGTGCATTGTTTGTGATGGGGTTTGCATGATAGATAATATTTGTTTTTGTTCAACAAGATTCCCTTCATCAGTATATTCCAGAGCCTTAATTAACTGAGAATTGAGACTGAAAGTTTCCTCATCTTGGTTATGAGGATCTTGAGGCATTAAGTTATCCGTAGAAGCTAGAACTTGTTGGTAAATACACTTCTCTAATCCCAAGGAATCCTTGAAAGGTAGATATACGGATAGTTCTGTTTGATCATTCAGATGGCTGGTATTGTTTTGTGTATCTATTATCTGCACATCATCAGAAGAACCCTTTCCTCCATCAATATCCATCTTTGGCTTACACCCTGAGCTTGATCTTTGCTATCCCAATGTCAAAATTCTCCAGGTGAATTTTCAATCTTAGAAAAAATAGAATTAACATAAATGTTTTCTTCTATTTTTGCAATTCCAAAGGTGATGGAACTAGCTATCTAAGAGATATTTTGATCTTATAATTGGCGATTCATCCTCCTTGTGAGAAATAAGTCAACAGCCATCTACCTTGTATAGAATATCGACATGGTGAATATCTTGTTAAGGAGATATTCTGGTGATATTAAATAGGAAACCGCTTTTATCTGGGAGTCAGGAGGAGTTTGTAAATGTGTCTTTGATTGCATGGACATCAGCTGGAGGGATGCCATAGTCGCTTGGAGAGTGTACCCAAATTTTGAATTGGTCATGTGATTAACTTGATTCGTTGATCTTATTATTTGATTATCAATAATCTGAGAAGAGTATTGAGCAGTTTGATCATGAAATTTGGTTTTACGAGAGCAACTCAATGGATCAGAGCAATAATCTAGATAGATTACCATAGCATCATGAACACCTGTTTGGCACTGAGTATTGAAATCGCCAAGCCTGTGTTGAGACATGTTAACTGTGATTTCATCTTGGATTTTGATTGACTGGCACCATTCACCCCATTTAGAGGTGATTGATATTGAGGTGGGAAAAGCTTTTTTCTTATCAATCAGCAGACACACTCTAACTCTCAAGTGGGGACACTCAAAGGGGATGAGATGATGTTTTAAAAAAATACCCACCTTATTGGCTAATATTTCAATGATCTCCAGATCACGATATTCAAGTGGTAAGTGAGGGAAAGAAATCCAATATGGGAAAAACTGAATAGGTGAGAGTTGGGGGTTGAAGTTTGGTACCCAGATCAAGGTATGTAAATCTGAACCCTACCAGAACCAACCTTTCTGCTTATGCACATAATTTCTATCTTCCTTAGAAGCAAATATAGCAACAAAAAACTTAGATTCCATATCAATGAAGAAAATATCCTTTAACCCTGGCCAGCCCAGGGAAGCCCATTCCTTAATAACCATAAGTGATAAGGAGGAAGATGGAAACTTACCTATGAGGGCTGATTGACAAAGGAAATCAATAGAGCGCTGCAATAGATGGCATGGAAGAGTAACTTGTGTGCCCGATTATTTTTTTTCCATGCTTGGACTAAAAGATTTGGTTTGAAGGGGGCCCTAGGTGGATTTGGGATGAAGGGGATCTCCCTTCCACTGTTTTCCGCCATGTTATGAGGAGTCGAGAGGATGCCCTACCTTGGTGGAGGAGATCTGGGAGGGCTGCCCTCACAAATATCAAAGATGGGTTGTTTTTTTTTATGAGCCCCTTGTTGAGTCCTGCCCCTTGACCTAGGGTTTCTCCCTCCTTTGAATTGCACGCCACCTTTACTCGCCATATCCAATCTCTGCATCGAGTTTTTTTTGAAATTTTCCTCCCGCTCAAATTTGTTTTGAAATTGCGAACGAGGCGCGAAATGATAAAGATTTTGTTGAGATGTTTCTCCTATTTCAAACGTTGATGAGCCGAAACATGGCCTTGTACAATCGATTTTCCTTTGTCCATTGCCTTCAGCTAGGGGTTTTGAAGTGGATCAAAGATCTTGGAATCTTGGATTTAGGAATAAGGGTTTGGTTGGTTGTACTATTGCTTTACCTTGAAATATTGATTTAGGATCTTTATGCGCTGATACCTCTTTAGCCACATTCTTGGATACAAAAGGGCATTTTTGAAAAGGGAGGCCGCGATGAGTAGATCTAGCTCACTGTACTACGGGTGTGGAAGAAAAAATATGAGGGAAATCACTAAAACCCATGGAAGGTGGGGTTGTTTGAAGCCCTCCATTAGCCTGACAAAACTACTGAAACTTTTGACTCTGAGTCTTTAAAGATCGCTTACCACCGTGACGAAGTGAATAATGAGCTACAATCCCCTTTTCCTGACAATACTGTAAGAATTTTTCCTCTTGTGGTTGAAGTTGTTTTCGAAAGACTAATGAGTGTCCAGATGCTTGGATATTTGCAGAAGGATTCACTCCTATACTTGCTACTATCCTTGTTCCTGCACTCGTCCATGCGCCTGTTCCTGCACTCGTCCATGCGCCCGCTCCCCCCATACTACTGATATGGCTTGAATTTTTTGTTACTTGATCTCTTATCAAAAAGATATTTCATTTTCTACTGTGACTTAATGTTCTCCTTCTGAATTTCTTTTCTGACCTCATCTAGTTCTGCTAATTGCATCATCCTATCTTGCATTGGGTCAAAAACAATCATATATAAAAGTTATGACAGTACTTAGTTCAGATGTGGTCATCTCTTAATGTACGAAATAATTTGTGAAGTCTATTTTATGTGATAAATTAGAAGATTCAGATGAGATCAAAGTGCAATCTATAAAGAGTGCATTCAATGATTGTGGAGATTTGCATAAATTTCCATTGAAATTTGAGAATATTAATGTTTCAACACCAGTTTTGTGGAAGAGATTTCAATATGAGACATACAGAACTAAAACCAGAGATGAATCAAATAAAATTTATTGAGGGAAAGTTAATTTGTACATATTTCGTACTATAATTTATCCACATATATAGCATTGTCATGGTGTACGATGGAAAGATAAAAAATTTCTTGATTCTAAAGATGATTTTCCACCTAGTTGTATTCTTTCAATTGTAGATTTCTCTGAGAAGTATACATTTTCCCCTCAATCAGAGCTTCAAGCTAAATATTATGATTCTGAGGAAGCCACAATATTTGTACAAGTGACCTATAAACATGCACAATTTGATTTGGATGAGGTAGAAATTACCGATCCAAATGAACACATTATCATCAATGAGGTTCATTTCTATATCAACGGTTATAAGGTTCATTATAGGAGCTATGTGACTCGTTGTTTTGTAATGTATTTTGAAGATATTGCAAATCGCAGGATAAAGGATTCACAATACTAGATTTGGTCTGATGGTTGTGCAGGTAAGTGTATGTACTTCAATTAATTTTCATACTCATTTAATTACTTGTTAAATTATTAAATAATTACATGTATGTATGCATACAACAACTTAATCTTACAGGACAATTTAAATCTATAAAAGTCTTTAACTGGCTAGCTATGCAAGATGCTAGACACAATGTTTTGTTTCTGTGGAACTTATTTAAAAGTGGACATGGAAAAGGAGAGTGGTGGAGTAGGAGAATGTGTGAAGCGTGCACTTCACCAACATGATCTTGTAGGTACAAATGGTGTGAACAGTAGTTATATATCAAATAATATAATTTCAGCTTAGATACATTTGCTTTAAACTGATAGTTCAAAAATTTAAAAGGTAACATCATAGAGAATTCAAAGAAATTTTTTGAATGGTGTCAAAGTCATTTTTCTAGTCAGGACACCAAATGCAACGAATATTATTTTTGGGAAGTGAAAGGTAATTTATATTTTGTTGGAAAATTCAAAATTAAAATTTAATTCCATGTTCATCTATGTTATCATAATTGTTGATCTAAAAATGTACAACTTTTATTTCATGTTTTTAAAAAATATAGACCGATATAATCCTTACAATTGTCAAAGAATTGTTTGTATTATAAGTTGACATCAATTGATGAGTACAGGACAAGGGTGCATGCACGAAGTTGAGTGCCAATTCCATGGAAGTTCGCGGCCAAAAAAAATTGCAAACCAAAATGGGCACCCATTTTGTTAGAAATGGGTGCACATTATGCTTTGGGTGCCTTAGCCATAAATATAAAATGGGCACCCGTTTACAAAATGGGAACCCATTTTGGTTTGGGTGCCCGGGCCAAAATCGACATCCATTTTTTTACAAAATTGGCACCCATTTTGTAAAAAATAGGTGCCCATTTTGTAAAAGTATTTAATATTTCTTTTAAACTATTTTGCAAGTCATCTTCACAACTTGTAAAATGGAATAACATTTTTCTATAGATGGGTGCCCGTTTTGAGAGCTACCACTGACCCCCTTGCTGTTGTTTTTTAGAGTCCAGGTACATATCATTTTTTTTTTTCATTAAAATTTCAATTTATTGTTTTTTTTAATAAGTTTAATGTTCAATATGTATTTTTTTTACTATTTAATGTTTAAAGGTTTTTTAATAGGATTAAAATAAATTGTTATATTTAGTTTTATTTTAATTGATAAATTATTGTAGAAGACAACAAAACTTTCAAAACTTATTTAATCCTAGGAAGAAAACTAAAACCTAAACCTAACCACAACTGAAACAAGAAACCCAAGGTAGAAAACTAAAACCTAAACCTAAACACAACTGAAATAATATTATAAACCCTAGGTAGAAAATACAAATGTAGACCTAGACAAAACTAAAAACAAATTTGTAAACCCTAGGTCTAGAAAATAAATAATAAACTCTCTCTCTCTCTCTCTCTCTCACACACACACACACACAAAACCTAATTGTTAGAGTTGATGAAAAAATATCAACCCTATAGCTACCAAGAATCACCTACATGCAAATACATGTCACAAAAAGAGAGATGCAAAAGCTATGGAGGCCAAAAACAATAGATCTGTAAAAGAGGAAACATCCTCAATTGATTTAATAAAAATGGAATAGAATTACAAAAAGGATTAAATAATTACAAAGTGATCAATCTTTATAAAGGAGATCAAAACCCAAAGATGGGTGAAGAAACCAAGGTTGCATGAATAATTAATAAAAGAATCAATTATTACATGCCTAAAGTTTAGCTTAAGTGAAATAGAGATAAAAGGGACTTAATAATTAAATCAAATAATGATTTAATTAATAATTAAAAGGTGACTTAATAATTAAATCAATAATGATTTAATTAATAAGTGAAAATACCCTTTTAACTCTAACACCCCCCCTTAAGATAAACTTAGGGAGAAGCTTAAAAACCTAGAAACAACTATAGAAAGCAGGAAATGGGTCCTCGTAACAAGGCCTTATCAGGTACCCAAGTAAAAAAATCTCTACAAAGAGGAGAAAGGGAGAAAACCCCTCTCAAAAAAGAGATGAAGTCTAGTGAAGGACTGAAGAAGCCTCCAAACTAGAGAATGTCGTAGAAAATAGGAACAAAGAAAGAATATGTAGAACATCTCTGAAGCATGAAGCTACAAAAAACTATCAAATAATTGCTCTGTATGAGTGCCCTCAAATGACACTACTCGATTCTGGATGGAAAACAAGGCAAACATCGAAACTCTAAGATAGAGATGGAAAAAATATCAAGTTGGAAGCCTCCAAAACAGGAACGAAAGAAGAGTGTCCATATGGTAAATGATCTATCTCACCAAAATGCATAGGTCCCAGCCACTGCATCCACCTAGTACATAGGAAAAAATACTGAATACATAGCTTACTCCATCAAACCAAGGAACCATAAGAACCAACAGTAATACCCCCCACCATAATGTTGATAGGGAGAGGTATAATAGATACACTGAGAGACTGTCAAGAATCACTACATACAAGAAGAAATAAAGTATGTTTCAAGGATGATCAGTTCCTAACACACATGAGTCTAATGTTGTTGAAGGAACACTCACTTGACAAAGGTTCATCAACCCCCCATGGCACTTCATAAATAATAAGAGTATAATCAGGCACAAAATGTGCAGGATCCCAAACATTCATGATGACACTTTATCTCAGTGTGTTTGCAAAAAATTTATAGAAAATCATGTATACAATATCTAGGAATGACTGAAAGCAAAATAAACATATGTAACTGCTCTCAAGGATTCATCATATGCACAGAAAATGATCACAGGACCTAAAACATCCAAGATATCCACCAGATTGCAAAAATGCAAAAAACTAAATGAAAAATACCTGAAGAAAATTCTGGGTGTGAGACCAATACAATAAGAAGGATAAAAGGAACCAACTTTCCCACACCATGTGGAAGTCAAAAAATAGAGTCCGAAGGAGTGAGATATAGCTCCTAGACTGTAAAATAGATCACTGATTTTGACTGACAAAAAGGGTAGAAAGATAGAAAAATTAACAAATTTAAACTCTCAAAAAGCATCCATCTTGGAAAGAGCTTTCCGACGATATAAAGAAGTTGAAAATTGGCCTCCGTTTGCTCCAGATAGAGTAAAAAAACCCAGGCTGCTCATTATGAAAAAAGCAACTTGTATGACGGTTTCATGGCCGTCAAATTTAACCTCACTGTCAGACCTGCGACTACTGACATCAGTGGCATGGAAACCAAGGTGGCACAAAAACTAAGGTAGTATAGAAATCAAGGCAACATGGAAACTGAGTCAGCACAAAAATTGAGGTGGCACAAAAATTGAGGGAGTGTAGAAATTGAGGTGGTACAAATATCAAGATGACATAGAAATTGAGGTGGTGCAAAGATCAAGATGGTAGATAAATCAAGGTGGTGTGGAAATTCAGATAGATTTTTGCCTCGTAAAGTGTGCCAAGGGTCATGAATGCAAAAATAGCGCCCAGATTTGAACTATTTCCAAATAGGACATGCCTTATATGAAAATTGGGTTTCTTGGGCCTTACAGACACAACCCAAATGTTGGTTTTTGCCCAAAGTTCCCCAAAAAGTAAATCCTCCCAAAATCCACAAAAATCTGAGATAAAAACCTCTCAAAAACACTGATTTAAAGAACAAGGAAAAATCTCTCATGAAGAGAACAGGGGCATGAAAGGGCAGAGCTCTGATACCATGTTGGAGTTGATGAAAAACTATCAACCCTAAAACTCCCAAGAATCACCTACATGCAAACACCTGTCACAAAAAGAGAGAAGCAAAAGCTATGGAGGCCAAAAACAACAGATCTATAAAAGAGGAAACATCCTCAATTGATTCATTAAAAATGGAATGAAATAAAAAAAAACATTAAATAATTACAAAGTGATCATTCCTTATAAAGGAGATCAAAACCCAAATATGGGTGAAAAAACCAAGGTTGGGTGAAGAAACCAAGGTTGAGTGAATAAACCAAGGTTGGATGAAGAAACCAAGGTTGCATGAATAATTAATAAAAGAATCAATTATTGCATGCCTAAAGTTTAGCCTAAGTGAAATAGAGATAAAAGGAACTTAATAATTAAATCAAATAATGATTTAATTAATAAGTGAAAGGTGACTTAATAATTAAATCAATAATGATTTAATTAATAAGTGAAAATAACCTTTTAACTCTAACACTAATAAGATCTAATACCTACTAATAAGACCTAATATGATGTTTAAGACCTAATATAACTAGAATTAAGACCTAACATGTGACTTATAAGACCAATTAGCACCTATTACTTGACCAATTAATACTACTTAAGACCCAATAGGAACTAATAGGACCCTTAAGACCTAATAAGACCACTTAAGACCTAATAGGACTAATAAGACCTAGTAGAACCTATAAGACCTATATTAGGACCTAATAGGACCTAGATTGGCCAACCATGTGGTATGTCGGATTGGGAAGATTATCCAGGCAGCCAATAGCTTCTGAACCTCTTGATAGATGACAGGCTCAATTAGGGGATTGACTGGTCTCTATGTTTGTTGGAACAGCTTGGCATCTGGTTTTAGAGGGATGGTGTGTGTCATGATATAAGTATCATAGGTCTTAAGATCTTTATATCCCTAGGCGATTACATCATATATTCTCAGAGGACCATGAGAATCTTCTCTTTCTCTTCGGGAGAGAAAGAGGTGCCAATGTAGATGATCTTCTCTTCACCGCTTGTCCTGGTATTTACCTTTTCATAGCTTCCCCCATCTAGGTTTCGGGATGCTCTATCCTAAGATCGTGGGTCAGAGTCTAATTTTTTTTGGAGGGAAACTATCCTGTAACTAGTTCAAGGATTTTGCCCTTATTTTATTGTTGCCTGGTATCATCATGTTCTTCTTCCTCCATAATATGGTCTTCAAAGACACCAACATTTTCCATGAAGGTGAGTATGTGTCTATAATCTTCAATGACCTAAAGATTAGTTACATTATTAGGTATGAAGGGAGTGGGCATCATTTCAACTAAAAATATTTGGAGCTTGGAACCCGCCATAGGTTCCAAAGTATTGGCTAACATAGCTAGGGCATCTGGCAAATAATTTTGTTTCTAGGCAATCACTTCAATACCAAAAGCATTGAAGTCCTCAATTAGGCTCCATTCCCAGTTACGATAGGTGGTCCATCATTTATCATGGCATGTGTATTGGCTCTAGATTTGTTAGACTATAAGTTCTGAGTCACCCATTTCCCAAAGGCATGTGACTCCTTTTTTGAGGATGAATAGGAGCCCGAGGATCAAAGCCTCATACTCTAGTATGTTATTGGCATAGTCAAACTGCAAGCAATACAATGTGAGGAAAGACATTCCTCGGGGGTTAATCAATTCCACACCAGCTCCAAAACCCTGTTTAGATCAGGATCCATTGAACTTAAGGATCTAGACATCACTATTGGTGTGTTGTGGTTGTCAAGCCTGGGAGGGCATGTTAGTTGGTTTGGGATATCGAATAGGCTTGGGAACATCCCCCGATTGGGTAGATACAAGGGTTGAAAAATCCCCTAGAGGAATCTCCACAAGAGGTTCCTCAAATGGTGGTCCATTGGGAGTGTTCGTGGTTGGACCATTTTGAGTAGGGCATTGCCTTTGCATTTTACTACTTGAAAGTCTTCAAGGAAGAACTTGGAAGCATCTACACATGGTGCACATTCCATCTCTGAATGATTTTGGCAGTGAACTTTGATGACATGTAACTGATTGAATGTTTGAAGATGTTGAGTTGATGATCATGCAAGGCATTAAATTAGTTAATGTATTGTATTGTATTGTCATTGATGTCAACTTAATATAATCTATATAGTCATGGAGATACTGCCAAAGACTTCAAAGAACTCATGAATCAAGACTATGCTAATCAGTAATGCATACAAGTCAAGTATTCAATAAGTGACTATATACACCGACGGAGTGCACCCGATGGTCAGACTAAAAGAACAGAGTCACAGTGTTTCCCGACGAGGAAATGAACAACATTACCAATGAGCAAAGATACGGTGTTGCCCGATGAGAAAAACACAGAGTAACCTGATGGAAGGAAATATAGTGTTACCTGAAGGAGAAGACAAGGATGGAGATCCTAATGACAACTAAAGTTACACCAATAGAATAGTTAGTTATAACCGATGACTAACTGAAGTTTTGATTGAAAGAACAAAGAGTTCATAAAATGACAAATTGCTTAGCCATCAAGAAGGTAAAGATAGAGTTAACATATACTTATCAATGTTTTAATCATCCAGATAAAGCTGGAGATAAGTAATTGATTTAAAGATGCTTTGTCCAGTTGGAAACAATATCTCTACGAGATCAGACTGGAGATTTTCTTTAAATCTGTGGCAAAGATTGTTGAACACGCCAAGATCAAGAAATCCAAGAAAAGAGGAAATCATGTCTATAAGAGACAAAGCCAATTCATTATGAATTTTGTGTGTGTGGTGAACAAGAGAACAAGAAAGATGCTAAAGAAAATATGAAGGAGAAGAAAGTCTTCATTTCAGTCTTGATCAACAAGCTAAAGGAAGAGCTAGATTTTGCAAACAGTGACGAACAGTGAGACAAGCATCACAGAGTAGAACAAGTGTGGAGAAAAGGTATATAGCTGATTATATTGATCAGTGAAGTAATGGACCTACAATAGATCTAAAAATCTGCAATTGAGATATATGTATGAACAAATCATTAGTGTTTCATTTTAACCATTGAAGCATATAAGCATCTTAACCGAGTAGGACTTAAAAGTCTTTTTTAATTGAGATACATCCCAAGGAGTATCAAAAAGTTTGATCACAAAAGTAGCATTGGATATGCCCGATACCTATTGATAGGACAAGTGAGTATTTGATCAAGGATGGTAGCATTAGATGCCAGATACTAGTTGACAAACTATTTCTAAATCCTCTAACAAGGTCACACCTAACAGTGTATTTGTAACCTTTAACAGGGTTAGCTCTTAACAGGGCTCACTTTAGAAGAGTGAAAATTTGGGGTACCGGTCCCAGTGTTTTTCCCTTAATAGGGTTTTCACGTTAAAAATCCATGTGCTATGTGTGTATGATTCATTTCTTTACTATTTTGTATCTTACATAGTTGATTCTAGATTTATCATTATACTCTGCATATTTACTATGTTTCGGTAAATAGATGACTACTAATCGGTAAACATACAAAAGAAGGTTTAGAAAGGAAATCCGACAAGTAGAAAATTGATATAAGTATTTCATGGAATTCATCTTGTAGGACAGAAGATAACTAAAGATATAATTTGTGGCTATAACTTTAAAGGGTTGATTTAAGGATTAATTTTTGAGGCCACTGATTCACCCCCCCTGCCCCCCATCTAAGTTTTTACTAACAATTGGTATCAGAGATTATGTGCTTAGAAAGGAAGGTTTCAAAACCGAAGCTTAAGATCACAAGATGAACAGACAAGATGTGCCCAAGTTGAACAAAGATAATTTTTCTTCATGGCAGAGCAGAATAAGACTCCACTTATCAAGTATTGGTAATGATGTTACTCCATACTTAGATACTGAATATGTGTTGCCCATAGGAGAACTAATAGTTGAACAAATGAGAGAGAAGCATGAACACAACAGCATGATGATAGAATTTCCTTCCTCACTCTTTGATGCTGACTTTGAAGATGTCAAAGCCTGAAAAGTTGTAAGGCAGATGTGGGACAAATTGCTGCTTGTACATGGTGGTGACAAAAATGTTTTGAGAGCCAAGGTAGAAAGCCTTAGAGGAAAGTTTGATGATCTCAAAATGAAAGAAGGTTAAAACATCACTCAGTACAACACAAGAATCAAAGAGGTAGTCAATACTATCTGAGGATTTGGAGGTGTACTAGAAGAAGATATAGTGGAAAGTAAAATTCTTATAACCTTACTGCCTGCTTATGCTATTAGACTATCTTCCATTCAAGAAATGAGAGTAGTAGAAAATAGAAATGTTACTCTAGATAGTTTGATTGGAAGACTAATTTCATTTGAGATGAATAACTTTGATAATAGTGTCTTACCAAATATAGATTTTGCATTCAAAACTTCTATGAGAATAAGTAAATCAAGTCATAAAAACACTATGAGAAAAGATAGTGATAATGAAAGTGAAGAAGATGATCTTGATGAAATTAAAGCACTTATGGCTAGAAGAATGCAGAGAGGTAAAGATAAATACAAAGGTAAATTACCACTTGTTAGTTTTAATTGCAAAGAGATTGGAAACTTTTCTGCAAGATGTACTAACATAAGAAAAGATGACAGAAGTAATGATAGATCATTTGAGAAGAAGTTTGACAGAGGTGATTATAGAAGCTACTGACAATTAGAAATAAGAGATACCCGAGACTATAAGGACAAAGGACAAAAGGCTAGTTACCTAGAAAAATGCAAATATGATGACACTGACACGAAATCTGATGAAGACATTGAGATGGTGTTTGTGGTTGTAAAGGATGATTCATATGATGATGAAGAAAGGTATGTAGAAACAACTCTCATATCTAAAGTTAGGAAAAATGATGTTTGGATCATAGATAGTGGCTGCACTCACCATATGACCAGTGATAAGAAAAAGTTTGAGACTTTTAAATACTATAAAGTTGGTTAAGTAAGAATGGCTAATGATACACCTTGTCCAGTTGAAGGTCTAGGAACAATAATGTTGAATAACCAGATAACATATGAAAATTCTTATTAGGTAAATGGATTGAATTATAATCTATTGAGTGTTTCTCAGTTGAATAATTTAGGTCACAAATTACCATTTGAAAAAAAGAAGGTAATGATCTTAAATAAATTAGGAAATCTGATTGGTACCGGTGAGCAGACAAAAGGTAACTTATTCTATATGAATAATACTGACACCACTTGTTTGATTGCTACAAACGAAGACATATGGTTATGGAACAAAAGATTGTGTCATGTGAATTTTGACAACATGATAAAGATCAGAAAAAAGAGGAATGTTAGAGGCTTACCGATGATGACCAAGCCTGACAACATCATGTGTAAGAATTGTCAAAAATGTAAAATGATAAAGTCTAGTTTTAAAAGAAAAACCCATACATCTCATGCAATTCTAGAGTTAGTACATACTAATTTATGTGGACCTATGAGGACAAAGAGTTATTATAGACATAGATATTTTATTTTATTCATTGATGATTAATCTAGAATGATGACAATTATGTTTCTAAAAGATAAATCAGAAGCATTTAAGAAGTTTAAATGGTATAAGGGAATGGTTGAGAAGCAAAGTGGTAAGGAGTTAAAATGATCAAGATAAGATAGAGGAGGGGAATTTACTTTAGATGAATTCACTAACTTTTGTAATGAGCATGGAATCAAGAGACAGGTCTCTGCACCAAGAACACCACATCAGAATGGAGTTGCTAAAAGAAGGAACATATCCATAGTTGATTGTGCAAGGACACTGATGATAGAGAAAGGCATCACCCAATTCTTCTGGAGGGAAGTTGTCAGTACTGATGTTTACACATTGAGTAGAGTACAATTGAAGAAAGACACCAAAAAGACACTTTATGAGCTATGGTATGGATACACACCCAATGTAAGTTATTTCAAAATTTTTGGCAGTCATTTTTATATCTTAAAAGATGATAGAAATGGAAAAATTGACTCCAAGAGTGATGAAGGAATCTTTCTAGGATATTCTACCAAGAGCAAGGCTTAAAAATGTCTAAATAAAGCCTCTAACAAAATTGTTGAAAGTGAAAATGTAAAGATAGATGAATTTGCAAAGAAGAATGAAAAGGAAAGCGCTAAAGAGCCAGAGGACTACAATAGATTCACTTAGAATGAGGAACCTGACACCCTACTTGACCAACAATATAGAGCTCTCAAGTAATAGATCATTGCACCCAAGCATCAGGCTGCAAATACCGACCATCAAAATATTGCTCAAGATGATGCACAAATTGATGGAGAACAGAATGAAGAACAAAATGATGATGAAGATGATAGAAAAAGAGATGAACTTGTACTTGCAAGATATGTTAGAAGGAACCATCCATAGGACCAGATCATGGGAGATAAAAAGGTCGGTATGAGAACTAGAAGTAATTCTCTAAATACAAGATGTCTTAGTTGTGATTATGAGCCAAAATTTGTCAATGTTGCACTAGATAATGATGAATAGATAAGTTCTATGAATGAAGAGATTGAACAGATAGAGAAATATAAGACATGGACACTTGTACCAAGACTAGATGACAAGAATGTCATTGGTACAAAATGGATATTCAGGAATAAGCTAAATGAGAATGGAGAAGTCACAAGAAATAAGGGAAGACTAGTATGCAAGAGGTATGCACAAGAAGAAAAAATTGACTATAGGGAAACCTTTGCACCCATTGCTAGGCTAGAAGGAGTAAGAATTTTACTTTCTTATGCTACATATAAAGGATTCAAGGTATACCAAATGGATGTCAAGTCTACATTCCTAAATGGAATACTTGAAGAAGAGGTATACATTAAACAACCAGAAGGGTTTGTTGATCCAAACAAGAGGGACATGGTATATAGACTTCACAAAGCCATGTATGGATTGAAACAAGCACCCCAAGCCTTGTATGAAAGACTTCATTCCTATCTTATAAGTATTGGATTTGTAAGAACTAGTGAAAATAGTAATCTTTATTTGAAGAAAGATACTAATGCTAACATTTTAATTGTTAAGATATTTGTTGATGACATCATATTTGGAGGCAATGATATGCTATGCAAATCATATGCAAATGAAATGAGCAAAGAGTTTGAGATGTCTATGTTTGGAGAGATCTGCATATCATGCAACAAGATGAAGGTATTTTTATTACACAATCCAAGTACATCAAAGAAGTACTAAAAATATTCAAGATTGAAGAGTCCAAACCAGTTGGAACACCGATGGAAAATGGATGCAAATTGTCAAAGGAGGACAAGTCATCAGAAGTAAATCAGACTTTGTACAGATCAATGATTTTAAAACTCATGTATGGTGTACACATTAGACCAGATATTTCACATGCACTAGGAATAGTTGCTAGATTTTCTTCTAATCCCAGGGAATCACATATGACTGTTGTGAAAAGAATTCTAAGATATCTGAAGAATACCGATGAATATGGCTTATGGTATAGAAGAGAAGGAAAATTTGAACTTAAGGTCTTTACCAATGCTGATTGGGATGGAAATCATGATGACTGAAAGAGCACAACTGGAAGAGAATTATTCATGGGTGATAGACTTGTCACATGGATGAGAAAGAAGCAAGGCTGCATCTGAGAATCTACTGCAGATGTAGAGTATGTTTTTTCTACTGTAAACTGCTCAAATATTGCATGGATCAAATAGTTATTGGAAGGTATGCATATGAAAATTTTAGAACCAGTAATTATCTACTGTGCTAATAAAAGTGCAATAAAAATTTCCAAGAATCCAGTCATGCATGCTAAAACAAAGCATATTGCCATCAAATATCATTATTTTAGAGAACAAGTTCACGCAAAAGAGGTGATACTTGAGTATGTGCAATAAAAGGAAAAATTGGTTGATATATTCACCAAGCCACTTCCCAAGGATGCATTTGAGTACTTCAGAAAGAGACTAGGGGTCAGACCCTTGTCTACTAGTTAGTAAGCTTACTAGAAGGTTGTATCAGACTACATTTTATTATAATATCATTAATGTTGATGCAAGCAGAGAGATGGACTTCAAAGATAAATCTATACATAGCAAGGTATTTGTCTACTCCAAGGCACAGAGTTATTATAGGTGGATTGGGAAATTCAAGGAATATGTTATGGATAGAAAGGATCCACTTGACAAAACTGTCAAAAGCTTGTTTGAAAAGATAAAATGTTTGGCACTAATGTGAAAGGGAGAGAAATATCTCATTATCATACTAATAAAGGGAGAGATTTTATCCATTATCATCTCAATATATCCATCAAAGTATCCAAAATAAGTGAAGTAATCAGAAAGGGAGAGGAAATACAAAGGGAGAGAAAACATCAAAAGACAAGAATAGGAACATTCAAAGGGAGAGAGTTTGACACAGAAGGAGAACACATCACATCAGAGAAATAAATATTCTACATCTATCCAGTGAAGGGATTTAAGATAGAAGGAAAGCTGTAAGAGTAAAATCAAAGCTATTTAAGCTTACCGATAGCCAGACATTTATAATAAGTTACATTAGAAAAGCTTGATTAAACTGTATATTTCATATTGTATTAGCAATAGTATAGTAAGATAATATAGTATGTTTCCATCAATGCCAAAGGGAGAGATTGATGACATGTAACTGATTGAATGCTTAAAGATGTTAAGTTGATGATCAAGCAAGGCATTAAATCAGTTAATGTACTGTATTGTCATTGATGTCAACTTAATATAATCTGTATGGTCATAGAGATACTTCCAAAGACTTCAAAGAACTCATGAATCAAGGCTATGCTAATTAGTAATTCATACAAGTGAAGTATTCACTAAGTGACTGTATACACTGACAAAGTGCACCCAATGTCAGAGTTAAAGAACAGAGTCACAGTGTTGCCCGCTGAGGAAATGAACAATATTATCGACGAGAAAAGTTATAGTGTTTCCCAACGAGAAAAACACAGAGTAACCCGACGGAAGGAAATATAGTTTCTCTAATTGAGAAGACAAGGATGGAGATCCCGTTGACAACCAAAGTCAAAATGAAGGAATAGTCAGTTATCACCGATGACTAACTAAAGTGTTGACTGATAGAATAGAGAGTTTAGAAAATGAAAAAATGCTTATCTATCAAGAAGCTAAAGATAGAGTTAAAATATTATTATCATTGTTTTAATCATTCAGATAAAGTCAGAGATAAGTAATTGATTTAAAGCTGCTTTGTCCAGTTGGAAAGAAGATCTCTACAAGATCTGACTAGACATTTTATTCAAATCAGTTGGCAAAGATTTTTGAACATGCCAAGATCAAGAAAGCCAAGAAAAGAGGAAATCATGTCTATAAGAGACAAACCCAATTCATTACTAATTGTGTGTGTGGGGTGAACAAGAGAAGAGGAAAGATGCCAAATAAAAATAGAAGGAGAAGAAAGTCTTCATTTTAGTCTTGATCAACAAGATAAAGGAAGACCTAGATTCTGCAGACACTAACAAACAATCAGACAAGAATCATAGAGAAGAACAAGTGTGGAGCAAAGATATATAGTTGATTATACTGATCAGTGAAGTAATGGACCTACAATAGATTTGAAAATATGCAATTGAGTTGTATGTATGAACAGATCATTAGTGTTTTAGTTTGACCATTGAAGAATATAAGCCTCTTAACCAAGCAGGACATAAAAGTCTTTTTCAATTAAGATACATCCCAAGGATTATCAAAATTTTTGATCACAAAAGTAGCATTGGATATGCCCGATATCTATTGACAGGCCAAGTGAGTGTTTGATCAAGGATGGTAGCATTAGATGCCAGATACTAGTTGACAAACTATTTCTAAATCCTTTAACATGGTCACACCTAACAGTGTATTTGTAACCTTTAACAGGGTTGGCTCTTAACAGAGCTCACTTCATAAGAGAGAAAATTTGGGGTACTGGTCCCAATGGTTTTTCTCTTAACATGGTTTCCATGTTAAAAATCCATGTTTTATGTGTGTATGATTCGTTTCTTTACTATTTTGTATCTTATATAGTTGATTATGGATTTATCGGTATACTCTACATATTTATTATGTTTCGGTAAATAAATGAATGCTTATAGGTTGTGAGGCCTCACCCCGAAGCCCATCGTAGTTTCCTAATTTTTCTGCTTATGATAGATTTAGTATATGACACTTTACTTTTGAAGCGCTATGGACATTATGGATTTTATGCTTTATGATACACCTTATGGACTATATTATGTTTTCTATTATGGACATTTATTCTGAGACAATTGATTTAGAAATACATTATGATTATGTTATGGTTATTGATGAAATTGGGATTTATTAGAAATAGATATTTAATTTTGATTTCTTGCAATGTGAATTTTACCTTATGATAAATGCTTAAAATGAGATTGATGTATTCTTGTGATCTTTAGGAATAAACTTAAAGTATGTTGATGATTTCCTTAAATTTTGAATATTGCTTATTTCTTTATGATGTATATTTATCTCCTTAGACTACTGATATTTGAATTGAGTGTGTAGGTAAGAAACCATGGTATTTACCCGTGGAACCAAACAAAGGGATATGTGAAATCGGTTTGAGCCAAGGTTGTGTCTAATGAAAGACAAGACCTCATTCTTTCATAATTTTATTCATAAATGTATTTGGTTGATTATGGAAATGTAATCCTTAAATGTATTTCTTAATTATTTGTGAGTTTTGCCTAAGTGGATATGACATGGTCTAGTGATGTGTAAATGTATTGTGTGTCATTTCACACTTGTGTTTTATACTTAAGGCGATGACATGTCAACTTGGGAATGGTTGTCCACCTACCTAGATTAGTACATTAGTGAATCCCCATATGAATACCTTGGGTTGGGAGATGGGAGTGTGGTCATCTCATTGAAATTTCAAAATTACTCTTAAAGTGGACTTTTGGAGGAGTTGTGAAGTGTCCAGGGGTGTGTTGGGGTCATTTTTAGGTAGCCCACTTGTTATACCAATAGTTAAGGGCCATTTTAACCCTATGGTAACCTCTGGTTGACCATGTGACCCTTCCAAAAAGTTGGTTTCCCAAGTTGGACGAAAATCAACTCTTGTGAGGCTAGACTTTGGATAGACCACCCTTCCATATTTGTGCTAAGACATAATTCACCTTTTAGAAGCTCCCCCCTTTAGATCCATTTTTGGAAAGGTGTAAGAGTTTAGGGAAGAGGGACCAATTAGAGGACTTTCCTTCTCCCCATGAGCTTTCTAGTGGCTTTTTAGTGGGAACTCTCCATGTTGGAGAGTTTGAACACCCACTCTCTAACTTAGAGACATAGCTAGAGTTGGTGATCTTGGAAGGAGGGAATTGGCTAAAAAGGGAGCTCTTCTACAACTATCTTGCCTTAAGCTTGGATTATAGGTTGGTGGACTTTGTGCAACTCTCTCTCTTGTTATCTTATGTGCTCTTGCTAAATGAATGTTGTTTGTATTTATGGGCTTATTGGAGCCATGAATCTTGTTGTTATTATTATGCTTGTTGTTGTTGCAATGCTTTCATTTTATTTTCTTGTATGTGTTTTTAATGGGAGTAACAAGGCTCACTCACCCTTGGGAGGGAATAGTAGCCTTGGGGGTGGAGGAGTTTTGACAGCCCTTAGTGTAGAGTCTCTTCTCAAGGAGGAGAGGGAAAAAGCATGGAGTGTGGGCTCCATGAAGCCTCCTTTGTAGTTGTTTCATTTGGGGGTTATAAGGGTATGATGTTGTTTTAGTTGAAAATGTGAAAGAAATTTTTTGGACAGCCATGTGAAGGCTAAGATTTTTAATTTTTTAGGTATGGCCTTCTCCCTTGGGTACTTGGTCTACTTCACCCCATGTAGGATCTTTGAGTGATCCATTGTGAAAGCCTATGGGAATGGGAGTTAATGTGGATTCTTCATGTTTCTCTTTTGTTGTGTTTGTTGTATGAATGTTACCCACCTTTGTTTGGTTCCCCAAGCTTGGGGGTGGCCTCATAAGAGGCCTAGGATGGGTGGAGAGAAACCCATGGTTTCTAGTTTTCCCTTGTTTTGTTCTTGTTTGTAGATTTTTAAAGATTGAAGTTACATAGAAGTTGGAATGATCATGGAAGAAAATAAAATACATTAGTTTTATGTACATCATCAACATGATTTTGTAAAGGCCAAGAGGCATTTGTTAGCAATGTATATAGTAAAGGAAAGATATTGTAATAAGCCTTTAAGGCTGAAAATTTCATTGCACCTTCTTGGTAGGAATCCAATATGTATGAGAGCTGCATTATTGAGAATGTAACAAAAAAAAAAAGGAATCTTACATAACTTCTTAAAAATGTATTTGAAATCCTTAGCTTGATATTATTTTAAAATTTCTATAAATAAAAAAAATAAAATCTGAAGTTTGTGTATAGCTTTCTTGTATAAATTTTTATACTTTTATTTAAGCTCCTTTCTTATAAGACAAAATGTTCCATTAGAAATGTTTATGCATATATATCTGAAACTGCATTCCTTCAAATGATTGATTCATTTACCTTAGAATGGGAAATCTGAAAGTTAGATAAAACTCTGTCATTAATATATTTACCTTTCAAACCATTTTAATGTATTTCAACTTAGTTAAATTGAAAGAAATGTGCTTATTTAGGAATGCATATTAAATCTATATCCATAATGTTTATTTTCTGTAATTTTCTATTGCTGTTATGTTTCAAAAATAATTGGTCGGAAAAGATATATATATATATATATATATATATATATATATATATATATATATAA
>MU224008.1:667624-708336 GCA_018584345.1 Thuja plicata
AGGATCAAATCAATCCAAGTCTCTTTGGATTGGGGAGTTTTCTTCCTCTTCCTCCAGTCTTTGTCTACCTCTTGTTGAGGATCTTCTATGCCAATGTACCTCCTGTACCTGCAAACAAGTATCATGTTCCAAGCACACACTCTTGCATTCTTCATATCATAGATGTCTGCAACCTTAGTACTTTCATGAAGAACAATAGAGAACTCTTGCAAACCTATCATAACAATGTTAGAAACAAAACCAATCAAATATTTCATAGGCACCAAATCAAAGGCTTGATGCTTCACTCCATCCACTTCTTTCAGCACTTCCCCTATCTTCTCCCACACTCCTTGTGAGTTCTTTGTTCTTGTAGAAAACTTTGATATGAAGAATGAAAGAGTGTGTGCTTGGCACATGATACTTGTTTGTAGGTACAGGAGGTACATTGGCACAGAAGATCCTCAACAAGAGGTAGACAAAGATTGGAGGAAGAGGAAGAAAACTCCCCAATCCAAGGAGACTTGGATTGATTTGATCCTTGGGAGTATGGTGTAGGGAACCCTGGCAAAAGCATGAGGAGAGACACATTTAGACTCATAAAGGCTTAATTTTCTCTCATCCAACAACTCTCTTATCTTGACTCTTGCTTCTTTATACAGTTCACAGAACATCTATATTTCAAGCTTTTTGTTTTCAATATTTTTATCAAGTTTGTACTTCTCCATTGTATGATCTTTTCTCTTAAGCCTTTAAACCTTCCAAGAAGAGTCTTACCTCTGATACCAATTATTAGGATTAATGGGAAGTAGTACAGAGAGGGGATAGGTGAAGCAATACCTCTAAAACTTTTAACTCTTTTCACCTTTCATCATTAGTAAACAATCTTTATTGTATTACCAACCATATCTGTTGTTCTTTCTTATGCATGTAGTATTAATTCATAATCTTAATTGTATGCAATCATTCATAGAAACATTCATGAAAATAATAGACAGATAACACAAGATATGATATCACAGAAAACTCCTGTTAGGAAGTAAAAACTACGGTGGGGATGGAACCCACAAAACTTCACCATCTGTAGAATGGAAGGGAGCCGATAAAGACTTACAATTGATCACTTCTGATGATCTACCCTATTAGGAGTATTAAAGTGGAGACCTATTAAGATATACTCTGTTAAGATATTTAGCAACACTTAATTAAGTGTGCACTCGGTTAAGAGATTTACAATAGGACTGTTAGGTGCTCCTTTCTTCAAACAATTTCTTAAGTGTACTACACTTGTTAGAATGAGTACAATATGTTTGACCTGATTGTATACAATCTATAATTACTGATCAAAGATCCATAAAAGCTCTCATAATATGAATATCACCTATAGTGACTGATTAATACCTTTCTCTGCTTGTCGATAGCCTATGTTCTTGTTCTTGAAACTGAATTGATCCATTTCTATTCTTTTGCATGAATTCTCTTATCTAATCCTTAGATTCTCTCAGTGGCTACAATCATCATCGAACAACATGTTCACAATAGATTGAGCATCTATTTATACAAGTATTTGACCTATTCTACAATCACACATTACAAGGGTAATTCTAGATCCAAAGTTTACAACTTGACCTTGATCTTTAGTTTGCATGTTTTAAATCATTTAAACAGATAAAAACAATAATAAATACATTGCTTCCTCCGCGTATAATGGATTTGAAACAAATCAAGAAGCTAAATATAAAACTTCAGTGATTTATCTGACATGGAAAGTTAGATGCACTTTTTGTGGGATGTAACTGATTGTCAGTTTTTGGTCATCGGGTTGAACAGAAAGTCTGTCAATGTTCCTTCATTGAACTAATCGTCAGGTTCCTCTCTTTGTGGTTTCATCAGATTACACTATTTTTACTGATTGGGTTCCTTTATCCTTTTTTCATTGGGTAACACTAAATAGTATTTGTCAAGATGCTTTGGACTTGGCAGTATCAGGTACCCTTGGCGTCGGGTAGTGTTGTGCTCTGTATGTCGGTGTAGTATAAACCGATGGTGTAGATCATGTTTTTCCTTACATATACTAATGGAAAAATATAATGCCTTCAGTCACATCTGTAGATGGGATGAAGAGCCCTATACACTGCTTCAAGGCCCTCTAGAATTGATGGTGAAAGGTTTCTATGGGTTCATTGGGCTCCTTTTGAATAGAGATAAATTAACTATGAGACTAGATTGGGTCCAAATAGACCTGGAATGGCATCAGAAAGGCGTCCTCCATATCTTTCCAACTATTGATGGATTTGGAGGGTAAGTTCAAGTACCAGTTCAACTCACTTTCTCTGAGATATAGCATGAACATTTGGGTGACCACATCCTCATGCTGGATGCAGTGTCAAATCATAGCATCTTTATATTCCTGTAAATGTTCTTTAGTGGTTCAAGGGCCTAAATGCTCATACTTGGGACAAATATTCTCCAGATGCGGAGGAAGGTCATTGATAGCATTGGGGAACTGTCCCATTGGAGACCTAGTGTTGTTGAACTAGGCAACCATCAATATGTTATGGTTCACATAAGATTGGTCACTAGAATGAGTTGGTTAACCTGAATGTTCTAGGAGGCTACAAATCATCTAATCATGGGATGGAAAGGATTCTTCTTTTGGTAGGTCTTCTTCACTCAGAGGGGAGGTCTGAGTTAAGAAAACTCTCCTAGGTTAGGGGTTGAATGCAATATTTTTTTGAATAGAAGGGGTGAAAATGACCCTAATATATGGAAAGTTTGACATCTAAAACTAGTACTTGGGGAGCCCTTAGGAGGTGTGGTGTCAAAGTCTTCAGGGGAGGATGAGATCATGCCCTACTTCTAGCACCATTTTTTGTTGATATGACTTTGTGATGGCCTCACCAACAATAGATGAGTTGTCACTGAATGCTGGAGTATCAGCCAACTTTACCTATAGAGGCACATAGGATAGATTTCTCTCTTGGCCTCCAAGCACCTATTTATCAGGTCACAACAAGTCAGGTTTATCTTAGTTGGACAAATGACTGTTTGTTTTGAAGGGATAGCTAGTTTTGACTCATAGACCTCTAAAACTTTGGGGATAATGAGTTTCCCGCAAGCATGATTTAATATCTAGCAAAGAAATAGAAAAAGATAGGAAAGGGTTAGTATAGATCTCTAACTATATCCATGACATATATTATTTTAACATCAACAAAGTTCCAGATAAAATAAACAATGAATACTAGATATAAATACAACCTTCAATCATACATATATCAGTAGCAAGGCAAAGTATTTTATTGAATCATTACAGAAATGGAACAAATGACATGGGAAATCATACAACATAGAGATTAAAACTGAATGGTGTTCCTCATTCTTTAATTAACTTCGAATCTAGCTTCACTGGTAGTTACACTAGTGGCTCCAAGGGAGCATTAATCTACTCTAATCTTCTGAGAAACCCAGATTTCTAAAAGATTGAAAGCTTGTATTACTAGTGGACAACTAAATCATCAATTTGCCAACTCTTAGAAATGGCATCATAATTTGTATTTATAGAAATTTATGACTACTTAAGGGACTCACCCTACGCTAGCTATTTACATTATTTACAGCCAGTACTACCTACGCTGTCAGAATTTCCTAATATAATACAATCATTGGAGAAGAGAAGAGAAGAAAGAAAGGAAAGAGCCCTGAGAAAACCACCATCATAAAGAGTGTCCTTTTACTTACAAACATGATGGATCTTCCTTAGGTGACCTAGAACATATTCCCTCTTTAATGTTCTTTTGTACTTTGGTGAATTGGGCGAGTAGAGGTATGCCAGAGAGTAAATGCGAGAATGGTGCCTCAGGGTTTAGGAGATGTCTGTAGTGAACCAATGGATTAAAAATGACTATTCATGCCAAGAGGTATAGCCAAAGACCTTGCAACATGCTGTAGATAGTGATTGGTCAGCTCGAGGGAGTTGTAAACACTCATCACTATAAAGAATACAAAAAAATTGGGAACCCAGGGTCCAGGAGCTTACACTCAGAGAATAAAGAATGAATACTACAGGCAACATTTATTGAAGGATCCCTAGGGTCTAAGATATCTTACTGGATTTTGAATTTTTTGTATGCCTCGAGAATCTGGAGGATGCCATCTTTCTCTATAACCTTCAATCAATCACGACAATCCACAGATCCCTAAAAAATGGAGGCTGACACTTTCGGCCTTATCTTTTAACTCTGCAGCCACCTTGGCTACATTGTGGGAATTGAGCAACACTTGGGAGGGTTCCACCATTGTAGTGCCATTAACATGTCCCCCGGGTTGGAATTAAGCGTCGATCACTTCATTGAACTTACCAATTATAGAATCAATGGGAGAGTAAGTACTGGGGCTGAGAGGATCAACCGATGTAATTTCCTAGATAATGAAGGTATACTCATCCAAAGGAGTCTGGACCACCTACAATTCTTCCTCCAACACTTGTACCAGTTTCTTGATAGTTTTGACTTAGAATGCTATTTTGGATTATTGAGTCAGGAGGAACCCATATGATTCATCCCCTACAATGCCAGTGTTTACTAATTCATCTTCCCTGAGATCCAGAATCTCTGATGAGGTATCTCTCCAATCTTCATATTTCTTGATCTCTCCCTGCCACTAGGGAGGGTGGCTTCTATCTACTTCGCTAAATCATTTACAAGGAAAAAGTGTAGGAGAGAGTTAGACAAGAATCTTCTTATCGCCCCCACCTGATGAGTGATCCACTCATCTACCGCTAATGCCTTCTTCTTCATGATTTTTAGAGTATCAACATCGCTCTTTGGTAGCAGTGTCCCTAAGACTGAGGGTCTACGTGTTTTAGAGGTGAGGGGGTGCACAAATTCTACCCAGAGTCCTGAAATATTGGCATTGGTTGCTTTTAACTGTTAGACCTTATGAGACTGCTTCTCATATCGGGCCCGAATATCCTGAAACACTTCACTTAGGAGGTCTAGCTCTGCCTACTAATTTCTTTTGCCTAGAGACACCTCTATGATCACATATTCTTTGGCAGCTACCTCAAAATCATCTTTTCTTGCTAGAGGGGCAGCGAATGTCACCACAACACTGCTTTTCTGGGGCCCTTCTAGTGTTCTGACTGGTAGGAGCCTTCTTAGGCTTCTTAGATATTTGGCTTTTAGTTAACATCTTGACAAGTGATAGTAGGGTCATGATAGTAGTTGGGGCTTTCCTTTATTGGGCTTCCACTAACCACTCTGGCATGGCAGTTGGCCCACCTGTCATCATCATCCCCAAGATTGAAGTGTCTTAGAGGTTCAATTCAAGTTCACCCACCAATGTATTGTCTATTGTATAGGTGGGATCCTTTTCTATATTTTATTTATCTCTATCCCCATCACCCTCTAGAATGGTGTTCTTTGGTTGACTAGGTGGTGGAGAAGGGAGAGACATCTCATTGAGATCTACTTTCTAAAAAATGGCCGCAAATTTATCGGTCGTCATATCTAGTGGTGTGAGAAAACTCTGATTACCAGTTAAGTCCAAGAGGGCAGTGTTAGAATTTATAGTTGTTTCCTAAGGTCTAGTTCCCTCTTCAGTCAATACATTTTCTATGACTGATTCATTCCTTTGTTATTGTGGCACTTCTTTTTTGGCTTCATCAAGCTAGGGCTCACCTTCTTCACGGGCCACCATATATTCTTTCCCTATTGAGTCAAGTATGGGGACTAAAAATTCTTGTTCCTTTATCTCTTCTATGGCACAGTCAACCATACCCTATAATTCCTTGAGATTTCTCAATGGGAAGAATTCATCGACATTGATCCATACTATCTCCAGGGGACTCACTAGGAGATCCTCTTTTTCAGAGGAGGAGGAAGAAAGCACCTGAACCTATAGTACATCTTTGGGCTTTGGGGCTAGATTCTTTCTCTAGAGGGGATGAATTTCCATTTGTTTCTTTCTCCTTTTAAGTGGCAATTCAAGTTCTGCAGCTATTGCTGCTCTGACAATTTCTGATTTACATCTTGCACATAATAAAATAGCCAAGGATGGAGAAACTCCTAGCGTGGGGCAAGATCCTACCAAGGAGCTCCAAAACCAAAAGTCACTCTGGAGTTTGTTTCATCCATTAATTTCTGGGAGTGCTCCAGCTTCTCACCCAACTACTCCATCAGGGGGGCAAAAATGGAATCCGGGGCCGGAGGTGGGGCACCAACATTCTTCTTTCCATGGGCTTTGGATTGCTCCAGGGCCAAACGTGGGGTGCCAACTTTCTTCTTTATGTGGGCTTTGGATTTCTTCGAGGCCCTAGAACTTGAAGCTCCCAATGAATGCTTGTCCTAACAGACTCTCTTCAGGAAGACCTTCTCAAAATATGAGAGACTTTTCTCAATTACTACTCTTGATATCAACTTGAGATCCAAACATTCATGTGTATCCCAATCTACCGGAGGGAGGTCCATCTTATCTACACCTATCTATTTATACTTAGGGTCTTTTAGGGGCCTGATGTCTAAAAAAGTCCATGGGAATGTCTGGCTCTTGAGTTGTTCCATCATCCCTTTTTTTTATCCTGGTGTAGTACCACTTCTGGACATTGTAGTCATCTTTCCAATTGGCCCAAAAATCTTCTATGTGCTGAACATGGTAGTTCACCCCCTTTAGCATCAACCTTGCCAATCGCCCAAGGGGATCATAATCCTTGAGGCAGAAAGAATATTTTATGAAGTTAAGACTACTTAGCTCATTCTCAGCTCCCAGGGCCACGGCTAGGGAGAAATAATATTCCCCTCAAATGAAAGGGAATGTCGGGGTGGTAATTTTCTTGATGAAAGCCAAGGTATGGGCCTCAATAATCTGCCTACAGAACTCTAACAAAACTACCTTATCCCTACAATGTTTGGGTATTAGGAAGGGCTCTCCGGAAAAGCTGAATACCCAAATGTACGTGTGCGACAAAAACTAGATCAAGTATTGTCCCCACACACCAACCAAATTCATGGCCTATGGAGATAATATGTATCCCCGATCACCAGTGATCACCTTGACCATGTGAAAGATGAAGGCATCATTGACTCTGCAAAAATGTGGGAATCTCGAGTCCCACTAAATCTAGGGAAAGTTTTCACATGGAGAGACTTGACCAAGTCCTTCCCCAAGAACACCAACTATTGTTAATCCTCAGATCGCCTAGGTCTGTCAGGAAAGTGGCCAAAGGACGTACGAAGTCATGTAGAATTTTCTCTCTAAGTCAACCCTCCTTAGCTAGGTGTTCACATGTTTAGCAATGATGTCAATCTAGTTGAAGTGAGCCTTGTTGGTGGTCATACCATCTAATAAATAATACATCAAGGGGGATAATTCCTGTGAATGTGGTTCCCCGAAGATCCTACATAAGAAGATAATTCCCGCAAGGATGGGCTCCTTAAAGTCAAAGATCAAAATCTTTGTCTACATCTTCTTGTAGTCCTGGCATGAACGTTTCATCCAATGCATTTTGAGGTAGCATCAGACCATGTCTTTTTCATCCTCATACCGCTGGAGGTCCTCGACCTTGGTGAAATAAACAGTTCCCATGAATTTCAGGATATGCCACCCTCTAGTAGTAGCGTCACGGTCCAATGTAATGATGGACACCAGGAATCCAAGGGGAGTATGAGAAACCAACATAGAAGCCATACTTCCTATGCGATAACCCCTAGCCAGGAGAAAAATTACTTCCAACGCTTGTACTAAGCATGGAAAACCAGCTGCTTGAATGCTTCCAGATGTCACTAAGTTAACTAAGATGGATTCATTGGAGCATCAAAGTTGATATATCATCTAAATAAGGCCCTACAACTCATCTCATATTTTGACATCAGTGTCGGTGATCTCTTTAAGCATAGACTCAATTCAAGACCCATGAATTGTCCCATTATTATTATATCTCTGGGTTAGCGGGAGCTTTTCCAAAATATTTTCTACCTTGTTCCTCTTGCTGGTATCGGCAAATAAACTTGGGAGTTCCGGACACCCAGGAGGTGAAGATCCTGAAGCCATTTCTTGATTATTTTAACTTATACCTACAAACCATAACACTGTGATCAGTACATAAAAATTGAGAGATTCTAGATTTCAGAGGCCTTGAGAATATCTTAGCCTTTTCACCTTAAATGAAGAATCATTAGGGCATCCTAAATGAGATCATATATCCAAAATTATATACAATTTTAACATATAAAATACTTCTCCCTTACCAAGGATCAAAAATGATAACTCAAGAAAAGGTCACATGAGGTAGGAAAGGCGATATTAATTAACACGCTTGACACAAAATTGAGAAGAAAATGACTGCCAAGAATAAGACAGGTGGCCCTGCTATCATACTTTAACACACGCCTGTCCACTAAGTTTATTAATGATAAAATTAGACAGTTGTTCTAGCATGAGTGCTATGAATGCCATTTGTGATGGGTTTTAATTGTTCGTTCATGGGAACTAATTTTTCCATTAAGGAGGAAAGGATAGAGGAGAGAGAAAACTAATAGCCTATTGACGAGCTAACCTTTATAATTGACACACCTACCTCCTTCCCATCTAGGGTATCACCAACTAGGGTGGTGAGCCTAGTTATTGAATGAATGTGACCTGAGACCTTTTAAAGAATGAGAAGACAATGGGTCTTTTAGGGTAAACTCCCCTAACAAACAGCTAGACAAAAAATCTCAGAAACATCATGCTTAAAGACATGGATAGGGAAAACAATGCACTGCCAATTCATAGAATTTATGTACAGGGTAAATCCTACAGCGAGCTACTAGAGATCACACACTCAAACCCAGAGCTCTGCCAACTTGTAGAGATCACCCTACAAACTCTACCACACAAAGCACCCACAAGCTATTTACAACATATATAAAAAAATGTACAAGACTGATTTATAGACTCCCGAGCAGGAAGTGGACAATATTCACAAGAATTTACAGCCCACGAGGATGAATTCCTTTCCTTCCAAGATGGATGGCTACAAAGGGAAGAAGACATAATAGAATCAAGGATAACATTGTGCCAAATAGCATACCCAACCATGGAGTAGCAAAACAAATGAAAAATGACCACGAACAGACACGGAGAAGAAAAGAAACAAAATAGACCAGTCATGCAAAAGAAAAGAAAAAAAAAGGAAGCATGCAGAAAATGAGACACAAAAGAAAAACACAAAAACATTACACCAAACTTGATGAACACACCTCTGCACCTTCTATCCTAAACATTTCTCTCAGAAAAAAAATTGCTTCGCTCTCTAGAAAAGTTTGCGAGAAGGTAACTTGTTTGCGGTAAGTGTAAAAATGACAAGGTAAAATGCCTTAAGGAATGCCTGGGAAATCACATTAATTAGCGAAAGTAACTTCAATAGACATGTCGGCAGCTGAGATATGGATCCATAAACAAATAACGGTCATCCCTCTTTTGAAGAAAAGAAAACAATCGCTAGGAAAAAAAGATCTAGAGTCACCCACTTGGGGATGACATTGCGGGACACAAATCCTAGAAGAAACAACAAACACACAAGCAAAACCAAGACCAGGTGGGACAAGAAAATCCCGAGAGAAACAAGGAACCAAGAAAAACAAAAAAAAGAAAGCGAGAGAAAACCAAAAAGAGAAAAGAAGAAAAGAGAAAAAAAGGGGGACCTAGCATTTTGCACACAAAAATCCAGGGAAGGGTATGAAGGGCATAACACTACTCAACCAATAAAACATACTAGCATTATTGAATTTCCTTGTTCAATTATCTGACCATATTAGATGTTGTGTTATATGAATATATCTCTCCCTTAAATTCTAATAAAATATCTTAAAGCAATAGTAGACAAACTGTACTGAGTTCAATTTATTATCACTCATATAGAAATGATATTCTCTAAAAAAAAATTGATCATCTTCTATACTATTAGGTGCATGCCTATAGACAATATGAAAAAATATTGTTACTTGCACTAAATTATAATATTGTGATTGGATCTTATCTTGTGGTGCAAGTGTGTAGTTTTTTGCAAATTCAATGACTAAAAGTATACTACCAATTGGAAGTTTATTCTTGCATATGCAAAATTGTCCATCAAGCCATATAGCATTTTGGGAGTGGTTTACATATTTAGGTACAACCTTATTCTTGAATTCGTTCATAAATGCATGAACACTAACTTTTTCAGTAATTAGCTCACACCATTTTCCAACCTTTCCATCCTTCAATAGATACTCAATAGTTTTAAATCTTTTTACATCAACTAATTGATGACCAAAATCAATTGAAAGATTTTCATGCAAACAGTCATCTAAAAATGCAAGATTGCCACATCCATCACCTACACCAGAAACACATGCATTGAAAATTAAAAAAAAATGCACATTAGGTGGGTTATAAAACTAACTTGATATAAATTCTTTTACAGTTTGAGGTGGTATATTTATACCACATTCTTGCAACATTTCATTAGTATGCATGGTAGAATATATAGATCGAAATACATCATAATGATAACAAAATTGAACGTGAATTTTGCAACAACAAGTTACTCTTTCCTTGTTAATCCTTACATACCATGGTTTACATTTTTCAAAAGATCTTTGACTGATAGAAATAGTTAACACCTTAACACCCACAATTTTTTTATACAATTCAGTTCGAGTCATATCCAAAAGATGTTTTCGATGTGGATCACAAATTTTTGAGCTGACTCTTAATTTAAGAATGTCTCTAGCATTAGGTGATACTCTTGTATTATCATGCCAAAAATTTTCAATTAAAGTTTTGACTTCACGAGTAAGTCTCATGTTAGACCTTGGGAGTCTGCCACTAAAGCTCCACAAATGGTTTGCTAGATCACTTTCAAAGTTAACTCTTCTCTTTACAACTCTCGCTAAAGTTTTACGATGAATATTAAGATATCTACTTATGTTTGTCATCATTCTTTTATGAGAAGTAGGTTTGTTTACTAGAGTTGTTATTGCTTGTCGTGCTGCATTCCTATCTTTAGAATGAATTTTCTTTCCAATTGTGTCAAAGGCACTAGCAACTGTTCTTACAACTTGTTTTAGAGACTCATCCTTCTTTTTGGATTTCACATAAATGACTAACCTCTTTATCACTTTTTGCATTTTAATCATTTTAATTAGTTGTAACATTAAGTAACGTTGAAACCCAATTTCTTATTATTAAAAAATAGCCTAAAAAAATTACTCGCGTATGTCCTAATTTGTCTCCATGAAACCAAACCATGTAGATTTTCTAACACATCACTTTTAATTTGAAATTTTTTAATCATTTCATTATCATTCAAAGGGTTTTCTTTCTCAATTGGTGTTTCTATGTCTACATCCACATTGTTGATCTCAGTTGTCGTTTGATTGTCAATTTCAATTGGGGTTTGAATTTCACTTTCAATTGGCAACATTCATTTCTTTAGACTCTGTTGTCTATAATTCTTGTTTATTTCCCTGATTCTTAAGTGATATGAATATTACTTCATCTTTCTTTTGTGGATCTTTGTCAGAATCATACTTAGTGATGCCTTGAATGTAAGGATCATCCATGACTTTTTCTAAGTCAATTGGCTCCATATCTTCAACATTATCCAAAGAAATGTGCTGAGGACTTGCCTTATCTTTTTCCTCCTCTACATGAGGTGTTTTGGTGAGAAGTAATTGATTCTCATGACTTGTTGATTCTAGAGGCAAATCTAATAGTTGTCTCCATTTAGTCTCGGTCATACTGTCTAGCTCTATGAAGTTATCTTCAAGCACTTTGTAAGCTCTTATCTTAGCTAGACATTTGCTTGATTTCATTTTCAATATTTCCTTTATCTCTTCCATCTTTGATTCAGGAGGCATTAGTTTAACAAGTACCCTCTCCCTTGCTTCTCTTTTAGTTTGTAGAGCATATGACCATTGTTGAGATATTATGTTACCCAACTCTTTGGGTATTTGGTTGACAAATTCAGCTAGTACATATTTGAATTTTACCATTGACATAATGATTGCCTCTTGTATCTTTTTTTGGTCCTCGGGTTTAAGTGTATCCCATTGTCTGATTTTCTTATTATACATGGTGCCAGATGCAACAATAGATTCAGCAGCCTCGTCAATTCTTTGATTTTTGAAATTTTCTTCACTACATCATGCTCATCCTCTTTATAATGCTCAATGTCAGCTTTAGTCCTGACCATTCTTTTCCTCCTCTTAGTGGGTTTTCATTTCTCTATTTTCTACTTTGTTTTCTTTGTTGGCTGCATCCACTTATAGGTCCTCACTTGACCTTTGTTAAGAGGTGTGGTATCGGTCTTTGTAGTTTGGCTCCTTGTCCTTTGTTTCTTTGTAGGAGGTGGAGTTGTGTTAGATTCAGTTGCCTTAGAATCTGATTTCTACTCATCTTGCCCTTCATTGATTGTACCCTATTCATTGGTTTCCTCTATGTGTTCTTGTTCCTCCTCAGTAACTGATGGAATCTTTTTAAAATTCTTAACCATCTTATTCTTCTTGTTGACAGTCTTTTTGATTTCTAGGCCTCTTTTTATCTTTGACCTAGCCTCTTCATAAGTGCAAAAACTTTTTTGTTTGTTGTCAATTGGCTCATTGATCAATGCATCAATAGTATTGGTTGCTTGATCTATGTTGATTTCATAATAAAGAGGGGCTAACCAATATGTTCTTGGTACAACCAGTTTTATGTGTGTGAAATCTATATCCGCCATAAAACATATCTCATCCCTATGTTTTTAAATTAGTTGCTTAGGGATCCTCACTCTTTCCATCATCTTTTCCTTGAATTTAAGGAAGTATGCAGTCATAACTGAATCAAAATTGTCTCCTAGTGACTTAATAACCTCACTAATTTGCAGTGTAACTAGCTTTGTAGTATCCCATTTCACTTTTCCTACTAAAGGAAAGTATTCTTGAAACTATTAAAATATACACATGATAAGTGAGCCAAACTTACATGTGTTAGTCTTTGCAGACCTTGTTGTCATCATGTTCTCATCAAGTTGTTTCAACAGGATCTCACACAGATCCATCTAAATTTCCTTTGTCACTAGCTTGTAAGTTGTACTTACTACTATATAAGTTATGTCTTTAAGCCTACTATCTTGGAAGATCTTGTAACCAATTACACATGCACCAAACCTCAGTTTCTCATTGGTGATAGTGTTTACCTTGAGACCTCTGTTATCCCATACACCATTTCTGAGCTTTTCAACTTCTGGCCCGGAGGGATGTTTAGGTGCCTTAGGATTTTTGGTTATTGGATAACCAGTTATAGCATGAAGGACATCCTTAGTGATTTTCTTAGGTTGATTTAACCATAGCTTCTGATCGTGCATTCTGGTCAAAATTAACCTAATCGAGTCATTTTTGAAGTCCCTCAGGAAATATAGGGCATTAGTTATCCATTTAACCTCTAAGTGTTTGTGCTCTTCCTTTAGGTTCTCTTCTACATCACACAACTTCTTGTAAGCCTCATCCATCTTCAGATCACCTATTTCAGCAATCTTGTAGTGAATGCAGGACCTTACGTCCTCTATTAGCAAAACCCTTGGTGGAATCTTAGAAAATGTGCCAAATTCATTGGGTTGTGATGCAATATCTGAGCATATCTTGTACTTTGGTTCTACACAGGTGTTTTTCTTTATCAGCCTAACCATATTACTCTTATCATTCTTGATCTTTACAGTTCTTGAAGTGGTTGCCATCATTTTTCAAATTTAGGGCTTTCTTGAAAATAACAACAGAGTTCTTTGGTTCCCTCGGTACTTACTTCAATCTGTAAAATTGGTGGTCGACCTGTTTGGTGTGTGCTTGATTGAGTCGAGGTTTCTCTACTATTTGATCTTTTATCGCTCTAGTTTTTCTTTTCTTTTTCTCTTCAAATCGCGTGTGCAAAATGAAGTGCACTCATCGAGTATTTATAGACTTTTTCCCTAAGTCTATCATAAATGTTGAATGACTCGTTGGGTCATAAAGACAAAATTCATTGGAAATACTTTCAAAATCATTATCGGTGTTTTTAGGATCCTCGAGATGGTTGTTAATATTTTTTCTTTCGCTGATGGATATCATTGTTCTATTATGATAACTTTATAACTTTGCTTTCTTACTGACGGGTGTCGGGTTACATTAGCAACTTAGCTAGTTTATGTGTTGACCAACAATTCTCAGTAAGTGTAGACAGCTCATCCATTATGCTCACTGATGATTTTTGGTATGTGTTTACTGATGGGGTTGTTTTCTCAGAATTTGTAACAAGTAACATAATATGCATCTTTATTCATGCACATTTTGACTATCTATCAATTTGTACAATGGAACTGATGAAAAATATGACTTGGTGTAGTGCAGTTCCATACTTATTTAGGTCAAGTGTGGGTGGTGATGTCACCAAATCCATTGGATGGGGTGTCACCATTTGCATTGCTTGGTCTAGCTTCATCATTTCTATCCCTCTGGGTATCTTCAATGGTGTCTCCATTGGGATATGTGCTTGTCTCTATCATTCAGTCTTTGTAGTCTCTCTTGAGATGACCAACTTTGTGACAGTGTAAGCATGCTATTCTGAGGTTTGTCCAGTCTCTAGACCTTTTGGTCCAAGCTCTCATGCATTTTTCAGAAATGTGACCATATCTACCAAATGTTGTACTATTTTTCCATGTACTTTAGTCCCATACATATTGATTAACGATTCTCTTTAGTTGATAGGGACTTTCTTGACCTTTAGGCTTCCATGCTTTCCTTTTCTTTTTCTAGCATTCATCAATTGTATGCCCATTAATCTTGCATGTAGGACAATATTTTTCCATGTAGGATTCCTTCTTTGGCTAATCCATCTTATACTTGCATTCATATGCTTTATGTCCTTTCTTGTTACATTAATAACATAATCATATAAATGAAGATGTAGATTTAGGAATACCTTTCTTTTTACCTCTGCACACATTTGATGTGTGGCCTTGCTTTCCATAGTGTTTGGATGTCAAATTTATTGGTCTTGGATTTTAATATACATTCTTTGGATTGGCTTGATTTGATGATTCTCCATTTTTGGTAAATCCTAGACCGTTGTTGTTGACTGTTTGTTGTCCTTCAAGAAAATCATCCATTCTTTTATTTCTTTCTTCATCCTCTCTGATAATTTCATTATGTTGTTGTTGAACTCTAACCTCATGCTTTAGTTTCTCATTTTCTTCACTTAGTTCACTGATAGCCTGTACTCTTTCAATGAGTTCTATATTCATTTTGTTTTCTTATTGATTCATAAAAATAATCTGATTTGTAATCTAATGGTGATGCTTAGCATGTCTTTGAATTTATAACTCCTTTTCTTGTAGTTTCTGTAATCTTCCTTCTATTATCAATAGCTAGTGTTCTTTCTATTTCATCTTGTCTATTAGAACTCATCACATCAATCATTCTTACCATCTAGGTCTCTTAACCGATTTGCAACATCTTTATTTGCTCTGTAAGATGTTGATTGATCTCCTTTAGATTTGTGATGTTCTCTTCTGATGTATCTGATGCATTACTTGTATTTGATCCTGAATATTCAAAGAAATCTGGAATCTCTTCTTTTTGTTAATCTTTTTCATTGCTCCGAGTTGCCATACATTTTATCTCATCCAACCGTTCTCTTATCTTGACTCTTGCTTCTTTATAAAGTTCATAGAAAATCTGTATTTCAAGATTTTTGTTTTCAATATTTTTATCAATTTTGTACTTCTCCATTGTATGATATTTTCTCTTAAACCTTTAAGATTTCCAAGAAGAGACTTATCTCTGATACCAATTATTGGGATTAATGGGAAGTAGTACTGAGAGGTGAGGGGTGAATTGGTATCTCTAACACTTTTAACTCTTTTCACCTTTCATCATTAGTAAACAATCTTTATTGTATTACTGACCATATCTGTTGTTCTTTCTTATGCATGTAGTATTAATTCACAATCTTAATTGTATGCAATCATTCATAGAAACATTCATGAAAATAATAGACACATAACACAAGATATAATATGGTAGAAAACTCCTCTTAGGAAGTAAAAACTACGGTGGGGATGGAACCCACAAAACCTCACCATCTGCAGAATCAAAGGAAGTTGATAAAGACTTATAATTGATCACTTCTAATGATCTGCCCTGTTAGGAGTATTAAAGTGCAGACCTGTTAAGATCTACTATGTTAAGAGCCTTAGCAACACTTATTTAATTGTGCACTCGGTTAAGAGATTTACAATAGGACTTTTAGGACCATATTTCTTCAAATAATTTCTTAATTGTACTACACTTGTTAGAATGAGTACAATATGTTTGACCTGACTATATGCAATCTATAATTGCTGATCAAAGATCCATAAAAGCTCTCATAATATGAATATAACCTATAGTGACTAATTAATACCTTTCTCTTCTCGTCGGTAGCCTATGTTCTTGTTCTTGAAACTGAATTGATCCATTTCTGTTCTTCTGCATGAATTCTATTGTCTAATCCTTAGATTCTCTCAGTGGCTACAATCATCACCAAACAACATGTTCACAATAGATTGAGCATCTATTTATACCACTATTTGACCTATTCTAGAATTACACATTACAAGGTTAATTCTAGATCAAAGGTTTACAACTTGACCTTGATGTTTAGTTTGCATGTTTTAAATCCTTTAAACAAATAAAAATAATAATAAATACATTGCTTCCTCTGTACATAATGGATTTAAAAAAATCAAGAAGCTAAATATAAAACTTTAGTGAGTTATCTGACATGGAAAGTTAGAACCACTTTTTGCGGGATGTAACTGACTCTCGGTTCTTGGTCGTCGGGTTGAACATAAATTCTGTCGATGTTCCTTCATTAAATTGATCATTGGTTTCCTCTCTTTATTGTTTTTTTGGGTTAGACTATTGTTACTCATCAGGTTCCTTTATCCTTTTATCATCGGGTAACACTAAATAGTGTTTGTCAGGATTCTTTGTAGTTGGCAATATCGGGTACCCTTAGCATCGGGTAGTGTTGTGCTCTGTATGTCGGTGTAGTGTAAACTGATGGTGTAGATCATGTTTTTCCTTACATATACTAATGGAAAAATATAATGCCTTCAGTCACATCATTAGATGGGAAAAAGGGGCCTGTATACCGCTTCAGGGCCCTCTGGAATCAATGGTGAAAGGTTGCTATGGGTTCATTGGGCTCCTTCCAAATAGAGATAAACTGACTATGAGACCAGATTGGGTCCAAATTGACCCGGAATGCCATAAGAAAGGCGGCCTCCATATCTTTCCAACTATTGATGGAGTTTGCGGGCAAGTTCAAGTACTAGTTCAACCGAATTTCTCTCAGAGATAGCGTGAACATTCGGCTGACCACATCCTCATGCTGGATGCGGTGTAAAATCATAGTAGCTTTATATGCCTATAAATGTTCTTCAGTGGTTCAAGGGCCTAAATGCTCATACTTGGGACAAATCTTCTCTGGATGCGGATGAAGGTCATTAACATCATTGGGGAACTATCCCATGGGAGACCCAATGTTGTTGAAGTAGGCAACCATCAGGATGTTAAGGCTAACAGTAAGATTGGTCGCTGGAATGAGTTAGTTAACCTGAATGTTCTCAGAGGCTACAAATCATCTATTCATGGGACAGAAAGGATTATTCTTCTGGTAGGTCTTATTCACTCAGACGGGAGGTGTGAGTTAAGAAAACTCTCCTAGGTTAGGGGTTGAATCTAATATTTTTTTGAATAGAAGGGGTGAAAATGACCCTAATATATGGAAAGTTTGACATCTAAAATTACTGCTTGGGGAGCCCTTAGAAGGTGTGGTGTTAAATTTTTCAGGGGAGGATGATATCATGCCCTCCTTCTAGTGCCATTTTCTATTGACGGGACTTTGTGATGGCCTTGCCAACAATAGATGATTTGTCAACGAATACTAGAGTATCGGCCAACTTTTCCTAAAGAGGCACGTGGGATAGATTTCTCTCCTGGCCTCCAAGCACCTATTTATCAAGTCACTACAATTCAGGTTTATCTTAGTTGGAAAAGTGACTATTTATTTTGAGGGGATAGCTGGTTTTGACTCATATAGCTCTGGAACTTTGGGGATAATGGGTTTCCTGCAAGTATGATTTAATATCTGGCAAAGAAATAGAAAAAGATAGGAAAGGGTTAGTATAGATCTCTAACTATATCCATGACATATATTCTCTTAACATCAACAAAGTTCTAGATAAAATAAACAACAGATACTAGATATAAATACAACCTTCAATCAGACATATATCAGTAGCAAGGCAAAGTATTTCATTGAATCATTACATAAATGGAACAAAGGACATGGGAAATCATACAACATGAGAAGTATTTTGCTAAATCTAGGATCAGAAACAACACAGAGCTTAGAGAAGAATGGTGTTCTTCATTCTTTAATTAACCTCGAATCTAGCTTCACTAGTAGTTACACTAGCAGCTCCGAGGGAGCATTAATCTACTCTAAAAATCTGAGAAACCGAGATTTTTAAAAGAATGAAAGCTTGTATTACTAGTGGATAGCTAAATCATCAATTTGATGACTCTTTGAAATGGAATTGAACTTTGTATTTATAGAAATTCATAACTACCTAAGGGACTAACCCTACGCTAGCTATTTACATTATTTATAGCCAGTACTACCTGCATTGTTAGAATTTCCTAATATAATACAATCATTTGAGAAGAGAAGAGAAGAAAGAAAGGAAAGAGCCCCAAGAAAACTTTCATCATAAAGAGTGTCCTTTTACTTACAAAAATGATGGATCTTCCTTAGGTGACCTAGACCATATGCCCTCTTTAATGTTCTTTTGTACTTCGGTGAATTGGGCAAGTAGAGGTACGCCAGAGAGTAAATGCCAGAATGGTGCCTCGAGGTCCAGGAGATGTCTGCAGTGAACCAATGGATTAATAGTGCCTATTCATGCCAAGAGGGATAGCCAAAGACCTTGCAACATGCTGTAGATAGTGATTGGTCAACTCTTGGGAGATGTAAACACTCATCACTATAAAGAATACAAAAAAATTGGGAACCCGGGGTCAGGAGCTTACACTCAAAGAATAAAGAATGAATAATGTAGGCAACTTTTGTTGAAGGATCCCCAGGGTCTAGGATATCTTACTATATTTTAAGTGTTTTTTATGCCTCCATAATCTAGAGGATTCCATCTTTCTCTATATCCTTCAAACAATCTCGACGATCCACAGATCCCTAAAAATGGAGGATGACACTTTTGACCTTATCTTTGAACTCTGCAGCCACCTTGGCCGCATTATGGCATTTGAGAAACACTTGGGAGGGTTCCACCATGGTAGCACCATTAACATGTCCCCCAAGTTGGAATTGAGCCTCGATCACTTCATCAAACTTACCAATTACAGAATCAATGGGAGTGTAAGTCCCAGGGCTGAGAGGATCAGCTGATGTAATTTCCTAGATAATGAAAGCATATTGATCCAAAGGAGTCCAAACCACCTATAATTGTTCCTCCAACACTTGTACCAGTTACTTGATAGTTTTGACTTAGAATGCAATTCTGGAGTATTGAGTTTGGAGGAACCCATATGATTCATCCCCTACAATGCTAGTGTTTACTAATTCATCTTCCCCGAGATCCAGAATCTCTGATGAGGTATCTCTCCAATCTTAATATTTCTCAATCTCTCCCTGCCACTAGGGAAGGGTGGCCTCTATCTACTTCGCTAAATCATTTACAAGGAAAAAATGTGGGAGAGACTCAAACACGAATCTTCTTATCACCCCCACCTAATGAGTGATCCACTCATCTACCGCTAATGCCTTCTTCTTCATGATTTTCAGAGTAGCAACATCACTCTTTGGTAGCGGTGTCCCCGAGATTGAGGGTCTACATGTTTCAGAGGTGAGGGGGTGCACCAATTTTGCTAGGAGTCCTAAAATGTTGATGTTGGTTGATTTTAGCTCCTAAATCTTATGAGACTGATTCTCATATCGGGCTTGAATAGCCTAAACCGCTTCACTTAGGAGGGTCTAGTTCCGCCTACTGATTTATTTTTCCCAGAGACACCTCTATGATCACATATTCTTCGGCAGCTACCTCAAAATCCTCTTTTCTTGCTGGAGGGGCAGTGACTGTCACCACAACATTGCGTTATAGGTCCCTTCTAGTGTTGTGAAGGGTGCGAGTCTTCTTAGGCTTCTTAGATATTTGTCTTTTAGCCAACATCTCGACAAGTGATAGTGGGGTCATGATAGTAGTTGGGGCTTTCCTTTACTAGGCTTCCATTAACCACTCTGGCATGGAAGCTGGCCCACCTGTCATCATCATCTCCGAGATTGAAGTCACTTTGAGGTTCAATTCAAGTTCACCCACCGACGTATTGTCCATTGTATATCTGGGGTCCTTGTCTATGTGTTCTTCATCTCTATCCCCATCACCCTACATAATGATGTTCTCTGGTGGACTAGGTGGTGGAGGAGGGAGAGACATCTCATTGAGATCTACTTGATAAAAAATGGCTGCAACTTTGTTGGTCGTCGTATCTGGTGGTGCAAGAAAACTCTGATTACCAATTAATTCCAAGAGGGCAACATTAAAGGTTATAGTTGCTTCCTAAGGTTTGGTTCCCTCTTCAGATGGTACTTGTTCTATGACTGATTCATTTCTTTGTTCTTGTGACACTTCCTTTTTGGCTTCATCAAGTTGGGGCTCACCTTCTTTATGGGCCACCATATCTTTTTTCCCTGTTGACTCAAGTATGGGGACTACAAATTCTTGTTCCTTTATCTCTTCTATGGCACAGTCAACCATACTATGTAATTATTTGAGATCACTCAGTAGGAAGAATTCATCGACATTGATCCACGCTATCTCCAGGGGACTCACTAGGAGATCCTCTTTTTTTAGAGCAAGAGGAAGAAAGCACCTAAACCTCTGGTACATCTTTGAGCTTCGAGACTAGATTCTTTCTCTGTGGGGGATGAACTTGCTTTTGTTTCTTTCTCCTTTAAAGTGGCAATTCAGGCTCTGTAGGTGCTACTGCTCTGACAATTTCTGATTTACATGTTGCACATAATAAAATAGCTAAGGATCGAGAACCTCCTGGCATGGGACAGGAGCCTACCAGGGCAGCTCCAAACCCAAAAGTCACTCCGGAGTCTATTGCGTCCATTAATTTCTAGGAGTGCTCCAACTTCTCACCCAAATGCTCCATCAGGGGGGCCAAAATGGAATTCAAGGCTGGAGGTGGGGTGCCAACTTTCTTCTTTCCATGGGCTTTGGATTGCTCCGGGACTAGAGGTGGGGTGCCAAAATTCTTCTTTCCATGGGCTTTTGATTGCTCAGGGGCCTGGGAACTTGAAGCTCTCAATGAATGCTTGTCCTAATAGACTCTCTTCAGGAAGACCTTCCCAAAATATGAGTGACTATGCTCAATTACTACTCTCAAGATAGACTTGACATCCAAAATTTCTGGTGTATCCCAATCTACCAGAGGGAGGTCCATCTCATCTACACCTATCTCTTTATACTCAGGGTCCTCTAGGGGCCCGGTGTCTAAAAAAGTCAATGGGAATGTCTGGATCTTGAGTTGTTCCATCATCCCTTTTGTTATCCTAGTGTAGTACAACTTCTGGACATCGTATTCATCTTTCCAATTGGCCCAAAAATCTTCTATGTGTTGAACATGGCAGTTCACCCCCTTTGGCATCAACCTTGCTAGTCACCCAAGGGGATCATAATCCTTGCGGCAGAAAGAATATTTTGCGAAGATAAGACTTCTTAGCTCATTCTTAGCTCCCCAGGCTGTGGCTAGGGAGAAGTAATATTCCCGTCAAATGAAAGGGAATGTCAACGTGGTAACTTTCTTGATGGAAGCCAAGGCATGGGCCTCAAAAATCTACCTGCAAAACTCTAACAAAACTACCCTGTCCCCAAAATGTTTGGGTAATAAGAAGGGCTCTTCGAAGAAGTCGAATACCTAAATGTACATGTTCTAGGAAAATTGGATCAAGTATTTTCCCCACACACCAACCAAATTCATGACCTACAGAGAATCTGTATCCCCGATCACCAGTGATTGCCTTGACCACATGAAAGATGAAGGTGTCATTGACTATACAAAAATGTGGGACTCTCTAGTCCCACTAAATCTAGGGGAAGTGGTCCCATGGAGAGACTTGACTAGGTCCTTCCTTAAGAACACAAACTATTGTTAATCCTTGGATCCCCTAGGACTACTGGGAAAGTGGCCAAAGGACGTACGAAGTCATGTAGAATTTTTGCTCTAAGTCAACCTTCCTTAGCTAGGTGTCTACATGTTTAGCAATGATGTCAATCCAGTTGAAGTGAGCCTTGTTGGTGGTCATACCATCCCATAAATAATACATCGAGGGGGATAATTCATGTGAATGTGGCTCCCTAGAGATCCTACATAAGAAGATAATTCCTGCCAGGATGGGCTCCTTAAAGTCGAAGAGCGAAATCTTTGTCTGCATCTTCTTGTACTCCTGGCATGAATGTTTCATCCAATGTGTGTTTAGGTGGCATCAGGCAATATATTTTTCATCCTCATACCGCTGGAGGTCCTTGGCCTTGGTGAAAGAAACAACTCACAAATTTGAGGATATGACACCCTCTAGTAGTGGTGTCATATCCAAGGGGAGTATGAGAAACCAACATAGCAACCATACTTCCTGGGAAATAACCTATGGCCAGGAGAAAAATTAGTTCCAGCGCTTGTATTGATCATGGAAAACCAGCTGCTTGAATGATTCTGAATGCCGCTAACTTAATTGAGATGGATTCATTGGAGCATCAAAGTTGATAGATCGTCTAAATAAGGCCCTGCAATTCGGCTCATGTGCCGACATCTATGTCAGTGATCTCTTTAAGTGCAGACTCAATTCCGGACCCATGAATTATCCTATTATTATTATATCTCTATGTTAGCGGGAGATTTTCCAATGTCTTTTCTACCTTGTTCCTCTTGCTCGTATCGGTAGAGAAACTTGGGAGTTCCAGATTCCTGAGAGGTGAAGATCTTGAAGCCATTTCTTGATTATTTTAACTTGTACCTACAAACCAGACCACTGTCAGTACATAAACATTGAGAGATTCCAGATTCTAGAGACCTTGAGAATATCTTCACATTTTCACCTTAAATGAAGAATTGTTAGGGCATCCTAAATGAGATCATATGTCCAAAATTCTATGCAATTTTAACATATAAAATACTTCTCTCTTACCAAGGATCAAAAATGATAACTCAAAAAAAGGTCACGTGAGGTAGGAAAGGCGATATTAATTAACACACTTGACACAAACTTGACAAGAAAATGACTGCTAGGAATAAGATAGGTGGCCCTACTGCCATACTTTAACATGCGTCTGTCCACTCAACTGATTAATGAAAAAATTGGATAGTTGTTTTGGTGTGAGTGGCATGAATGCCATTTGGGATGGGTTTTAATTGTTCATTCATGGGAACTAATCATTCGTGGGAACTAATTTTTCCATTAAGGAGGAAAGGAAAGAGGAGAGAAAAAAATAATAACCTGTTGATGAGCTAACCTCTTTAATTGACACACCTACCTCCTCCTCATCTAAGGAATCACCAACCAGGGTGGTGAGCTTGGTTATTGAACAGATGTGGCTTGAGACCTTTTAAAGAATGAGAAGAAAATGGGTCTTTTAGGGGAAACTACCCTAACACCCAGTTGGACAAACAATCTTAGAAACATCATGCTTAAATACATGGACATGGCAAACAACGCGCTGCCAATTCGTAGAATTTATCAACAGGGAAAATCCTACAGCGAGCTACCAGAGCTCACACACTCAAACCTACAGCTCTGCCAACTCGTAGAGAACACCCCAAAAAATCTACCACAAAGAGCACCCATAAGCTATTTACAACATATATACAAAAATGTACAAGACACAGCCAAAACAAGACTGATTTATACACTCCCCAGCAGGAAGCGAATAATATTCAAAAGAATTTATTGCCCACAAGGGTGGGTTCCTTTCCTTCCAAGATGGACGACTATGAAGGGAAGAAGACACAACATAATCAATGATAGCATTGTGCCAAATAGAAGATGCACCCCTAGAGAAGAAAAATAGATGAAAAATGACCATGAATAGATGCAGAAAAGAAACCAAACAAAACAGACCAGTCGTGTGAAAGAAAAGAAAAAAAATAGGAAGCATGCGGAAAAATTAGACACATAAGAAACACACAACAAAGAAGAAAGAAAGAAGAAAGGAAACCAAAGAAAAATCCCAAGGGCCTACCTAAATCTTGAAACATCGAATGGAAGGACCTGTGGCTACTTCACTCTGTCACCTAAACACTACACCAAACTTGAAGAACACACCTCTACACCTTCTATCCTAAACATTTCTCTCAAAAAAAAATTCTTCGGTCCCCAGAAAAGTTTGTGAGGAGGTAACTTGTTTGCGGTAAGTGTAAAAATGAAAAGGTAAAATGCCTTAAGTAATTCCTAGGAAAGCGCATTAATTACCAAAAGTAACTTTGAGAGACACGTCGATAGCCGAGATCTGGACCCGTAAACACCTAATGGTCATCCCTCTTCTAAAGAAAAGAAAACAATCACTGGGCACAAAATATTTGGAGTCACTCGCTTGGGGAAGACACTACGAGACACAGATCCTAGAAGAAACAATGAACACAAAAGGGAAACCAAGACCAGGTGGGACCGAAAAATCTCGAGAAAAACAAGGAACCAAGCAAAAGAAAAAAAAAAAAAAAGAAAGCGAGGAAAAACCGAAAAGAGAAAAGAAGAAAAGAGAAAAAAAGGGGGACCCAACATTTTGTGCACAAAAATATAGGGAAGGGTATGGAGGGAATATCACTACTCAACCAATAAAACATACTAGAATTATTGAATTGTCTTGGTCAATTATCTGACCATATTAGATGTTGTATTATATGAATTTATCTCTCCCTTAATTTCTCATAAAAGATCTTAAAGCAATACTAGACAAACTCTAATGAGTGCAATTTATTATCTCTCATATAGAAATGATATTCTCTCAAAAAAATTTGATCATCTTTTGTACTATTAGGTGCATGCCTATAGACAATATGAACAAACCTTGTTACTTGCACTGAATTATAATATTGTGATTGGATCTCATCTTGTGGTGCAAGTGTGTAGTTCTCTACAAATTCAATGACTAAAAGTATACTACCAATTGGAAATTTATTCTTGCATATGAAAAATTTTCCATCACGCCATCTAGCATTTTGGGAGTGGTTCACATATTTAGGTACAACCTTATTCTTGAATTCGTTCATAAATGCATGAACACTTACTTTTTCAGTAATTAGCTCACATCGTTTTCCTACCTTTCCATCCTTCAATGGATACTCAATAGTTTTAAATCTTTTTACATCGACTAATTGATGACCAAAATCAATTGAAAGATTTTCATGCAAACATTCATCTAAAAATGCAAGATTGCCACATCCATCACCTACACCAGAAACACATGCATTGAAAATTAAAAAAACACACATTAGGTGGGTTATAAAACAAACCTGATATAAATTCTTTTATAGTTTGAGGTGGTATATTTATACCACATTCTTGCAACATTTCATTAGTATGCATGGTAGAATGTATAGATCGAAATACATCATAATGATAACAAAATTGAATGTGAATTTTGCAACAACACGTTACTCTTTCCTTGTTAATCCTTACATACCATGGTTTACATTTTTCAAAAGATCTTTGACTTATAGAAATATTTAACACCTTGACACCCACAATTTTTTTATGCAATTTAGTTTGATTCATATCCAAAAGATGTTTTGGATGTGGATCACAAATTTTTTAGCTGGCTCTTAATTTAAGAACATCTCTAGCATTAGGTGATACTCTTGTATTATCATGCCAAAAAATTTCAATTAAAGTTTTGACTTCACCAGTAAGTCTCATGTTAGACCTCGGGAGTATGCCACTAAAGCTTCACAAATGGTTTGTTGGATCACTTTCAAATTTAACTCTTCTCTTTACAACTCTTGCTAAATTTTTATGATGAATATTAAGATATCCACTTATGTTTGTCATCATCCTTTTATGAGAAGTAGTTTTTTTTTACTAGAGTTGTTATTGCTTGTCGTACCACATTCCTATCTTTAGAATGAATTTTCTTTCCGATTGTGTCAAAGGCACTATCAACTGTTCTTACAACTTGTTTTAGAGACTCATCCTTCTTTTTGGATTTCACATAAATGCCTAACCTCTTCATCACTTTTTGCATTTTAATCATTTTAATTAGTTGTAACATTAATTAACATTGAAACCCAGATTTCTTATTATTAAAAAAAGTCTTAAAAATTTACTCACGTATGTCCTAATTTGTCTCCATGAAACCAAACCATGTAGATTGTCTAGCATATCACTTTTAATTTGAAATTGTTTAATGATTTCATTATCATTCAAAGGGGTTTATTTCTCAATTGTTGTTTCTATGCCTACATCCACATTGTTGATCTCAATTGTCGTTTGATTGTCAATTTCAATTGGGGTTTGAATTTCACTTTCAATTGGAGTTTGACTTTCAGTTCCTTTATCATTATTATTAACATTTTTAATTTGATGTGTTTGATGTTCAATATAATTTGTTACTCTATTTTTAGGAATAAAATCTAAATGGTTTAAGGAGTAACCCACTAATACAAAAAGACCAAGTTCTTTATCACAATAAGTTTCATTTGGCTGTGAAGACATACCTATATACAACACTTGATTAGAAAATGCACCTAAATTTACTCCTATTACATTTTCTTCTTCAACCTCTACATCCATCATGGCGTCCTCATTGTTCTCATCTTCTAAACCGATTGTTGAACTTGATGCTCCAAAATTATCCAAGTTTCAAATTCTTTCTCTTCTTTCTCGTTGTGGTTTTGCATGTTTCTCTCTATTTCCTACAACCTCATCAGCTGTCAGAACCTTTCTTTGCATCTTTCTACATTTCTTTGATCTCATGTTTACACCAAAATTTGAATTCAAATTAATCCCTTCTTGTCAGATCTAAAACAAGACAAGAAAAGAGAATGTTGGTTCACAATATTCTTTTTGCAACACGGATATGTCATTAAAATGATGGAATAATCATCAATCATTGAGATCATGCCCACAGAATAGTTTTTGGTCGCCAACAGATCTTTCAGAAATGGGAATCCATTGTTTAAATGAAACAGGTGCTCATTTATGATACAGGTGCCCATTTCATAAAATTGGTGCCCATTTCATAAAATTGGTGCCCATTTCAGTTTCAAAAGTCCAAAAAGAAACGGGCACCCATTTTTTGAATTTTAAATAAAGGGTGCCTGTATCTAAAAACCATGATTGAGGACTTTACCTCCACCCTAGTTTTTGGTTCAGGACAGGCTTTCTCCCACTAAGCCTGTACTTGGCCTTGCAAAAATATGGCTAAGGCATTTAAAAATAAAATTTGCACTTTGTGATGATTTTTTGGAGGTCTTCCCGAATGCATTTTTAGATGAAACGAAAACACATTTCAGTTTATATTGTATAGAATATAAAAATATAGATTTTATAGTGATATGAAAAATTTTAGTATTTTTACAATAATTATTATGCCAAAGTGGTACCTAAAGTTGAAATAGTAAGGTTTACTAAAATTTTAATAACTTTTTTCATTTTAGATTTTTGGAAAAATGAATTATATGAGCCCAATCTACGTAGAATTTTATTCAAAATTTAAAAAAATATCCAAAAATGTGAAATTTTCGTCAAATTATGGTGGTCGTACACCAGATGTTTTCAAAATATATTTTATAGTCAATTAAAAATTACTAAAAAAATTATTCAATTGAAAAAAAAAAAGAAAAATATTCTGACCAATCTTTTATGTGTTAGGTACCTTCCCCTAAAAGGATTTATAAAAATTCATTTATTTACTTCAAAATAGGGTGGTCGTACATGTGGGGTATGGTCCTGAAATAAACATTTTGAAAAAAGAGGGTTTTAAACATGCCTACAAAAATATATTTTCTACCATCTGGGTGTTCACATAAATTACATATTTGAAAACTAGACTCCAAGCACTACATTTTCTATTAGTGAATTGTTTTGAGATTCAATATCTAAGTGCCTCAAATTTTGACATCAATTGACATAAAATTTGAAAAATAGGGAAAACACTTCCACTTTTTGCCCAAAAGTGGGTCTCAACTTCTTGCAACCACGCACAACACAAGCCTCTATTGATTCAAGTAAGAGAGAAATCATGTTTCTATGTTGACTTTGTTGAAGACAATCTAACGAGTCAATGTGAGAATATTAAAAATAGATATGTTTCATGATGGGATATGAAGGAGTTAATCAAAATGCCTCATTATGAAGATGATAAAATTGACATAAACATCATGATCATATATACTCAGTTGATTATAAGCATGTTTTTAATTTATATGTTGCAAGTGCTTGCACATACATGTTCTTTTATTTAAATTCAATTTATTGTAGAAGTGATGTTCAAATTTTGTATCTTAAACTTTTGATTTGAATTTAAATAGAATCTGGATTTGTATAGGTGATATTTTTGTTGTGGTTGTGGATCGTAACAATGCGAAAAGTTTAGATTATTATCTACTAAGATGAATGAAAGAAAAATAAAAGTTTCCAAAAGTAAATGTAGATGGTGATGTATAGTCATATCCAACTAGTTCATTTGTTATTGAAGGAACCTATTATCAACAAATAAAGATGGACAAAAATGGTGTTCAATTTATTGAATACAGGCCTGGCCAAAAAGTTCTACATTACAGTCACTCGGTTATTGAATGAGACACTACCAAAAAGAGGACATGGAAATCAAAAGTGGAGGTTGCCTATTGAAGAACTTGAAATTTTTTTGGGAGATAATTAAATATAGAGAGGATCCAGACTATATGCATCAGAAGCTTTAGGGTAAACTTATTTTTGTAGCTCTTGTACTTTCATATTTGAACTCTACAGTTTGAACTCTTATTTAATGTATTGGATATTGGATTTATGCTATTGAACTCTACAGTTACGCATGCTTGGTAAATTATGTATTCTTTTATAATGTATATTTTGATGGTTCAATGATTTTAATATACAACTTTTATGTATGTTGTTATAGATTTTATGAATGTTTTTACGTACATGTGCTTCAAGATGGTTGAATGATTTTAATATATAGCTATGTCTACCTTGATGTATGCTTTTATGTATATTAATATGTGTATTCTTTGTTATGTGCATGATTTTATGTGTATGCTTTGATGTATAACCTCCCCTTAAGACATCCCCTTAGGACATCTCTTTTAAATTACTTTAAATTACTTAGATGACATTAGTTAGATTACTTAATTATAATTTAATGGTTCAATGGCTTGGATATATATTTTATGTGCATGCTTTGATGTGTATTCTTTGATGTATGACCTACCCTTAATACATCCCCTTAAGACATTCCCTTTTAAATTACTAACATGACATTAGTTAGATTACTTAATTGTATTTTAATGATTCAATGATTTTCATATATATGTCATGTCAATGCTTTGATGTATGTGCCTTGATGTATGACCTCCACTTAAGTCATCCCCATAAGACATCCCCTTTTAAATTACTTTAAATTACTTATATGATATTAGCTAGATTACTTAATTGTATTTTAATGGCTCAATGGTTTTAATATATATGTTATGTGTGTTGTTTTATGTGTATGCTTCGATGTATGAGCTCCCATTAAGACACCCCCTTTTAAATTACTTACAATACATTAGTTAGATTACTTAATTGTATTTTAATGGTTCAATAGTTTTAATAAATATGTTATGTGCATGCTTTGATATGTATGTTTTGATGTATGAACTACCCTTAAGACATCCCCTTTTAAATTACTTTAAATTACTAATATGACATTAGTTAGATTGCTTAATTGTATTTTAATGGTTCAATGGTTTTAATATATATGTTATGTACATGCTTTGATGGGTATGCTTTCATGTATGACCTCCCCTTAAGACATCCCTTTTAAATTACTTTAAATTACTTACATTCAATATTAGTTAGATTACTTAATTGTATTTTAGTGGTTCAATAGTTTTAATATATATGTTATGTGCATGCTTTGATGTGTATGTTTTGATGTATGACCTACCCTTAAGACATCCCCTTAAGACACCACCTTTTCAATATATTCAAATTACTAACATGAGATTAGTTATATTACTTATTTGTATTTTAATAGTTCATTGGTTTTAATATATATGTTATGTGCATTCTTTGATGTGTGTGCTTTGATGTATGACCTCCCCTTAAGACATCCCCTTTTAAATTACTTTAAATTACTTACATGACATTAGTTAGATTACTTAATTGTATTTTAATCGTTCAATTGTTTTATTATATATGTTATGCATATGCTTTCATGTGTATGCTTTGATGTATGACCTCCCCTTAACACATCCCGTTTTAAAGTAATTTAAATTACTTACATGACATTAGTTAGATTACTTAATTAAATTGTAATGGTTCAATGGTTTTAATATCTATGTTATGTGCATGCTTTGATGTGGATGCTTTTTATGTATGAAATCCCATTAATTTGGAAGTAAAATAATGGGAAATCAAGATACTAAGAGGGGGGGGGTGTGAATCAAATCTTAAAACTTAACTTAAAAAAAATTAATCCACATTCATACATATATGAATTTAACCTAACATCAAATAGTATCCACAGCATGAAATATATAACTCATAACACAAAATTTTAGTAACACAAAAATCCAAATAGGTAAAACTAGGGTGGGGATGACACCCAAAAAATCTTCACTACTGTAGCAATAAAGTGTGCCTGTTAGGCCTACAAGAATTTGATTACAAAATGTAGTCTACCTGGTTAAAGGTTTGTTCAATTAAGAACTAAAGATCATTACAATCTACCTTGTCAAAGGATTTCAACTTACAGTAAAGTAAGCACTCACCTAAGAGATTTAAAACAGTCTGCTAGAACCACTCTGTTAAGAGATTTCACCTGATACACTTGTTAGAATGTTTCAAGCAGTGATCCTTCATTATGCACTCAGATGCTGATGACGGATCTGCTCTTTCCAATACCTTCTGTGATCTCACAATCTGATATGTCTTTACTCTTCTCTTCACTGCTCTGTCATTCTGCTTGATCTAAGATTCTTCTCAGACTAACTCACTGTTCATCTTTCATGAACACAACAACCCTTCTCTTTCACACTATATCTCTCTCTATATCTTTCTTCTAGGGTTAGAAGTAATCTTATATGACTTTACGGATCTGGCAGCGATATCTAGATCAACGATCAAGATCTATTATTTATGCCCCCAAGGCATTCTGATTTCCTAATTGGCTTCATACCATGCATAGTATAAAACAATTAAATGTGTAATTAACTTAGCAGACAAATATTAAATGCATACATATGTTGGCCCAAATCTCATACAAGTCAGCCTAAAAATTTCACATCAAAGTTTGAATCAATCCTGACATGTATGCAAAAACTGTTCTACTTGGCACTTAACATCTCTGTCACTCGACATTTAATATTCTACTCGGCTCGGCATGATGTAACTTAGCAACCTACAACTTGCTGAGCAATGTTTCTCTGCCTTGAATGTTTAGCTCAGCCACAGTGATAACCAACTAAAACTGCCTAAGTAAATGACTAAGTGTTGGTCACTAATCATCAACAAAACTTAGGGATTAACAATCTGCCCCTTTGATATTAGTAGAAAAAACACACTTATCATTTATTGTGATTCATTCCATCCAACATGTTTCCTAAGTACACAATGTACTCCCCCTAGGAATGTACACCATACTACATACAAAAGTTTACATAGTATACATGCATTCAAAAAATATATTTACATTGATACCTGTATTGATCTTCTTACGCTGTATCCCTGTCAATCCTATTAGATTCCCCCTTTTTTTTTCATTGATTGCAGGTGGGGTCAAGTTATACTTGTCCAAATACTATTTATGAAGTTGTAAGGTGGACGCAAATGCAGTGTGCCATCTGTCCTTAACAAACTTCATAATCTCTAATTTGACTTCTATCTTGGCAGATAGACTTACTAAACTTTCTATAGTGGAGAGATGTGAATTTCTCTTAACCAATTCATTTGTAGCTGAAAGTTCTTTATGAATTACCTTCAGATTAGGTATCAGGTTTGTCTGGATAGTAATCAATTTGGTCCTTATCTAACCATCTTCAGCCATGAGCTCGGCTATCCTCCTTTGTGCAGTTGTCAATCTGTTAAAATGTAAGGAGTTAGTGCTAGCATCCATACTCAGTGAACTTCCAGTTGACTTTAAGTGTAACTACAATTTCTCTATGGCCTGTGGATTATCCTTTGTGAAGAATTAAACATCACATAACTTCTTATACAAAGAATAAACATTAGTTGCAACTTCCTCCAAAATTTCTACAAAAGAAGAAAGTTCAACCTACTTTACCACAATATCTCCTAATATTTTTGCTAGTACTTTGTTCTTAAATTTTCTCTCAGACCATTACAATAACTTTCATTAGATTCAATGTTGTCATCATTCGCCCTTTTCACAATATGAACTAACTGTTCAAGAATAGGATCTTGAGGATTGTCATCTTCCATATCAAAAGCTTTTACAAATATATCCTTGATGTCATGTAACACCTTCTTTTGCTTCTACTCTCTTTTCATTTCTTCCTGCCTTTTCTTCCTCTTGAGTAATTCTTGAAGAGTCTAGTGTGGACAAAAGTCTTGTTGCTGCTACAGAACTAGCTTGGCTCTATTATGAGATCTTTCTCCTAGATCCATTAGGGTGTTCACAACCCTAAACTGAGGTAAGTCACTCTCAAATTCACCTCCTCTTCAAGACTCAGCCCCCATTGAAGTACTTTTTATCTCCTCCTTACTGAACCTACACAAATAGATTCATTCAACCAATATTTTCAGAACATTGTTATCATTCTCTTCCCTAGTAGGACTATTACCAAGCTCACCTAGGGTAAGATCTCCAGACAATTTTCTACTGCTTCTCCTATAGAAAACAAAAAGGAAACTATGTGCAAGGGCTCCTCTTGAGTTCCATCCCAACATATGATTCTCACCATGGATTCAAGAATCTTGAGGGGCCATTACTATTTACAACCTAGAACGGGTGAAGAACTAATAGCTTGCAAAACAGAAAAATAAAGTAACTAATCTACTTGCATGCAAAAGGAACCACAAAGAAACTTGATATCCACTAAACACACAGTCTGCAACTTCTCATTACTGGAAACAAAACAAAACAATACAATAATCTGCAAATCTCTAAATTTCTTGTAGCTTCTCTTCTTCTACAATTTCCACTCTCTAGATCTCTGAAATGAATCATTTTGGATGTTATTAGTAACCATCCTCTCATAGGAAAAAACCCTAATGGTCCACTCCTTTGCAAGAATCTCTTCACGAACCGTTACACTAACCATACTATCCATAAAAGACAAGATCCACTTTTCACGGGCCATTACAACTGAATATTGTCGAGCAATAGTAAAGAAAGTTGAGCTCCAGTGTTGGCCGAGCTGCTAGGCACAAGTGTAGGCCGGGCTTCTAGGCACAAATGTAGGTTGAGTTGCTAGGCACAAATGTAGACTAAGCTGCTAGGCAATGTAGGCCGAATTGCTAGGCAACGTAGGCCGAGTTGCTAGGTAATGTAGGCTGAGTTGCTAGGCACGAGTGTATTTTGAGTGCCAGTGATCCCAAGAAGCTTATCCAAAGTTCCTGATGCCTTGGTTGGATTTCTAGAGGCTTACCAACTACCTCACACACACACACAACTAAAGGAAACCAACTAAGCAACCTATCTAGAAATGGATTTACCTAGTCATATCCATCTTAGGGAAAAACAAATGACCTTCTAAGGTCCACACACACTCTCCCGACTTAGCTAGAGTCAGTACATTCTAGAAATAAGGAGCTAGGGGTTTGAGTTAGGTGTGCTTCTGCACTAGAGTCTCAATCTATTCATAAGATAAAACATTGGGATCCCATGGTGGAATCACAATAACTTCATCTAATGTGACATTAGGAGTGGGAGACTTCTTCCTCATGATTTTCCTCCTCTTAAGTTCTGGTGAGCTAAAACTCAGCTTTTTTTCCTCAATACCTTTTCATGTATGAGTAGTAATCACTATTACAATTTCCAATTCAGTCAAAATTGCTTGTTGATCAAGCATACCTCCTATTTTGAGTCCAGTGGGAGTAGATGATGCCAAGTGTGGTAAATCAACCAAGACTTGCACTGCCTCTTGTTCCTTAGGTTCATTGTCAGTATCCCTCATCTCCTCACCACTATCTAAGACTATTTTCACAACCTCTAAAATAGGTGAATTTTGTGTAATTACCTCTTGTTCATTTGTTTTCTCCTTTTCTGCTTCCTTTGGTTCAACTTTATCCTCAGGTTTCTCTTGAGTTCTCTTTTCATCTTCCTCTGTACTTTTCTCTCCTTTAGCCTCAATATCCTTGTTAGGTGATTCTATACTTGTGTCTCTCTGCTCATCCTGACCCTCGACATCCAAATTGCTAGAGTCATCAATTGTGACATCAATTAGACTATATGTTGTCAGAGCAACAGTGTTTACTGTCTCTGTTTGTTCTTTTGGTTCTACTCCAGTCTTGTCAGGCTCAGTAGAAATTTTCTCTTTTCCTTTCTGTGGTGTAGGGGTAGTTCCAATTTCTTTATCCTTTGGCTTAGATGTTCCTTCATCAGTCTTCTTCTCTTTTGGAGCAATCAATCCAAAGATTTCCTTCCAAATCCTAGTACTCTGCTATAGTACAATTTCAATATCATTTTTCAAAATAGCATAACCTTTCTATTTAGGTATGAATTTATGCTTATACTCCTCAACAAATTTTTCTCTCTATTTATTAGTCAGCGCAGGAATGACTTGAGCTAATGTGCCTTCTCAAATCTATCTCTCAGTTGTGAGTGCAAATTCCCATTTGCTAGATAGAAACTCATATAACTCACTCGGCACATTGTTTCCTATCTCTAAAGGAGTTAACTTGAAATTTCTCATCATATCTAGTAGTGCCTCTTGAAATTTGTTCTTATCTTCTAGCTTCAATTTCTCATATTTGATAAACTTAAAACCAGATAACCCTTCATAATTTCTCAAATTCTCACATACCTCATTAATATCAATTGGTCTCTTGAATGGTGTTGTTGATATGTTGTTGGGTTCATCAGTTTCAGTCTTTTATTCATCACTTTCTGGATCCAGATGTAGTTTCCTTCTAGGTCCCTTTACCTATAGGCTTGACATAGCCTTTGTTGAAAATTTAATCTTTGATCCATAACTACTCTTTCCAACCTTCTTCCTTGCATTTACATTTTTTTTCACTATTGGAGATGTAACAATAGATGCCCTTATGCTTGGATGATTGGCAATAGGAGGGGTAACTTTAGGTTTTGCTTGACTTGGCTTGGTTACCTTGGCTACTGCTGGTTTCTTTCCTTTTTCCTTAACAAGAATCTCTTCTTCAGATTAACTAACTTCTACTTCTTCTTCTTCAAATACATCTTCTCCTTGTCTAGTAGATATGCCTAGAGGTGCATCCGCTAGCTCCTCATCACTCAATAATCGAACCTTTTTCTGCAGATTTTTCACAATCTTTTTCCTCTTTCTCTCTATGGTTCTTGCCTTAAGATTCATAGATAAATTTGCCTTAGCTTCATCATAATTTCCAAATCTCTTTGATTTTTTATCAATCTCCTCTTCTAGGAGCTTTGTGATAGCTTCTGATGTTTCATATATGTTAACTTCATAGGGAAATGGCTCCAACCATTATACCCTAGGTGTCACAGCCTGAATGTATGTGAAATCTGTGTTAACTAGAAAACATATCTCCTCATAGTGCTTTTCTACAAGTGAACTAGGAATTATAGACCTCAACCTCATTCTCTTTTTGAATTCCACAAAGTTTTTTCCCACAATACTATTGAAATTGTTGCCTAATTGCTGGATACATTCACTAATCTTCACAGTAATAGGTCTATCCTTCTTCCAAACAATATTTCCTATTGTAGGAAATGAATTTTGTACATAGAATAATATGCAAACTAATAAATATCCAAACTTACATGATGATCTTTTATCTTTTATGATTGATAGTAAGTTCTTGGCTAGTTGTGTCAATTGCAGCTCGAAAAGGTCGTAGGTGTGATTCTTCTTGACTATCTTCCATGCTTGATCCATAGCTATGCAGGGAACACTATCCAGTCGGCTCGACTGATAGAACTTTTGTGCAATCACTCTCACTCCAAAGTCAAGTTTTTAATCTTCAATTGTAGAGATAGTCATACCTCTATTGTTCCAGACAGCTCCAGTGTTAGCTGTTATCTCTTCTTTACTTTGATCTCTCATTTTTCTCTTTCCACTGATAATAGGATATCCAGTTACTTGATGAATAATATCTTTATTGATCCTAACTGGTCCATTGTCCAGCCACATATGCATATTGTGAACTTGGCTTAGAACAACCTTGATCCATTCATCCATTCATCCTTGAAGTCTGGCAGAAAATCTAGGGCACAAGTCAACCCTTTGTTAGCTAAATGCTTGTATTCATCTTTCAGAACTACATTTTTGCATAACTTGTTGTAGGATTTCCTCAATTCACTATCACCTACTTCGCCAATCTTAACCATGTAACAAGATCAAACATCATGTATCATAAGTACCTTTGGTGGAATAGATGAGAGGGCTCCATTCAGATCACCTAAAATTGCACTTTAGGGAACGGCTCAAAAGTTAGGAGGTGCACATGCATCACTTCTTACTAGCTTAATTTGTTTCAGCTCCTCCTCCATTCCTTTGACTGGTGTGGAAGAACTTGCAGCCATAATCTTTGAAATTAGGGTACGAAAATGAAGAATAAGGTACCTTGGCAAGTAACACTTTGCACTGTTCACCTTAGGGTAGCCGACGGCACACTGACGAGATTTTAAAAACAAACTTTACTAAGATCAATTCTACAACTTCTTCGATCGCTTTGTGAATATTGAAAATCGCAAGGTAAAATGAAGAATAAACTGTTCGTCCTTATATAGACTCAAAAGGTCAAGGTAGGTAAGCAATAAATATTCAATTTTTTAGGTTAGTGCAAACCAGCTATCATTAGCTGACTAACACAACTTGCATACCAGTCAGTTTACCATAATTAGCAATCACAAAACTTACTTGGCCAACCAACTCGACACCTATAGTGCAGTTAATTCTTCTCAGCACTTGTCACAAACATGTCCTAGTGCATCTCAACATATGCAGAAATGGACTTTGGCACATTTACATGTTAGGAACTGATGTAAGTTTTGAAATTTAAATACAGTTCCTTACATACCTCTATTTCTCAGTTAGAGATGGTGTGATCACATGATCCATTGGATTGGGTGACCTTGGCTTCAGTGGTTTCATTGCTACTCAGCTTTGTTTTCCTTACCTATGTCTGGTTCATCTATGCTCTTATATCCTAAATAGTAGGATCAGGTACTCTTGTCCTAAACTCTCTCTTAGTGTGACCAATCTTCAAACAACTAAAGCAGACTAGGCTTCCATTCATCCAACTCTTGGATTTCCCTCTAAAATGTGTCTTTAAGCAATCTTTAGGTGCATGTCCATATTCTTCACAGTAATGAAAACTTGGTGCAGGAGCACACCTAACTCAAACCCCTCGCTCCTTATTTTTGGCATGTACTGACTCTAGCCAAGTCAGGAGAGTGTGTGTGCACCTTAGAAGGTCATTTTTTTTCCCTAAGATAGATATGAATAGGTCAATCCATGTCTAGATAGGTTGTTTAGTTAGTTTCCCTTAGTTTTGTATGTGTGTGAGGTAGTGGGTAAGCCTCTGGAAATCCAACCAAGGCATCGGGAACTTGGATAAGCTGCTTGGAATCACTGGCACTCGGCATACATTGGTGCCTAGAAACTCAACCTACATTGCCTAGTAGCTTGGCCTACGTTTGTGCCTAGAAACTCGGCCTACATTTGTGCGTAGAAACTTGGCCTACATATGTGCCTAGCAACTCGACCTACATTTGTGCCTAGCAGCTCGGCCTACATTTGTGCCTAGCAACTCGGCCTACATTTGTGCCTAGCAACTTTGCCAACACTGGAGCTCGGCTTTCTTTATTGTTGCTCAACAATATTCAGTCGTAACGACCCGTGAAAAGTGAATATTGTCTTTTATGGATAGTATGGTTAGTGTAACGGTTCTTGAAGAGATTATTGTGAATGAATGGACCATTAGGGTTGTTTCCTATGAGATGATGGTTACTAATAACATCTAGAGCATTCATTTTTGGAGATCTAGAGAGTAGAGATTGAAGAAAAGAGAAGCTACAGGAAATCACAGAGTTACAGATTATTGTACTATTTTGTTTTGTTTCCAGTAATTAGAAGTTGTAGATAGTGTTTTTAGTGGATATTAAGTTTCTTTGTGGTTCCTTTTGCATGCAAGTAGATTAGCTACCTTATTTTCTATATTGCAAGTTATTAATTCCTCACCTGTTCTGGGTTGTAAACAGTAATGGCTGCTCGAGATTCCTAAATCCATGGTGAGAGTCATGTGTTGGGATGGAACTTGAGAGGAGCCCTTGTACATAGTTTTCTTTTTGTTTTTGGTAGGAGTAGCAATAGGTGTAAATCTGGAGATCTTACCCTTGGCGAGCTTGGAAATAGTCCAGCTAGGGAAGAGAAAGGAAATAATGTTCTAAGAACATTGATTGAGTGAGAAGAATGAATCTATTTGTGTAGGTATAGCAAGAAGGAGATGAAAAGAACTTTTATGGGGACTGAGTCTTTAAGAGGAGGTGAAGTTGAGAGTGACTTACCTCAGTTTAGGGTTGTGAACACCCTAAGAGATCTAGGAGAAAGATCTCAGAGTAGAGCCAAGCTGGTTTTGTAGCAGCAACAAGACTTGCCATCCACATAAGATTGGTATCAGAGCCCTAAAATATTTGGGCGTGTGTTGTTTGGATGTTATCTGTAGAAACTTCTGTCAACTCATCCAAGATGGTGACCAATGCGGAACTCGCAAAAGATGTGGAGGAGAAAAAGGAGGAGAATAGACTCCTGAAGGAATAGTTAGCTGAAATGGAAACTAAGTTGGAAGAAGTACAGCTTAGGACTGCAATAGTCAGTGAAAAAATGAGAGAAGCTAATGGAAATGGTAAATTAGTGGCAGAGGAAGACATTATTCCAGAGCCAAACCCTGTGCTTCAAGAAGAGCCATTCTTGAAAGCATTGAAGGCAATGAGTGGTAAGTCCTTAGAAGGTGTGCCTCTATTTAGTGGCAAGATGGAACCAGAATTAATCATGGAATGGATAGAAGGTCTTGAAAATCACTTTGACTGTGATAATGTGACCGAGGCTTAGAAAGTAAGAATAGCCAAGACAAGGTTGAGAGGAACTACTCTCACTTGGTGGAAGTTTGTCCAAGATGAGAGGTAAAAAGAAGGAAAGAATCCCATAACTAGTTGGAAATGTATGGTTTCCAAAATGAAGGAAACTTATCTTCATGATGATTATGAAGTGCAGTTGCACAAAAAGAGACAGAATCTAAGACAAAAAGATTTAGAAGTTAGTTCCTACACCGAAGAATTTCACAAACTATGCTTAAGGTCACATGTGATGGAAGAAGAAATCCTGAAAGTGGCTAGGTACTTGAATGGACTCAAGTGGAGTATCCAAGAGGAAATTAGTCTCTTAAACCCCAAGAATATACACCAATGTTACTAGCTATCCCTCAAAGTGGAGGAAAAATTCAAGAAGAAGCAAGATTCAAATAGTAGAGGAAGAGGAAGAGGCAATAATGGTCATAGAGGAGGATATGGAGGAAGAAATCAAAGTGAGTCCAAACACACTGAGAATGAAGGATAATCCAGTAACACAAGAGGTGGTTACAACCATGGAAGAGGTTCAAATAATAGTTCAAGAGGAAGAACTAATAACCAAGGAAGAGGATCTTACCTCTCTTCAATGAAGTGTTACAACTGTCAGCAATTTGGACATCCTGCATATCAGTGTCCTGAGAAAGGCTCTACTTCTCAAGGAGGTGGGAGAAGAGTTAACTATGTCCAAGAAAAATCAAGTTGTAGCAGCAAGCCATCTAAGGTACCATTAGAATCAAAAGAAGGTGAGAACCTCATGATAAGGAGGACCTTAATCAGAGAGCCAAGCAAATAAGAACCAAGCTAAAGGAGAGCACTCTTTAGAGTGAAGTGCAAGATTATAGGAAAGGTGTGTAGAGTCATTATTGATTCAAGCTCAACTGATAATATCATTAGTGAAGAGGCAGCCAGCAAGTTAAATTTGAAAAGGATTCCACATGAAAACCCATACAAGGTCACATGGCTCAACAAAGGATAGCATGTGTTTGTAGGAGAACAAGCATGGGTAGAATTCACCATTGGAAAGTATAAAGATAGAGTTCTATGTGACATTTTTCCCATGGATGTATGCCACCTTCTACTTGGAAGGCCATGGCAATTTGACAGCCAAGCCATACATGATGGAACCAAGAATGCATACTCATTTAAGAAAGATGGAGTGACTTTCAAAATTCAGTCACTAATAGAAGAAGGA
>MU224008.1:711575-743244 GCA_018584345.1 Thuja plicata
ATTTTTTTGATATTCAATCTCTAAGTGCCTCAAATTTTGACATCAATTGATAGACAACTTGAAAATCAGGGAAAACACTTCCACTTTTTGCCCAAAAAGTGGACTCAACTTCTTGCTGGCACCCTTACTAAGATGCCTCACAAAGGAGTATGGTCAAACATAGGACCAACTCATTGGACAAGCTGAATATGCATATAATGATACAGTGAACATATCAACTGGTAAGAGTCCTTTTGAAATTGTTTATGGTTTTCACCAAAGAGGAATTTTTGAGCTTAGAGAATTGAAGGAAGGAATGCATGGTAGTGGACATGCTGAGGAATTTTCTCATTCAATGAGAGAAGTACATGAAAGTGTGAGAAAGATTTTGATTGAAAATGCTGAAAAGGTAAAGCAAAAGGTGGATGCAACAAAGAGAGATGTTCAGTTTCAGATTGGAGATTTTGTGATAGTACACTTGAACAAACATAGGCTGAAAAAAGGCGTTCCTCACAAGCTACAGATGAAGAGGCTAGGTCCATGTAAGATACTTGCAAAGTATGGAAATAAAGCACACAAGGTGGAGCTTCCTGAAGACATTGGGTTGTCACCAGTTTTCAACATTGCAGATTTGATAGCATACCAAGGACCAATTCAAGATGTTGATCAGAACCTTCAAGAGGTAATACAAAAGGTAAAACATCTAAAATTAGCCCCTACTCCATCTATGACAGCTGAAAAGATACTAGACTCAAGGGTCTACAAGAAGACTAGGAGCAGAGACTATATGGAGCACCTTGTCAAATGGCATGGCAAAGAAGATGATGATGCTACTTGGATTAGAGAAACAGAATTCCAGAGGTTGGGCATTGATCCAAACATGCTCATTCCGAGGATGGATTAACCTTTCTTTTGTCTGGGGGAGTATGGTGCAGGAGCACACCTAACTCAAACCCCTATCTCCTTATTTCTGGCATGTACTGACTCTAGCCAAGTCAGGAGAGTGTGTGTGGACCTTAGAAGTTCATTTTTTTTCCCTAAGATGGATATGACTAGGTCAATCCATGTATAGATAGGTTTCTTATTTGGTTTCCTTTAGTTGTGTGTGTGTGTGTGACATAGTGGGTAAGCCTCTGGAAATCCAACCAAGGCATCAGGAACTTTGTATAAGCTACTTGGAATCACTGGCACTCGGCATACATTGGTGCCAAGCAACTTGGCCTACATTGCCTAGCAACTCGGCCTACATTGCCTAGTAGCTTGGCCTACATTTGTGCCTAGCAACTCAGCCTACATTTCAGCCTAGAAACTCGGCCTACATATGTGCCTAGAAACTCGTCCTACATTTGTGCCTAGCAACTCGGCCAACACTGGAGCTCAACTTTCTTTATTGTTGCTCGACAATATTCAGTCGTAACGGCCCATGAAAAGCGGATATTGTCTTTTATGGAAAAACAAGAAACAAGATATTCCAACATATTTTTCTGGTAATTATGATGAATTATTGGGGTTTCTTATTTTTGGCATAAAGTGAGTTTTATCTAGCAAGGGAAACTCCCAAAATTGTTCATAGAGCAAACGAACCAACCATATATTCTAGCATATTTTTCTGGAAATTATGATGTATTATTGGGGTTTCTTCTTTTTGGCATGAAATGGTTTTTATCTACCAAGGTAAACTCCCAAAGTTGTTAACAGAGGAAAACAACCAACAAGATATTCTAGCATATTTTTCATGAAATTATGATGTATTATCAAGGTTTCACATTTGATGACATATTATTGGGGTTTCACATTTGATGAAGTACTATTTCTCATACTGCTTCTTAGCCTCCAACTTGTGAAGTCTTCCAATATTGATTTGATCAATTATCAAATGAGATTGTAAAAAAAAAATACCACAAGACAATATTAGAAGTTGGAAAACTATTTTTTAGTGATGATGGAAAATATCAGTCTCCGCTTGAAACTTTTGAAACAGTAATTCCATTCTCGAAAGAAAAATTTGACTTGAAATGCTTTATTCTACCAAGCAAAACCCCAAAATCGTTCACATAGAAACAATAACCAACAAAATATTTAAGTGTAATATGTTGAAAATGCAACAAAGCAATTTGTACATTAAAGAAATAAGAGTCCAACTAGTTATAAAATTTTGCAATACGAACCTTAAGGCCTCATTTGATGGTTTGAAGGATATATTTAGCTATTTCTAGCATCAAATAGATCATATAAAAAATATTAAATTATTTATATATTTATAATTAAACTAGTTTTAGAATTTACTATTAATGTTGTTATTGGGATGAATCATCTTCTCACGACATAATGATATACATAAATTGTAATAGTACTTCTAAAGGAAAGTATGATGTGTAAATTTAACGGAAGCGTTATTTCTTGGTTTCTAAAGTAAATCTAATGCTAAGAAAAAATCCTTAAACACAACGGATAAAATATGCAACAATTTATTAAATTATTAGGGCTTGAAAGAGTACAACGTAAATCTAGGCATCAGAACTGGAAAGAAATGGGTATGTCATAGGGAACATTGGTGTCGAGCACATCCAGAACCCCAGGAAAGGCAGCCAATCTGAAGTCACGGTAGATCTCTCTCCCATCCCCTGGCCACTAGTTTCTCCGCCTCCAAACTCCCCGCGGAGTCATTGAAAACGGCGTCCACAATCCCTCTCTCCAATGCCATCTGTGTTTTAAGCTTGTTCTTTCCCAGCACCACATCGCACAGGGTTGTGGGCTTGAGCTTGTTGCGAATCAAGGCCATCATAGTTGTGGGGATGGGAAGGCCAAGATCGAGCTCGCACATGTAGAGCTTGGAGGAGGGCTGTTGGGCCATGAAATGGTAGTTGTGGGCCAGAGAGAGCATGTAAGCGCTCGACACCATGCCGCCATAGATGGAAGAGATGGTGGGGACGCTGAGCCTCATGAAGGCAGTGAGCATCTTCTCTAACTTCTCTAAAACAATTTCAATACGGTCGTGGGGGCTGTCGGCGATCCATTTCATGTCAATGTCAAAGGAAAAGTGTTTTCCAACGTTGGTGGTGACGAGGGATGCTACGTCAGGGGATTATTAGACCTGATTGAGGGTGTCGCCAGTGGCATCAAAGGTTGTGGGATTGAGCCTATGCTCGTCCTTGTACTCATCCACGAAGGTCAAGATGTGCATGTTTCCTCTCTTCTCAAGGCTGCACATGCTTGCTAACTCTACAGTTCCTCACCAGGCTGCAAACTAATCGGTGGATGAATAGTAGAAGATGTAGATGTGCCATTTATAGAGGAGCTCCTGTGTAGTTGGTCAGTTCCGCCACCAACAATACTTCCTCCTAGACCATTAATTACCTATGCTTCTGTAAACTTCTTACTAAATGTCGTTGCAAATTTTTGTACGTACTCTTCTAATATTCCATTTTCTGGGCCTAGTATTTTGAATAGCAAGTCAACTTACCAAATTTGCAGTCATCGAAATAGAGACATCCCTGAATGATTTTATCGAAGAATGTATTTGTTATAAAATGACTTAATAGATTGCATGCAGGCGTAGAATTTAACGGTCTCCTATCTGTCATATGAATATATGTATGATGGTTTGGTCATTTTAATATCTTTTATTTCACATTTTAATATATAATTAAAATTAACGAATTTAAGATAAAGTTGTGTGTTGATAAGAAAAGAAAATTCTTAGTGATATGAATTTTTATATAGGTACAAATATTGTAAAAGTAAAAAATAAGTATAAATTTTTGTATTGACTATAAGGAGATTAGAAAAAGTTACATCGAAGTGTACAAAAATACCAAAAAGAGGTTGAACCTCATACAGAGATATTCAAAGGTGAATCATACGGAGCATAGTTTACAGTTATATCATCACAACAAAATGAATAGAAAAATAAAGAGATAAGATACTAATGTAGAATATCATCATAGGACTCAATCTAGGCAGTCCATCCAAAGGGGCCTTCCATCCAGACAATGTTCTCATTTTCTTTGATTTGGGACATCATGTAGATTTGGTCATCCGTGGTGTTCTTGTTCTTTTTAATCTACTGGTGAAGCTTCTTCAAAGTCTCTTCAAAGATAGCAATGCTATCCATGTGTCTTCTCCATTCATAACCATCTTTTATCTTAAACAAGAACATGGTGGAATCTCCCATTTGAAGTAATCTCTTCAGTTTCTCTCTTCCAACTAGCATGTGAATACAAGCCTGCGAGGATATTTTAAAATATGTGAGTTTTCAAAAAGACTCAGTAAGGATTTTGGGATTGTCTTGATACCTCTCTTCATTTTTGCATTTCCAAACTTGTCATAGAATGTTAGAAGACAAAATGTTCGAAAACAAATTATTGTTCTTTTTTAAGCCATGAACATTGATCTATAAACTAGGATTTACAGGTTTATAACTTAATCCAAAATACAGATTTAATTCTCTGATCCAGGTAGTAATTGCATGGCTATGTGTTTTAAACATTGAAATTACAAGAAATAGTTATGCTTCAAACACTTTAAATCAACTATGTCTTTAATTACATAAAATAGAATATTAAATGTAAGAAAATGACAGAACATAAAGAGAAATGAGAGATATAGAAGAGAAGATGCAAACACTTGATAACGGAGTTTATCCTTAAGGACTATGTCTCCGAGTTTGCTTCTCAATCTGGGGACCGCTTTATTAAATTTGCCAAGCAAAATTGCCTTGTTACAAATTCCAAGCTCAAAGCCGTTACCGTCTCTTTTCTTACAATTCTTGGTGTAGAAAACACCTTGTACTCTCTCACAATAATTCTCACTTAATCTCTCAATAATTCTCCAAGACTAATTCCCAAAGTCTAATTCCCCTTACAAAGGAGAATAACCCCCTTTTATACAATTTTACATGCCAAAATTAGAGTTTAACCATAGTATTTCCCATATCTTCTAAAAATAACTTTATCTCCCAATAAAAGCTTCTATATCCTTTATTTTTATAACAAAGGATATTCACAACCTGTAATATTTTCTGGCTTTTATAATTTAAGCCCTACAAAATAACATTTCAGATTTATTCTAAAAATTTATGGTTATTTGTTTTTATTTTAGTTTAAAATAGAGAGTACCATTTTCCTCCACATTTAATTCCATAGCATGCACATAATGCATTGGGATTTGTTGAGAGTGTGTAGCCATAGGTGCCGGGTTCAGCCCCTGTTAGCACCATTTTCAGTCTTTGCAAATTAAACAGCCTTTAAATAAAATAAATGCCATTTAATTATGAAATGTTGAATGTGGTGGAGTGGTGAAGGGAAATACTTGCAGTGAGGAGGTTAAGGGTTTGAATCCCTCCAGATAGTTTACTTTGGAAATGCTGAGCAAAAGCTTACCAACTAGGTGAGACATCATGCTGACATCACCAATAGTCACTTGAATGGCGATCTCCATTTGGTCATAACTTTTGCATACGGACTCGGATTTTGTCCATTCAAAATGTGTCTGAAAGCTCTTGATGAGCTCTTCAATTTGAAACCCATTGTTGACCACTTTCAATATAGTCAAATTTCACCTTTTTTGAATGTCGTATTCACTTGTTTGACTGAGCCTTTGACTGCACATAAATTCTGTATACGAGCTCTTTTTTCACCCGTTCAAGTTGCACCGGCTCCCATTTTCTGATCTCTTCATAGTGCTGATGAATTTGAGATTTTCTAAGACTGGATAAAATTTTGGCCTTCTGGATCCACCTGGATTAGATATGCCCAGTGATAATTTCAAAAATATTAAGATATTTAGGATATGTGATACCAAACATGAGCCATATTTATTTTGCAAAGGTACAATCAAATAAGATATGCATGCAGGAACTAGGAAGTCTAGAAATGCTAATTCAGTAAAAGAAGGGTCTTTCCTTAGCGGGATTTTATCAAGTAACATAAGCCATTTCAAACAACTAATTTTAGGGTCAATAATAGTTCTCCAAAGTTTATCAAAGTAATTCTTCCAAATACTAGTATCCAAATCAGTATACCAAAATTTATTGACATGCTTAATGATAGTATCATTGTAGCTCATGATTTTATGTATGTTCTTGGCTTTAATTTTAGTCACAATAGTACAATCTAGCCATCTAATATCCAGAAACATGAGAGAATCAACATGGCAGGTAGTGGGGAGATTCTTACAAGCCTTAACAACCATATTGTAGGTCTTTTCCTGGCACAAAGGGATGTTATATTTGTTCATGAGTGCCTCCTAGCCAATAAGGCTACCCTATTCGAAAAGGTATATAAGTTGAGAGATGCCCAAATTTTTCCAAACTTTAGTAGAGAAACATTGGGAGAGGGCAAGAGGTTTAGCTGAGAGGTAAAAATTCCACCAAATTGATTGTTAAGGCCTTGAAATATCACCCTAACTTAGGCATTATGGCATAAAAATATCTCATGGTAACAATGGAAACCTTCGTAAGTTGTGGGTGAAATCCGATTAAGAAGGAATCTCCTGATTCTAGGCAGGTTCCTATTGTATTTGGAATATCACCTATGGCTAATTCTCTGATTGGGGAAAAGGTAAAAGGATAAAAACAACTGAATAGATAAATTGGGGTGATACACCAAATTGCATCAAAGCTTCAAACCATCATCCACAAGACACACACTACTGAGATTTATTGTAAACATTCACTATCCAACATATAGGTTGACCTAAAACCTACAATTAGGGTTTGCACCACATAAAATGATAATCTTCCAACAGACATACAGATTCAGAAAAAGGCTATATTTTGACAACTTAGAATAGGAATTGGATTAATTCACTTATCTATGCTACAAAACATCACACGCTTAAATGAAGAAATGGAGAAGAGGATTGATATCAAACTCAGAAAATATGTGAATAATGGGGAACTTGCTTTATTTTCTTCATAATCTGCAAATGGGTAAGATACAAAACATGCCAAGGAATAAATTACATTCACTTGAACACAATCTTGCATCAAAATTGAACTTATGGTTACAAAATGTATGCAAAAGGCACAAAGGAACAAATATTTTCACAAAACCACCTTATCTCCAAATTTTGAACCCCTTAAACTGACTATCAAGTCCTGATATATACCCTCTCAAGGCTAATTTCAAAAATCCAATGCCCTCCAAAAGTCCTCCAAATCAGCTAGAAACCCTAAATATTAGGCATAATTTATTCCTTAATACATGCGCATAATGTTGGTATTTAAAAATATACATCTTTTAAACACCTTACCAACATATATCAACAAATCTATAATCAAGCCCTAACTCAATACATATATCCTATCCCCATAACATATAACCCAAACCACATAACATATAACTCTAACAAGCCTAAAGCTGACATCATAACCCTAGGTCAACATGACCAAAACTACACAACCAACCACTTTCCAAAATATCCACATCATGGCATAAGCTTAGGGTGTCGAGTTGTTGTTGCAGCACTTGGAAATTGACTTTCATGCACTGCAGTGTTAAAGGCATTTACTTCTTTGTTAATGGATTCCAAAGTTTAACAAAACTTGGCTTTTCCCTAAGATGGATATGACTAGGTCAATCCAAGTCTAGATAGGTTGCTTAGTTGGTTTCCTTTACTTTTGTGTGTGTGTGAGGTAGTGGGTAAGCCTCTAGATATCCAAACAAGGCATCGGGAACTTTGGATAAGCTGCTTGGAATCACTGGCACTCAGCATACGTTGGTGCCTAGCAACTCGGCCTACATTGCCTAGCAACTCGGCCTACATTGCCTAGTAGCTCAGCCTACATTTGTGCCTAGCAACTCGGCCTACATATGTGCCTAGAAACTTGGCCTACATTTGTCCCTAGCATCTTAGCCTACATTTATGCCTAGCAAATCAGCCTACATTTGTGCCTAGCATCTCAGCCAACACTGGAGTTTGGCTTTCTTTATTGTTGCTCGACAATATTTAGTCGTAACAGCCCGTGAAAAGCGAATATTGTCTTTTATGGATAGTATGGTTAGTGTAACGGTTCCTAAAGAGATTCTTGCAAATGAATAGACCATTAGGGTTGTTTCCTATGAGAGGATGGTTACTAATAACATCTAGAGCATTCATTTTTGGAGATCTAGAGAGTAGAGATTGAAGAAAAGAAAAGCTATAGGAAATCACAGAGTTACAGATTATTGTATTGTATTGTTTTGTTTCTAGTAATGATGAGTTGAAGATAGTGTTTTTAGTGGATATCAAGTTTCTTTGTGGTTCCTTTTGCATGCAAGTAGATTAGTTACCTTATTTCCTATTCTGCAAGTTATTAATTCCTCACCCGATCTAGTTTTTAAACACTAATGGCCCCTCAAGATTCCTGAATCCATGGTGAGAGTCATGTGTTGGGATGGAACTTGAGAGGAGGCCTTGTACATAGTTTTCTTTTTGTTTTTGGTAGGAGTAAAAATAGGTGTGAATCTGGAGATCTTACCCTAGGAGAGCTTGGAAATAGTCCGGCTAGGGAAGAGAATGAAAGTAATGTTCTGAGAACATTGATTGAGTGAGAGGAATGAATCTATTTGTGTAGGTTCAGCAAGAAGGAGATGAAAAGAACTTCGATGGGGATTGAGTCTTGTGGAGGAGGTGAATTTGAGAGTGACTTACCTGAGTTTAGGGTTGTGAACACCCTAAAAGATCTAGGAGAAAGATCTAAGAGCAGAGCCAAGCTGGTTCTTTAGCAGCAACAAGACTTGTCATCCACATCACAACTCTGCCTTGTATTATAATCCCAGTTATAAGTGTTGCCTTTCCTAGTTGATTTTGTTTGTGTCTTTGATGTCCACTGCTATTTAGCATTGGATCTACAGTCTTGTGCTTTATGACCATGTTATTAACACTTGTAACAATGACCATTAAATCTTGGTTTGGGAGGTGCATCACTTGCTTCAACCCAACATTCATGTGCTTTATGTCCAAATTTATTGCAATTAAAATAGTAACCATTGAACTTAGATTTAGGATTGGACTTACCTGTCTTGCTTCATAAAATGCTTGTTGTATGACCTGGTTTTCCACGGTGGTGGAAAATAGGCTTATTGTGCCTTGTCTTTGCATTCCTCCTTTCACCATTCTTAGGTGATTCTCCTTTCTTATAGATGATTTTGGTTTAGTGTGACCTAATCCAAAAGAGTCTTTTGGTCTTCTTGATGGTTCCATAATATTCTCAAAATGAGTCAAAGATTCATTAGGTTTATTAAGCCTTTCATTTAGTTCCTTCTTAGATCTCAAATCATCTTTTAATTGATTGTTCTTAGATCTCAAATTCATCATTTTCATATCTTTCCTACTAATCTCCTGTTTTGCAAGTAGTAGTTGATTTTCCATGTCAACTTGATTGATTGTCATCATTTGCACATCATGTTTCCTTTCATCAGGTCTAACAGTTAGCACTCTTTTATCTTCTTCTGCCATAGCTTTGTCATCCTAATCTTTCTTCTTTTGCTACACTACTTCACATAGTCTTACTGTCTGCATTTCTTGTTCTCTTTTCAAGTTTTTGACTTCTTCACATAGTACATTATTCTTTTCCAGTTGATCTACAATTGTTGCATCATTCTTAGTAGAATCTCCATTCTATAATAGATTTGTAGTGTCATCTTCCTAATAATGAGTATCATTCATTTTTTTCGCCAAATCTTTCCTAGCGAACAATGATTTCTTTAATTCCTGTCTTGCTATCTCAAGCTGATGTAATGCTAGCTGAATCTCAATCTTTTGATTCTAAATGACTTTACCCAACTTGTAAACCTCCATCTCAAGATCTTTACTCACAATCTGATTAAAATATTTTATAGGAGAACTGTGCTCTAATACCAATTGTTGGAAGTATAATAATGGGAAAGAAAGATACTGAGAGGGGGGGGGGGGGGAATAAGATCTTAAAACTTAACCANGAACTGTGCTCTAATACCAATTGTTGGAAGTATAATAATGGGAAAGAAAGATACTGAGAGGGGGGGGGGGGTGAATAAGATCTTAAAACTTAACCACTTAAAACCAATTGATCCACATCCATACATATAGGAATTTAACCTAACATTAGATAGTATCCACATAATGAAATATATTTAACTAATAACATAGAATTTTGGTAACCCAGAAACCCAAAAAGGTAAAAATGGGGTGGGGATGACACCCACAAAATCTTCACTACTGTAGCAATAAAGTGTGCCTGTTAGGGCTACAAGAGTTTGATTTCAAAATGCAATCTACCTGGTTAAAGGTATGTTTGGTTAAGAACTAAAGATCATTACAATCTACCTTGTCAAAGGATTTCAACTTACTGTAAAGTAAGCACTCGCCTAAGAGATTTAAAATGGTCTGCTAGAACCACTCTGCTAAGATACTTCACCTGATACACTTGTTAGAATGTTTCATGTAGTGATCCTTCATTAAGCACTCAAATGCTGATGACAGATCTGCTCTTTCCAATACCTTTTCTGATCTCGCAATCTGATATGTCTTTACTCTGCTCTTCACTACTCTGTCATTCTCCTTGATCTAAGCTTCTTCTCAAACTAACTCACTGTTCATCTTTCATGAACACAACAACCCTTTTCTTTCACACTGTATCTCTCTCTGTATCTTTCTTCTAGGGTTAGAAGCAATCTTATATGTCTTTACGAATCTGGTAGCGAGATCTAGATCAATGATCAAGATCTATTATTTATGCCCCCAAGGCATTCTGATTTCCTAATTGGCTTCATGTCATGCATAGTATAAAACAATTAAATGCATAATTAACTTACTAGACAAATAATAAATGTGTACATATGTCGGCCCAAATCTAAGACAAGTCGGCCTAAACCTTTCACATCAAAGTTTGAATCACTCCTAACATGTATGCAAAAATTGTTCTGCTCGCCACTTAACATCTCTGTTGCTTGGCACTTAACATTCTACTCGGCTCGGCATGATGTAACTTGGAAACATAAAAATTTCTTGGAAATGTTGCTCAGCCACAGTGATAATGAACTAAAACTGCCTAAGTAAATGACTAAGTGTTGGTCACTAATCATCAACAAAACTTAGGGATTAACACTTAATACATCCCCTTTTAAATTACTTACATGGCAATAGTTAGATTACTTAATTGTATTTTAATGGTTCAATGGGTTTAATATATATGTTATGTGCATGCTTTGATGTGTATACTTTGATGTCTTACATTCCCTTAAGACGTGCCCTTTTAAGTTACTTTAAATTACTTACATGACATTAGTTAGATTACTTAATTGTATTTTAATGATTCAATGGTTTTAATATATATGTTATGTGCATACTTTGATGTATGACCTCCCCTTGAGATATCCCCTTAAGACATCCCTTTTTAAATTACTTTAAATTACTTACATGACATTAGTTAGATTACTTAATTGTGTTTTAACGGTTAAATGGTTTTGATATAAATGTTATGTGCATGTTTTGATGTGTATGCTAATTGTATTTTAATGGTCCATTACATTAGTTAGATTACTTAAATTAGTTACATGACATTATTTAAATTACTTACATGACATTAGTCTATTTAATGAACACATGAACATTCATAACATTAGGTTTGTACATGACATAACATTTTGTGTTCATAACATGTATAAAAATAAGTCTAAAATATTAAATAACACAATGACATATAACATACATACATATATGAAATGACTAAAATGAACATGTATATATGTAATGTCTAAAATATGAAATAACACATGAAAATATAACATGTACATGTATGATATGACTAAAATGAACATGTATATATGTAATTGTATAAAAGAAATTTGACATGAAATATATAAGTCTATTTCATTAAAGAAATTTGACAAGAAATAGTTTTTTTGTACCAAGGAAAACTCTCAAAATTGTTCAGAGAGAAAAAAAACCAACAAGATATTCCAGCATATCTTTCTGGAAATTATGATGTAGTATTGGAGTTTCTTTCATTTTGGCATGAAATGATTTTTATCTACCAAGGGAAACTCCAAAAATTATTCACAGAGAAAAACAAGAAACAAGATATTCCAACATATTTTTCTGGTAACTATGATGAATTATTGGGGTTTCTTATTTTTGGCATAAAGTGAGTTTTATCTAGCAAGGGAAACTCCCAAAATTGTTCATAGAGCAAACAAACCAACCATATATTCTAGCATATTTTTCTAGAAATTATGATGTATTATTGGGGTTTCTTCTTTTTGGCATGAAATGGTTTTTATCTACCAAGGGAAACTCCCAAAGTTGTTAACAGAGGAAAACAACCAACAAGATATTCTAGCATATTTTTCATGAAATTATGATGTATTATCAGGGTTTCACATTTGATGACGTATTATTGGGGTTTCACATTTGATGCAGTACTATTTCTCATACTGCTTCTTAGCCTCTGGCTTGTGAAGTCTTCCAATATTGATTTGATCAATTATCAAATGAGATTGTAAAAAAAAAATACCACAAGACAATATTAGAATTTGGAAAACTATTTTTCAGTGATGATGGAAAATATTAGTCTCCGCTTGAAACTTTTGAAATAGTAATTCCATTCTCGAAAGAAAAATTTGACTTGAAAAGCTTTATTATACCAAGCAAAACCCCAAAATCGTTCACATAGAAACAATAACCAACAAAATATTTAAGCATAATATGTTGAAAATGCAACAAAGCAATTTGTAAATTAAAGAGATAAGAGTCCAACTAGTTATAAAATTTTGCAATACGAACCTTAGGGCCTCATTTGATGGCTTGAAGGATATATTTAGCCATTTCTAGCATCAAATAGATCATATAAAAAATATTAAATTATTTATATATTTATAATTAAACTAGTTTTAGAATTTACTATTAATGTTGTTATTGCGATGAATCATCTTCTCATGACATAATGATATACATAAATTGTAATAGTACTTCTAAAGGAAAGTATGATGTGTAAATTTAATAGAAGCGTTATTTATTGGTTTCTAAAGTAAATCTAATGCTAAGAAAAAATCCTTAAACACAACAGATAAAATATGCAACAATTTATTAAATTATTAGGGCTTGAAAGTGGGCAAATTAAATCTAGGCATCAATACTGGAAGGAAATGGGTATGCGATAGGGAAAATTGGTGTCGAGCACCTCTACAACCCCAGGAAAGGTAGCCAATATGAATTCATGGTATATCTCTCTCTCCCATCCCTTGGCAACTAGTTTCTCTGCCTCCAAACTCCCCGCGGAGTCATTGAAAATAGTATCCACAATCCCTCTCTCCAATGCCATCTGTGTGTTAAGCTTGTTCTTTCCCAGATCCACATCACCCAGGGTTGTGGGCTTGAGCCTGTTACGAATCAAGGCCATCATAGTTGTGGGGATGGGCAAGCCCAGATCGAGCTCACACATGTAGAGCTCAAACGAGGGTTGTTGGGCCATGAAATGGTAGTTGTGGGCGAGAGAGAGCATGTGATCGCTCGCCACCATGCCGCCACAGATGGAAGAGATGGTTGCGATGCTGAGCCTCATGAAGGCAGTGAGCATCTTCTCTAAGTTCTCTAAAACAATGTCAATATGGTCGTGGGGGCTGTCAGTGATCCATTTCATGTCAATGTGTAAGGTCTACACTACCGACATGGAAGCCACATCACCTAAAAACAAAAATACAAGAGATTTTGTCAACAAAGTCAAATGTTGATTCCACATATCGACAAGACAAAATGCATTTTTATAAAATAATCTAAAAAGGGAAGAAGGTTTGACCAACCTGCCGACCATATTAAGCGACACATGCATACATAATCAAGAAGAGTGTCGACCAACTGTCAACAACAACATATAAAAGAGAGACTTCGACCAAACTGTTGAAGTACAATAAGCAAAAGAACTTTTCTTACAAAAGAACAAAGATTTACAAGAGTCATGAACTGACTATCATAACAGTGCAAATATTAATACAATAGACCAATGGTCAATTTTATAGAATCATAACATGTTATACATGAAGACCTTCCTTGAAGGAGCTCTAGAGACCTGCTACAAACAAACATTGGGATGAGAAATTGTGGGAGTGTGTTTCCACCCTACCACAAAGCAGTTATGCTTCCCCGGAATCTTTCCTGACATGAAAGATACCTAGCCCAGCTAGAAATAGTCTAACAAACTAAAACTGACTGAAGTAATGGAATTGTGTGACAAGAAACATCCTTATTCAAATTACAATAAGCACATCATGCACTTGCAAAAGAATTTCTAAATAACACTGATTCCATTTCACAAATATGGATAATGTTGTGCAAGATTTTTACTTAATTCATAGTACAACATGTTTCATGGGTGTATTCCACATACATAAATAACTTAAGCAACAATTCTTCCCTTAACTCTCACAACATGTCAAGTTCAAAGTTTCACCAATATCTATCTGGTTCAAATGGTATGTATAACTTGGTTTCATAATAGCTCACGGAGAACTAAAGAATGCATGAATAGGTAGAAATATATACTTCACTTCAAGGTATTCATGGAAATTCAACATATTCAGGAAGCATAAACATATATCAATGAATATTAGATTCAACATGTAGAAGTCTAATAGAATCACAAGTTAATGCTTCTCTCTCATTTCTACTCATTAATATTCGACTTCCACCTCCTTTTATTTAAAAGGTAGGAGTAAAAAAACTTTGCCCCAACACTTACAAACTCAAGAACAAGGTTTTATGCATCTAACACATAATCAATGATTCTAAGTGAACATTTGTATCTTTAATCATGACATACAAAAAAAACCCCTAAGTTATTTATGAAGACAAACATGGCAATTCAAGTCACCCTCATTACCCAACTTGCAAGGTCATTTAAGCAGAAGCTTAGAGAAGCACATCCTTTTCTAATATTAAAAGTACATTCTTCCAACAAATCTTACAAAATAGGTATCCAAAATGATAAAAGTATTTTCTAATTTCAACATAATTCAAAACCCTTAAAGATCTCTATAAAAACCATGTAATTACTCTCGAAAATAGCATATTCAACTCCTACTCATCACTCTAGAGGATGTCATGGAAGAGAAATTTTGTGGAAATAATAATATAACTCAAATGCCAACAAAACACGATTCAAAAATCAGTTTTCTAATACACCTTCCTACAACTGTGATCAAAAGTCTTAGTTTGCATTGAAAGTATCGAGTTAAAATCCAGCATATTTGGGTTCTCATTTATTGTCATGCTATTGGCAATGACCACTAGCAGTTGTAAACATAACTGAGGTATTATCCTATGGTAAAACTAAAAAAAAATGATCAGGACATTGTTGTTGTTTAAGGATTAGAGTTAAAGATGTCTCATAATTGGCCAACAATGAGTACCTAATGAGAAAATTATTGCTAATAATATTAATCTAACTTCTGACAAAAATCAAATCTGAATTCCTTAAAAGACATATGGTCTTACAAGTTACAGCTTTTTTAGCCAAAACAACAGTCAAAGGCTTGATGAAAAACTTAGAAAATGGTTGAACATCTAGAAAATCAAGTGATAGCTGATTGACAACACAAAGCTGCTAATTGCTCCATCGTGGCTTCAAGTAAGGATTGAATATAACCCAAACAAATTACCAAAGAACAACACCATTTACATACAAATTTCCATTCCACTCGATATCGTCTAACATATTATAGCCATTTTACCATAATCAAGGAATATAGCTCAAATGTTATTATGCCAAATCAATCTAACAGTGCGGCACCTATGAGCAGGGATTGGGTTGCGCTAAGGTTCAGCTACCATAGAGACTAGAAGAGAAATGTTGGCTTAAAAGCACCAACAAAAACTTTAATATAAGAGAGCATATCCTGAGAGAAAATCTGAATTGGGTCATAAAGAAAAGAGGGCAATACCATTCAGTAATGTTATACTATTCCCTTGCATGTTAATACAATACAAACTAGCACATGGTTATAGGCTTGCATATTTGATATCTAAACAAGACACTCACTTCAAAGCGCTCTTCAACTTTTGGTTCACTGAATATCCAATTAAGAAAAGAGCATCACAGGTTGTTTATATCTTTAGGTATCGAGGAATTATAAAGCAAATGAGAGGAACCATTTTGCCAAAATTACAAAACCCTATCTAATAGCGTGACTTAACCTTTTTCTTATAAAAATTTTACTCGAAAACAAAGACAAAAGAATTCATATTCATTTCTTGGTCAAGATGAAATGAAAGGATTTTAAAAACCTAGTTTTTTTTTCAACACCTAGACCAATTTGTGATAGATATCGGTTCCTCTGTTCAGCGCAGTACTTCCTAGAACTCCCCTCTATTTCCTTATAGCCACTTTTTCCTCTTTCCCCAAATAGCATTTGTCTTCCTTCTCAAACTTTTTTCCTCTCCTTTTTAAGTTGTGGTCCTCTCTCCTAACACATTACCTTCACCTCTTTAAGTAGAGGGATACAAATAATTTTAGAACCTGATGAGAACACTTAGCAAAGTTAGTGAGGTGCTTGGAGAAGACTATCGATGGAGCAGTTAATGAAAGTCAGGAGAATTGGTGGAAGAGGTCTCCGGAATGAAGGGTAAGAAAGTTCTAAATTTAATGCCCTACTTTCTCTCCAACTGCAGTCCATAAATTTCCCAACTACCCGACGACCACCCAAAAAAAATATCATTTTCTAGCTGCCTTATCCTCCATGTTAAATACACGTCGAGGAGAATGGGTTGTGACATCCTTCCCCCCTTAGAAAATACATCATCCTCGATGTTTCATTCAGTTAACCTCTTAAACCATCAATATTTTTAGGATGCAAGTATGAGATAATAAATACCTTCATCAACAAGTATGTAAGACAATACAAATGTGTGTAACCATGAAACCACATTTCTTACTAAAACTTAAAACTAGAATTTATCATTTCTCAATTGATTCTATCCTTTGAATTCGTAAGCATTTCAGTAGAAGTAACACACATATTGAACAAAAATAATTCTCAAAGGCAGTGTAGATGCATATTAAAAACAAGAACAAGGTAACATTTAACATGTACAAGCATCAAGTAATCATCTTGTAGACAAGTTCTAAGTGAGTGTGTGAATTCCATTACCACCTTACAGTTTTACAAGGTTAGATTACCTCTCTCCGACAATATTGCCCCTCTCTTATAATGTGTCATTCCATTTGTTATATATATATAGGAAACAACATGAAAGCATCAATTTATCATAACCAAAATAAAAATCTAACATTCCCTTATCTCAATGCTTTCAGAAATTACTTACATAATACCCTTAAAGTGGCAACAAGGCACCTGCCTACCTATGCTTATTGTACCATATCGTGATGTCATAATGATTTGAGCATATTATTGAGTGCCTTTTTTCCACATTCCTGGTACACTCTTATATATATTCACTCACAATATTGTTAGCCCAATGATAATGTCACTACTTCATAGAAGAAAAGTGTTGATACTTTATATTCAAGAGTTAAATTAATCATTTGCAAAATTTCAATTAAAATAAGCTCTAGTTCATAACTAGATCATAAGTAATTTATTTATATTTACCATCTAACACATGGTACTCACCAAGTAAGAAAATTCATCCATCCATACTCGCAATTCACCTGTAAAGGTTAGTGGAACTATTTCCCATTTATGTGACCTAGACCCTCATGCCCATCTCATCACAAAAATATTTCAAAAGAAAATCTTAACTCATTTCATCATAAGCAATACGTCTTCATTTCCAAGATAAATGTGAGTCAAAAAAAGTTACATCTTACCATATAAATAAGAATTCTATTTTTTTTTGCTATGTAATGTAACTATGCTTGATTCCGACATAGACACTCTAATACAACATGATAATTCATCATTAGATACAATTTAATACAAAAAGTATGTCATACATCAAGAGTATACATCAAGAGAAATATCATTAGGGTCAATCAGGTAACAAGATACATAAGTGTCATTTGGAAAATGCAATGTAATGACTGAAACTAATCCAATAAAATGCCACATAAGTAAAACATGCTAAAATTTCTCCAATGTCGATTTCATAGTTATAGTCGATCAATCGCTATAGACTAATCAACCAAAAAGGATTGAACCTAATCCAATCAAATGTCACATAAGCAAAACATGCTAAAAATTCTCCAATGTCGATTCCATAGTCATAGTTGGTCAATCGCTATAGACTAATCAACCAAAAAGGACTAAACCTAATCCAATAAAATGTCACATAAGCAAAACATGCTAAAAATTCTGCAATGTTGATTCCATAGTCATAGTCGGTCAATCTTTATAGACTAATCGACCAAAAGGCTCAAAACAAGTAATCATGTATGTCATTGGACAATTGTCCATTCTTAATGTTTTGGTATCCTAAGCCATCGGGCACCTGTCCATCTGCAAATCTCGAGACTGGAGCATGGTTCAAGGAACTTTTTTTCCCAATCGCAAATCCTTACACTTCCTTGGGATTTTACCTCCTTGCAAAATTCCCAACCTTGCAGCCTATAAAAATATAAAAGGCAGGGGGTATCTAGTGCAGTCGTGAAACTAACTACTTTCCACAAGTAGAACTAATCATGGTTGTGGCAGGGAGATGAAACATAGGCATACACATTTAAGAAAAAATGTGTTACATAGCTTTGGCCAAAGCATTTTAATACCAGGCTTCTACTAGCAGATAGAGTGAAAAAGTAAATATCACTTCTACCCTTCCCTGTTTTGCCCACATTCAGCACCCATCACCGGAAGGTAAGCTTTCCAATTCTCTCATATAGTAAGTAAAATAATGAAACTCATGCATATCACATAAATTTTTTTTCACACAATAAAGTACCAATCAGATACATGGAAATCACACAACAATTCAAGTATTCAAGAATCATGTTTTTCATCATGAGCAATCACATACATCATAGGCAATCACATATTTTGAGCCATATGATCAAATAAGACATAATGCATAAGGAGGAGGTGTTGACCATTCTGTCAAGAACACCCATAGTGTATCATTAAAAATATAATTCTATTCCATTATATAAAAAAAATTTAAAAAAAATGTCGACCTACTCGTCGAACATCAAGTCAAAATACCTCAAGTATAATTTCACGCAATGTCTCATGCATCATTATCCATGTGCTAGTAATATCATATTAGAGTCATAAGTAATTTTGTCATGGATTCTATCCTCTCAATGATATCCATGCAGTGCTCCTCATAGCATCAAAAACTTACATCCAATGCATATAGATCAATGTCTATTATTTCATGCAATGCATTTCTACTATTTACAATCATGTTCATTCTAATGTTCTTTAACATTCATAACTAATAAAACATATTTAAAAAAAAATATGAATGTAAGAATAAGAATGGTATGCTCTTCATAATCTACCCCCTTATACATTCTATCAATGTTCCACACTGAAAATGATAGAGAACATCACTTCACATCGCAGGAGCAACAAAGAAAACACATCCTAGCCACCTCCAGATCATAAGAAATCTCAAAATCAACGTTTATAAATTTCAACTCAAAATCCCAAGATGTGCAATATCAATAGAAATAAATGTGAACAAGAACCACATTTGATAAATACACAAGATTTGGTGGCTGGACAGTGTTAAGAAGAACTTGAAATTTAAGCTAGTCCTTCATCACTTAAAAAGTTCATCAAGCTGGAAAATAACATAACCAAATTTGAAAATCCAGTTCGCATATACAGAGTGACTATCACTAGCCACAAAGGAGTAAAAGCTACACAACACCTTGCGTCCAAGGTGTAATAAATAACATGACCATACACCTGGACAATATTTATCTCATAGATTACATCACTATGTAATGGTGCACTCTATTTGTTCATACATCATAAAAAAATTTAGTCTTTCATTTTTCCTTCCTCAGTCTCATGCAATTTTAATTGCAAGATGAAACATACAAATGCAATTACTAATCTTCCAACTATTTTATTTTCATACCTAACATGCTAGGATAATTTTAGTCATATCCAAGTGCAAAAGTTAATGATCAGCTAACTACAAAATTCAATCAAAGAGATTCACCTTCTTTCTTGCTTCACATATGCAAAGAAATAGTCATTTAACTTAAGTGCATCACTCACACCTAGAGATATTTTGCAGTTTCTCACTCACCAAAAAATACTCAATTTCATATAGAAATGTAATCACATCAATTTGAGGTACACAATTTACCAAGCATTTCAGAAATGTTGCATCCTTCACAGTTTGAAGAGAAAGAAATGACAAATAAGTAGCCTCACACATAAAAGAGGTAAGGTCCTAGAAGTGACTATTTTCACTGCTATAAATCAAACCAAGAGACATCCTTTCCTAGCCTTTCTGGAGTAACCATAATTGGGAGACTCAACCATCTACCCAAGGAACTAACACTTACATTCATATTCCAAGCATTAGTTGACTCACAGTTTGTGCGACTAAGGGCCACAACTAAGCATAGAGAACTCAATGCCCTAGAGTGGAACCCAGAGCTCTGTATCATATGTAAGGTCTGAACTACCGACATGAAAGCCACATCAGCTAAAAACAAAAATACAAGAGAGTTGGTCAACTAAGTCAAATGTCGATTCCACATATTGACAAGACAAAATGCATTTTTATAAAATAATCTAAAAAGGGAACAAGGTTCGACCAACCCGCTGACCATATTAAGCGACACATGCATCCATAATCAAGAAGAGTGTCGACCAATTATCAACAACAACATATAAAAGAGAGACTTCGACCAAACTGTTGAAGTACAATAAGCACAAGAACTTTTCTTACAAAAGAACAAAGATTTACAAGAGTCATCAACTGACTATCGTAAGAGTGCAAATATTAATACAATAGACCAATGGTCAATTTTATAGAATCATAACATGTTATACATGAAGACCTTCCTGGCAGGAGCTCTAGAGACCTACTACAAACAAACATCAGGGTGAGAATATTGTGGGAGTGCATTTCCATCCTACCACAAAGCAGTTATGCTTCCCCAAAATCTTTCCTGACATGAGAGATACCCAGCCCAGCTAGAAATTGTCTAACAAAGTAAAACTGACTGAAGTAATGGAATTGTGTGACAAGAAACATCCTTATTCAAATTACAATAAGCACATCATTCCCTTCCAAAAGAATTTCTAAATAACACTGATTCCATTTCACAAATATGGATAATGTTGTGCAAGATTTTTACTTAATTCATAGTACAACATGTTTCATGGGTGTATTCCACATACATAAATAACTTGAGAAAATTCTTCCCTTAACTATCACAACATGTCAAGTTCAAAGTTTCACCAATATCTATCTAGTTCAAATGGTATGTATAACTTGGTTTAATAATAGCTCATGGAGAACTAAAGAATGCATGAATAGGTAGAAATATGTACTTCACTTCAAGGTATTCATGGAAATTCAACATATTCAGGAAGCATAAACATATATCAATGAATATTAGGTTCAACATGTAGAAGTCTAAGAAAATCACAAGTTAATGCTTCTCTCTTGTTTCTACTCATTAATATTCGACTTCCACCTCCTTTTATTTAAAAGGTAGGAGTAACACAACTTTACCCCAACACTAACAAACTCAAGTACAAGGTTTTATGCATCTAAAACATAATCAATGATTCTAAGTGAACAATCGTATCTTTAATCATGACTTACAAAAAAACCCCTAAGTTATTTATGAAGACAAACATGGCAATTCAAGTCACCCTCATTACCCAACTCTCAAGGTCATTTAAGAAGAAGTTTAGAGAAGCACATCCCTTTCTAATATTAAAAGTACATTCTTCCAACAAATCTTACAAGATAGGTATCCAAAATGATAAAAGTATTTTCTAATTTCAACATAATTCAAAACCCTTAAAGATCTCTATAAAAACCATGTAATTACTCCCGAAAATAACATATTCAACTCCTACTCATCACTCTAGAGGATGTCATGGAAGAGAAATTTTGTGGAAATAATAATATAACTCAAATGCAAATAAAACACGATTCAAAAATCAGTTTTCTGATACACCTTCCTACAACTGTGATCAAAAGTCTTAGTTTGCATTGAAAGTATCGAGTTAAAATCCAGCATATTTGGGTTCTCATTTATTGTTTTGCTATTGTCAATGACCACTAGCAGCTGTAAACATAACCGAGTTATTATCCTATGGTAAAACTCAAAAAAAATGATCAGGACACCGTTGTTGTTTAAGGATTAGAGTTAAAGATGTCTCATAACTGGCCAACAATGAGTGCCTAATGAGAAAATTATTGCTGATAATATTAATATAACTTCTGACAAAAATCAAATCTGAATTCCTTAAAAGGCATATGGTCTTACAAGTTACAGCTTGTTTAGCCAAAACAACAGTCAAAGGCTTGATGAAAAACTTAGAAAATGGTTGAACATCTAGAAAATCAAGTGATAGCTGATTGACAACACAAAGTTGCTAATTGCTCCATCGCAGCTTCAAGTAAGGATTGAATATAACCCAAACAAATTACCAAAGAACAACACCATTTACATACAAATTTCCATTCCACTCGATATCGTCTAACATATTATAGCCATTTTACCGTAATCAAGGAATATAGCTCAAATGTTACTATGCCAAATCAATCTAACAATGCGGCACCTATGAGCAAGGATTGGGTTGCGCTAAGGTTCACCTGCCATAGAGACTAGAAGAGAAATGTTGGCTTAAAAGCGCCCACAAAAAACATTAATATAAGAGAGCATATCCCAAGAGAAAATGTGAATTGGGTCATAAAGAAAAGAGGGCAATACCATTCGGTAATGTTATACTATTCCCTTGCATGTTAATACAATACAAACTAGCACATGGTTATAGGCTTGCATATTTGATATCTAGACAAGACACTCACTTCAAAGCACTCTTCAACTTTTGGTTCACTGAATATCCAATTAAGAAAAGAGCATCACAGGTTGTTTATATCTTTAGGTATCAAGGAATTATAAAGCAAATGACAGGAACCATTTTTCCAAAATTATAAAACCCTACCTAATAGCATGACTTAATCTTTTTCTTATAAAAATTTTACTTGAAAACAAAGACAAAAGAATTCATATTCGTTTCTTGGTCAAGATGAAATGAAAGGATTTTAAAAACCTAGTTTTTTATTCAACACCTAGTCCAATTTGTGATAGATATCGGTTCCTCTGTTCAGCGCAGTACTTCCCAGAACTCCCCTTTGTTTCCTTACGGCCACTTTTTCCTCTTTCCCCAAACAGCATTTGTCTTCCTTCTCAAACTTTTTTCCTCTCCTTTTTAAGCTGTGATCCTCTCTCCTAACACATTACCTTCACCTCTTTAAGTAGAGGGATACAAATAGTTTTAGAACCTGATGAGAACACTCTGCAAAGTCGGTGAGGTGGTTGGAGAAGACTATCGATGGAGCAATTAATGAAAGTCAGGAGAATTGGTGGAAGAGGTCTCCGAAATGAAGGGTAAGAAAGTTCTAAATTTAATGCCCTACTTTCTCTCCAACTACAGTGCATAAATTTCCCAACTACCTGACGACCACCCAAAAAAAATATCATTGTCCAGCCACCTTCACCTCCATGTACAACTCAATGTAAAATACACGTCCAGGAGAATGGGTTGTGACACAATGTCACAGGATAAGTGTTTTCCAACGTTGGTGGTGACGAGGGATGCTACGTCAGGGGATTGTTAGACCTGATTGAAGGTGTCACCAATGGCATAAAAGGTTGTGGGATTGAGCCTATGCTCATCCTTGTAATCATCCACGAATGTCAAGATGTGCATGTTTCCTCTCTTCTCAAGGCTGCACATCCTTGCTAACTCTATAGTTTCTCACCAGGATGCAATTTCTTCCTTTGTGTCGCAAAATAATTGGTGGATGAATAGTAGAAGATGTAGATGTGCCATTTATAGACGAGCTCCTATCTAGTTGGTCAATCCCGCCACCCACGATACTTCCTCCTAGACCATTAATTACCTATACTTCTGTAAACTTCTTACTAAACGTCGTTGCAAACTTTTGTACGTACCCTTCTAATATTCTATTTTCTAGGCCTAGTATTTTGAATAGAAAGTCAACTTACCAAATTTGTAGTCATTGAAATAGAGACATCCCTGAATGATTTTATCAAAGAATGTATTTGTTATAAAATGAATTAATAGATTGCATGCAGCCATGGAATTTAACGGTCTCCTATCTATCATATGAATATTTGTATGATGGTTTGGTCATTTTAATATCTTTTATTTTACATTTTAATATATAATTAAAATTAAGGAATTTAAGATAAAGTTGTGTGTTGATAAGAAAAGAAAATCTTTAGTGACATGAATTTTTATATAGGTACAAATATTGTAAAAGTAAAAAATAAGTATAAATTTTTGTATTGACTATATGGAGATCAAAAAAAGTTACATTGAAGTGTACAAAAGTACCAAAAAGAGGTTGAACCTCATACAAATATATTCAAAGGTAAATCATACGGAGCATATTTTACAGTTATATCATCACAACAAAATGAATAGGAAAACAAAGAGATAAGATACTAATGCAGAATATCATCATAGGACTCAATCTAGGTAGTCCATCCGAAGGGGCCTTCCATCTAGACAATGTTATCCTTTTCTTGGATTTGGGACATCATGTAGATTTTGTCATCTGTGGTGTTCTTGTTCTTTTTAATCTCCTAGTGAAGCTTCTTCACAGTCTCTTCAAAGATAGCAATGCTATCCACATGTCTTCTCCATTCATAACCATATTTTATCTTAAACAAGAACATGGTGGAATCTCCCATTTGAAGTAATCTCTTCAGTTTCTCTCTTCCAACCAGCATGTGAATACAAACCTGCGAGGATATTTTAAAATGTGAGTTTTCAAAAAGACTCAGTAAGGATTCTAGGATTGTCTTGATACCTCTCTTCATTTTTGCATTTCCAAACCTGTCATAGAATGTTAGAAGACAAAATGTTCCAAAAAAAATTATTGTTCTTTTTTAAGCCATGGACATTGATCTGTAAAGTAGGATTTACAGGTTTATAACTTAATCCAAAATACAGATTTAACTCTCTGATCCATGCAGTAATTGCGTGGCTATGTGTTTTAAATGTTGAAATTACAAGAAATAGTTATGCTTTGAACACTTTAAATCAACTATGTGTTTAATTACATAAAAGAGAACATTAAATGTAAGAAAATGACAGAACATAAAGAGAAATGAGAGAGATAGAAGAGAAGATGCAAACACTTGATAACAGAGTTCATCCTTAAGGACTACGTGTCCGGGTCCGCTTCTCAATCCGGGGACCGCTTTATTAAATTTGCCAAGAAAAATTGCCTTGTTAAAAATTCCAAGCTCCAAGCCTTTAGCATCTCTTTTCTTACAATTCTTGGTGTAGAAAACACCTTGTACTCTCTCACAATAATTCTCACTTAATCTCTCAATAATTCTTCAAGACTAATTCCCAAAGTCTAATTCCCCTTACAAAGGAAAATAACCCCCTTTTATACAATTTTACATGCCAAAATTAGAGTTTAACCATAGTATTTCCCATATCTTCTAAAAATAACTTTATCTCTCAATAAAAGCTTCTATATCCTTCATTTTTATAACAAAGGATATTCACAACCCGTAATTTTTTCTGGCTTTTATAATTTAAGCCCTACAAAATAACATTTTAGATTTATTCTAAAACTTTATGGTTATTTGTTTTTATTTTAGTTTAAAATAGAGAGTACCATTTTCCTCCACATTTAATTCCATAGTATGCACATAATGCACTGGGATTTGTTGAGATTTGTGGCCATAGGTGCCGGGTTCAACCCCCGTTAGCACCATTTTCAGTCTTTGCAGATTTAATAGCCTATAAATAAAATAAATGCCATTTAATTATCAAATATAGAATGTGGTGGAGTGGGAAAGGGAAATACTTGCAGTGAGGAGGTTAGGGGTTTGAATCCCTCTAGATAGTTTATTTAGGAAATGCTAAGCAGAAGCTTACCAGCTAGGTGACACGTCATGTTGACGTCACCAATAGTCACTTGAATGGCGATCTTCATTTGGTCATAACTTTTGCATACGGACTCGGATTTTGTCCTTTCAAAATGTGTCTAAAAGCTCTTGATGAGATCTTCAATTTGAAACCCATTGTTGACCACTTTCAAGATAGTCAAATTTCACCTTTTTTGAATGCCGCATTCACTTGTTTGACTAATCCTTTGACTGCACATAACTTCTGCATACGAGCTCTTTTTTCACCCGTTCAAGTTGCACCAGCTCCCGTTTTCTGATCTCTTCACAGTGCTGATGAATTTGAGAGATTTTGAGGCTGTCTAAAATTTTTTCCTTCTGGATCCACCAGGATCAGATATGCCCAGTGATAGTTTCAAAAATATTAAGATATTTAGGATATGTGATCCCAAACATGAGCCATATTTATTTTGCAAAGGTGCAATCAAATAAGATATGCATGCAGGAACCAGGAAGTCTGCAAATGCTAATTCAGTAAAAGAAGGGTCTTTCCATAGCGGGATTTTATCAAGTAACATAAGCCATTTGAAACAATTGATTTTAGGGTCAATAACAGTTCTCCAAAGTTTATCAAAGTAATTCTTCCAAATACTAGTATCCAAATCAATATACGAAATTTTATTGACATGGCAGGTAGTGGGGAGATTCTTACAAGCCTTAACAACCATATTGTAGGTCTTTTCTTGGCACAAAGGGATGTTATATTTGGTCATGAGTGCCTCCCAGCCAATAAATCTATCCTATTCAAAAAGGCATATAAGTTGAGAGATGCCCAAATTTTTCCAAACTTTAGTAGAGAAACCTTGGGAGAGGACAAGAGGATTAATATCAAACTCAGAAAATATGTGAATAATGGGGAACTCACTTTATTTTCTTCATAATCTGCAAATGGTTAAGATACAAAACATGCCAAGGAATAGATTGCATTCACTTGAACACAATCTTTCATCAAAATTGAACTTATGGTTACAAAATGTATGCAAAAGGCACAAAGGAACAAATATTTTCACAAAACCACCTTATCTTCAAATTCTGAGCCCCTTAAACTCACTATCAAGTCCTGATATATACACTCTCAAGGCTAATTTCAAAAATCCTATGCCCTCCAAAAGTCCTCCAAATCAGCTAGAAACCCTAAATATTAGGCATAATTTATACCTTAGTACATGCGCATAATGTTGGTATTTAAAAATATACATCTTTTAAATACCTTACCAACATATATCAACAAATCTATAATCAAACCCTAACTCAATACATATATCCCATCCCCATAACATATAACCCAAACCATATAACTCTAACAAGCCTAAATCTGACATCATAACCCTAGGTCATTATGACCAAAACTACACAACCAACCACTTTCTAAAATATCCACATCATGGCATAAGCTTAGGTTGTCGAGTTGTTATTGTAGCACTTGGAAATTGACTCTCGTGCACTACAGTGTTAAAGGCATTTACTTCTTTGTTAATGGATTCCAAAGTTTAACAAAACATGGCTTTTCCCTAAGATGGATATGACTAGGTCAATCCATGTCTAGATAGGTTGCTTAGTTGGTTTCCTTTACATGTGTGTGTGTGTGAGGTAGTGGGTAAGCCTCTAGAAATCCAACCAAGGCACCAGGAACTTTGGACAAGCTTCTTGGAATCACTGGCACTTGGCATACATTGGTGCCTAGCAACTCGGCCTACATTACCTAGAAACTCGGCCTACATTGCCTAGTAGCTCAGCCTACATTTGTGCCTAGCAACTCGGCCTACATATGTGCCTAGCAACTCAGCCTACATTTGTGTCTAGCATCTTGGCCTACATTTGTGCCTAGAAACTTGGCCTACATTTGTGCCTAGCAGCTCGACCTACATTTGTGCCTAGCAACTCGGCCAACACTGGAGTTTGGCTTTCTTTATTGTTGCTCGGCAATATTCAGTTGTAACAGCCTGTGAAAAGGAGATATTGTCTTTTATGGATAGTATGGTTAGTGTAACGGTTCCTAAAGAGATTCTTGCGAATGAATAGACCATTAGGGTTGTTTCCTATGAGAGGATGGTTACTAATAACATCTAGAGCATTCATTTTTGGAGATCTAGAGAGTAGAGATTGAAGAAAAGAGAAGCTACAAGAAATCACAGAGTTACAGATTATTGTACTATTTTCTTTTTTTTCCAGTAATGGGAAGCTGCAGATAGTGTGTTTAGTGGATATCAAGTTTCTTTGTGGTTCCTTTTGCATGCAAGTAGATTAGTTACCTTATTTTCTATTTTGCAAGTTATTAATTCCTCACCCGTTTTAGGTTGTAAACAATAATGGCCCCTCAAGACTCTTGAATCCATGGTGAGAGTCATGTGTTGGGATGGAACTCGAGAGGAGGCCTTGTGCATAGTTTTCTTTTTGTTTTTGGTAGGAGTAGCAACAGGTGTGAATCTAGAGATGTTACCCTAGGAGAGCTTGGAAATAGTCCGGCTAGGGAAGAGAATGAAAGTAATGTTCTAAGAACATTGATTGAGTGAGAGGAATGAATCTATTTGTGTAGGTTCAGTAAGAAGGAGATGAAAAGAACTTTGATGGGGACTGAGTATTGAAGAGGAGGTGAAGTTGAGAGTGACTTGCCTTAGTTTAGGGTTGTTGAACATGCTAAGAGATCTAGGAGAAAGATCTCAGAGCAGAGACAAGCTTGTTCTGTAGCAGCAACAAGACTTGCTATCCACATCACAACTCTGCCTTGTATTATAATCCCAGTTATAAGTGTTGCATTTCCTAGGTGCTTTTGTTTGTGTCTTTAATGTCCACTACTATTTAGCATTGGATCTACAGTCTTGTGCTTTATGACCATGTTATTAACACTTGTAACAATGACCATTAAATCTTGGTTTGGGAGGTACATCACTTGCTTCAACCCAACATTCATGTGCTTTATGTCCAAATTTCTTGCAATTAAAATAGTAACCATTGAACTTAGATTTAGGATTGGACTTACCTATCTTGCTTCAGAAAATGCTTGTTGTATGACCTGGTTTTCCACAGTGGTGGTAAACAGTCTTATTGTGATTTGTCCTTGCATTCCTCCTTTCACCATTCTTAGGTGATTCTCCTTTTTTAGTAGATTATTTTGGTTTAGTGTGACATAATCCAGAAGAATCTTTTGGTCTTCTTGATGGTTCCATCATATTCTCAAAATGAGTCAAAGCTTCATTAGGTTTATTCAGCCTTTCATTCAGTTCCTTCTTAGATCTCAAATCATCTTTCAATTGATTTTTATTAGATCTCAAATTCATCATTTCCATATCTTTCCTACTAATCTCCTATTTTGCAAGTAGTACTTGATTTTCCATGTCAACTTGATTGATTGTCATCATTTGCACATCATGTGTCCTTTCATCAGGTCTGACAGTTATCACTCTTTTATCTTCTTCTGCCATAGCTTTGTCATCCTAATCTTTCTTCTTTTGCTACACTACTTCACATAGTCTTACTGTCTACATTTCTTGTTCTCTTTTCAAGTTTCTGACTTCTTCACATAGTACATTGTTCTTTTCCAGTCGATCTGCAATTGCTGCATCGCTCTCAGTAGAATATCCATTCTGAAATAGATTTGTAGTGTCATCTTCCTAATAATGAGTATCATTCATTTGTTTTGCCAAATCTTTCCTAGCTATCAATTATTTCTTCAATTCATGTCTTGCTATCTCAAGATGATGTCATGCTAGCTAAATCTCAATCTTTTGATTCTCAATGACCTTACCCAACTTGTAAACCTCCATCTTAAGATCTGTAGTCACAAGATGATTAAAAGATTTTCTAGGAGAACTGTGCTCTGATACCAATTGTTGGAAGTATAATAATGGGAAAGAAAGATTTTGAGAGGGGGGGTGAATCAGATCTTAAAACTTAACCACTTAAAAAAAATTGATCCACATTCATACATATAGGAATTTATCCTAACATTAGATAGTATCCACATCATGAAATATATTTAACTAATAACATAGAACTTTGGTAACCCAGAAACCCAAATAGGTAAAACTGGGGTGGGGATGACACCCACAAAATCTTCACTACTGCAACAATAAAGTGTGCCTATTAGGGCTACAAGAGTTTGATTTCAAAATGCAATCTACCTGGTTAAAGGTATGTTGGGTTAAGAACTAAATATCATTACAATCTACCTTGTCAATCGATTTCAACTTATAGTAAAGTAAGCACTCGGCTAAGAGATTTAAAATGGTCTGCTAGAACCACTCCGTTAAGATATCTCACCTGATACACTTGTTAGAATGTTTCATGTAGTGATCCTTCGTTAAGCACTCAAATGATGATGATGGATCTGCACTTTCCAATACCTTTTGTGATCTCACAATCTGATATTTATTTACTTTGCTCTCCACTACTCTGTCATTCTCCTTGATCTAAGCTTCTTCTCAAACTAACTCACCATTCATCTTTCATGAACACAACAACCCTTCTCTTTCACACTGTATCTCTCTCTGTATCTTTCTTCTAGGGTTAGAAGCAATCTTATATGTCTTTACGGATCTGGAAGCAAGATCTAGATCAATGATCAAGATCTATTATTTATGCCCCCAAGGCATTCTTATTTCCTAATTGGTTTCATGTCATGCATAGTATAAAACAATTAAATGCGTAATTAACTCACTAGACAAATAATAAATGGGTACATATGTCGGCCCAAATCTCAGACAAGTCAGCCTAAACATTTCACATTAAAGTTTGAATCAATCCTGACATGTATGCAAAAACTGCCTAAGTAAATGACTAAGTGTCGGTCACTAATCATCAACAAAACTTAGGGATTAACACTTAATACATCCCCTTTTAAATTACTTACATGACAATAGGTAGATTACTTAATTGTATTTTAATGGTTCAATGGGTTTAATATATATGTTATGTGCATGCTTTGATGTGTATGCTTTGACGTCTGACATCCCCTTAAGACGTGCCCTTTTAAATTACTTTAAATTACTTACATGACATTAGTTAGATTACTTAATTGTATTTTAATTATTCAATGGTTTTAATATATATGTTATGTGCATACTTTGATGTATAACCTCCCCTTGAGATATCCCCTTAAGACGTCCCTTTTTAAATTACTTCAAATTACTTACATGACATTAGATAGATTACTTAATTGTGTTTTAATGGTTCAATGGTTTTAATATATATGTTATGTGCATGTTTTGATGTGTATACTTAATTGTATTTTAATGGTCCATTACATTAGTTAGATTACTTAAATTAGTTACATGAAATTATTTAAATTACTTCCATGACAATAGTCTATTTAATGAACACATGAACATTCATAACATTAGGTTTGTACATGACATAACATTTTGTGTTCATAACATGTATAAAAATAAGTCTAAAATATTAAATAATACACTGACATATAACATACATACATATATGAAATGACTAAAATGAACATGTATATATGTAATGTCTAAAATATGAAATAACACATGAACATATAACATGTACAATTATGATATGACTAAAATGAACATGTATATATGTAATTGTTAAAATAAGAAATAACACACGAACATATAACATGTACATACATGAAATGACTAAAATGAACATATA
>MU224008.1:743493-781522 GCA_018584345.1 Thuja plicata
ATATATATATATATATATAAGTCTATTTCATAAAAGAAATTTGACATGAAACAACTTTTTTGTACCAAGGAAAACTCTCAAAATTGTTCAGAGAGAAAAACAACCAACAAGATATTCCAGCATATCTTTCTTGAAATTATGATTTAGTATTGGAGTTTCTTTCATTTTGGCATGAAATGATTTTTATCTACCAAGGGAAACTCCAAAAATTATTCACAGAGAAAGACAAGAAACAAGATATTCCAACATATTTTTTCTGGTAATTATGATGAATTATTGGGGTTTCTTATTTTTGGCATAAATTGATTTTTATCTAGCAAGGGAAACTCCCAAAATTGTTCATAGAGCAAATGAACCAACCATATATTCTAGCATATTTTTCTGGAAATTATAATGTATTATTGGGGTTTCTTCTTTTTGGCATGAAATGGTTTTTATCTACCAAGGGAAACTCCCAAAGTTGTTAACAGAGGAAAACAACCAACAAGATATTCTAGCATATTTTTCATGAAATTATGATGTATTACCAAGGTTTCACATTTGATGACATATTATTGGGGTTTCACATTTGATGAAGTACTATTTCTCATACTGCTTCTTAGCCTCTGGCTTGTGAAGTCTTCCAATATTGATTTGATCAATTATCAAATGAGATTGTAAAAAAAAATACCACAAGACAGTATTAGAAGTTGGAAAACTATTATTCAGTGATGATGGAAAATATCAGTCTCCACTTGAAACTTTTGAAACAGTAATTCCATTCTCGAAAGAAAAATTTGACTTGAAAAGCTTTATTCTACCAAGCAAAACCCCAAAATCGTTCACATAGAAACAATAACCAACAAAATATTTAAGCATAATATGTTAAAAATGCAACAAAGCAATTTGTACATTAAAAAGATAAGAGTCCAACTAGTTATAAAATTTTGCAATATGAACCTTAAGGCCTCTTTTGATGGCGCTTGAAGGATATATTTAGCCATTTCTAGCATCAAATAGATCATTTAAAACATATGAAATTATTTATATATTTATAATTAAACTAGTTTTAGAATTTACTATTAATGTTGTTATTGGGATGAATCATCTTGTGACGACATAATGATATACATAAATTGTAATAGTACTTCTAAAGGAAAGTATGATGTGTAAATTTAACGGAAGCGTTATTTCTTAGTTTCTAAAGTAAATCTAATGCTAAGAAAAAATCCTTAAACACAACGGATAAAATATACAACAATTTATTAAATTATTAGGGCTTGAAAGTGGGCAACATAAATCTAGGCATCAGAACTGGAAAGAAATGGGTATGTCATAGGGAACATTGGTGTCGAGCACCTCCACAACCCCAGGAAAGGCAGCCAATCTGAAGTCACGGTAGATCTCTCTCCCATCCCCTGGCCACTAGTTTCTCCGCCTCCAAACTCCCCGCGGAGTCATTGAAAACGGCGTCCACAATCCCTCTCTCCAATGCCATCTGTGTGTTAAGCTTGTTCTTGCCCAGCACCACATCGCACAGGGTTGTGGGCTTGAGCTTGTTGCGAATCAAGGCCATCATAGTTGTGGGGATGGGCAGGCCAAGATTGAGCTCACACATGTAGAGCTCGGAGGAGGGCTGTTGGGCCATGAAATGGTAGTTGTGGGCAAGAGAGAGCATGTAAGCGCTCGCAACCATGCCGCCACAGATGGAAGAGATGGTGGGGACGCTGAGCCTCATGAAGGAAGTGAGCATCTTCTCTAACTTCTCTAAAACAATGTCAATACGGTCGTGGGGGCTGTCGGCGATCCATTTCATGTCAATGTCGCAGGAAAAGTGTTTTCCAACGTTGGTGGTGACGAGGGATGCTACGTCAGGGGATTGTTAGACCTGATTGAGGGTGTCCCCAATGGCATCAAAGGTTGTGGGATTGAGCCTATGCTCGTCCTTGTACTCATCCACGAAGGTCAAGATGTGCATGTTTCCTCACTTCTCAAGGCTGCACATCCTTGCTAACTCTACAGTTCCTCACCAGGCTGCAATTTCTTCCTTGGTCTCGCAAAATAATCGGTGGATGAATAGTAGAAGATGTAGATGTGCCATTTATAGAGGAGCTCCTGTCTAGTTGGTCAGTCCCGCCACCCACGATGCTTCCTCCTAGACCATTAATTACCTGTGCTTCTGTAAACTTCTTACTAAATGTCGTTGCAAATTTTTGTACGTACTCTTCTAATATTCTATTTTCTAGGCCTAGTATTTTGAATAGAAAGTCAACTTACCAAATTTGCAGTCATCAAAATAGAGACATCACTAAATGATTTTATCAAAGAATGTATTTGTTATAAAATGACTTAATAGATTGCATGCAGGCGTGGAATTTAACAGTCTCCTATCTGTCATATGAATATTTGTATGATGGTTTGGTCATTTTAATATCTTTTATTTTACATTTAATATATAATTAAAATTAACGAATTTAAGATAAAGTTGTGTGTTGATAAGAAAAGAAAATCCTTAGTGATATGAGTTTTTATATAGGTACAAATATTGTAAAAGTAAAAAATAAGTATAAATTTTTGTATTGACTATAAGGAGATCAGAAAAAGTTACATCGAAGTGCACAAAAGTACCAAAAACAAGTTGAAACTCATACAGAGATATTCAAAGGTAAATCATATGGAGCATAGTTTACAGTTATATCATCACAACAAAATGAATAGAAAAACAAAGAGATAAGATACTAATGCAGAATATCATCATAGGACTCAATCTAGGCAGTCCATCCGAAGGGTCCTTCCATCCAGACAATGTTCTCCTTTTCTTGGATTTGGGACATCATGTAGATTTGGTCATCTGTGGTGTTCTTGTTCTTTTTAATCTCCTGGTGAAGCTTCTTCACAGTCTCTTCAAAGATAGCAATGTTATCCATGTGTCTTCTCCGTTCATAACCATCTTTTATCTTAAACAAGAACATGGTGGAATCTCCCATTTGAAGTAATCTCTTCAGTTTCTCTCTTCCAACCAGCATGTGAATACAAACCTGCGAGGAGATTTTAAAATATGTGAGTTTTCAAAAAGACTCAGTAAGGATTCTGGGATTGTCTTGATACCTCTCTTCATTTGCATTTCCAAACCTGTCATAGAATGTTAGAAGACAGAATGTTCCAAAACAAATTATTGTTCTTTTTTAAGCCATGGACATTGATCTCTAAACTAGGATTTACAGGTTTATAACTTAATCCAAAATACAGATTTAAATTCTCTGATCCAGGCAGTAATTGTGTGGCTATGTGTTTTAAACGTTGAAATTACAAGAAATAGTTATGCTTTAAACACTTTAAATCAACTATGTGTTTAATTACATAAAAGAGAACATTAAATGTAAGAAAATGACAGAACATAAAGAGAAAACAGAGAGATAGAAGAGAAGATGCAAACACTTGATAATGGAGTTCATCCTTAAGGACTACGTCTCCGGCTCCGCTTCTCAATCTGGGAACCGCTTTATTAAATTTGCCAAGAAAAATTACCTTGTTACAAATTCCAAGCTCCAAGCCTTTACCATCTCTTTTCTTACAATTCTTGGTGTAGAAAACACCTTCTACTCTCTCACAAGAATTCTCACGTAATCTCTCAATAATTCTCCAAGACTAATTCTCAAAGTCTAATTCCCCTTACAAAGGAAAATAACCCCCTTTTATACAATTTTACATGCAAAAATTAGAGTTTAACCATAGTATTTCCCATATCTTCTAAAAATAACTTTATCTCCCAATAAAAGCTTCTATATCCTTTATTTTTACAACAAAGGATATTCACAACCCGTAATATTTTCTCGCTTTTATAATTGAAGCCCTACAAAATAACATTTCAGATTTATTCTAAAACTTTATGGTTATTTGTTTTTATTTTAGTTTAAAATAGAGAGTACCATTTTCCTCCACATTTAATTCCATAGCATGCACATAACACATTGGGATTTGTTGAGAGTGTGCGGCCATAGGTGCCGGTCCACCCCCGTTAGCACCATTTTCAGTCTTTGTAGATTTAACAACCTTTAAATAAAATAAATGCCATTTAATTATCAAATGCAGAATGTGGTGTTGTGGTAAAGGAAATACTTGCAGTTAGGAGGTTAAGGGTATGAATCCCTCTGGATAGTTTATTTTGGAAATGCTGAGTAGAAGCTTACAAACTAGGTGACACGTCATGCTAACATCACCAATAGTCACTTGTATGGCGATCTTCATTTGGTCATAACTTTTGCATATGGACTCGGATTTTGTCCATTCAAAATGCATTTGAAAGCTCTTGATGACCTCTTCAATTTGAAACCCATTGTTGACCACTATCAAGATAGTCAAATTTCACCTTTTTAAATGTCGCATTTGCTTGTTTGACCGAGCCTTTAACTACACATAACTTCTGCATACGAGCTCTTTTTTTACCTGTTCAAGTTGCACCGGCTCCCGTTTTTCAATCTCTTCACAGTGTTGATGAATTTGAGAGATTCTGAGACTGTATAAAATTTTGGCCTTCTAGATCCACCTGGATCAGATATGCCCATTTATAATTTCAAAAATATTAAGATATTTAGGATATGTAATACCAAACATGAGCCATATTTATTTTGTAAAGGTGCAATCCAATAAGATATGCATGCAGGAACCAGGAAGTCTGCAAATGCTAATTTAGTAAAAGAAGGGTCTTTCCTTAGCGGGATTTTATCAAGTAACATAATCCATTTGAAACAACTGATTTTAGGGTCAATAACAGCTCTCCAAAGTTTATCAAAGTAATTCTTCCAAATACTAGTATCCAAATCAGTATACCAAATTTTATTGACATGCTTAATGACAGTATCATTGTAGCTCATGATTTTATATATGTTCTTGGCTTTAATTTTAGTCACAATAGTACAATCTAGCCATCTAATATCCAGAAACATGAGAGAATCAACATGGCAGGTAGTGGGGAGATTCTTAGAAGCCTTAACAACCATATTGTAGGTCTTTTCTTGGCAGGAAGGGATATTATATTTGGTCATGAGTGCCTCCTAGCCAATAAGGCTATCCTGTTCAAAAAGGCATATAAGTTGAGAGATGCCCAAATTTTTCCAAACTTTAGTAGAGAAACCTTGGGAGAGGGCAAGAGGTTTATCTGAGAGGTGAAAATTCCAACAAATTGATTGTTAAGGCCTTGAAATATCACCCTAACTTAGGCATTTGGCATAAAAATATCTCATGGTGACAATGGAAACCTTACTAAGTTGTGGGTGGAATTTGATTAAGAAGGAATCTCCTGATTCTAGGCTGGTTCCTATTGTATTTGGAATATCACCTATGACTAATTCTCTGATTGGGGAAAAGGGAAAAGTATAAAAACAAGTGAATAGATAAAGTGGGGTGATACACCAAATTGCATCAAAGCTTCAAACCAGCATCCACAAGACACACACTACTAAGATTTGTTGTAAACATTCACTATCCAACATATAGGTTGACCTAAAACCTACTATTAGGGTTTGCACCACATAAAATGATAATCTTCCAACAAACATACAGATTCTACAAAAGGCTATATTTTGACAACTTAGAATAGGAATTGGATTAATTCACTTATCTATGCTACAAAACATCACACACTTAAATGCGGAAATGGAGAAGAGGATTGATATCAAACTCAGAAAATATGTGAATAATGGGGAACTTGCTATATTTTCTTCATAATCTATGAATGGTTAAGATACAAAACATGCCAAGGAATAAATTGCATTCACTTGAACACAATCTTGCATCAAAATTGAACTTATGGTTACAAAATGTATGCAAAAGGCACAAAGGAACAAATATGTTCACAAAACCACCTTATCTCCAAATTCGGAACCCCTTAAACTGACTATCAAGTCTAGATATATACCCTCTCAAGGCTAATTTCAAAAATCCAATGCCCTCCAAATCAGCAAGAAATCCTAAATATTAGGCATAATTTATGCCTTAATACATGCCCGTAATGTTGGTATTTAAAAATATACATCTTTTAAACACCTTACCAACATATATCAACAAATATATAATCAAGCCCTAACTCAATACATATATCCTATCCCCATAACATATAACCCAAACCACATAACATATAACTCTAACAAGCCTAAAGCTGACATCATAACCCTAGGTCAACATGACCAAAACTACACAACCAACCACTTTCCAAAATATCCACATCATGGCATAAGCTTAGTGTGTCGATTTGTTGTTGTAGCACTTGGAAATTGACTGTCGTGCACTTCAGTGTTTAAGGCATTTACTTCTTTGTTAATGGATTCCAAAGTTTAACAAAACTTGGCTTTTCTCATTCATTGTATTGCATTAACATTTGGGAGAAAATGTGAGTGTTTTGAAACCCTAATCCATGGTGTCGCCCATGCTAAAACTATGACATTGATTTTGGTTATTTTCCTACTTCTTTGTGCTCAGGTTTTTGACATAGAGTTCATCACTGTGAATTGGGAGTTGGGTTGTCAGTTGAAGCTCTCCTCTATGATCTCTCAGCTGGAATATAGTGTTATCTCTATATTTTATTCTATCTCTGGCTGTAACTGTATGTTATTTGATCATGGAGCTTGGGCTCCAACTGGAAGTTTCTATAAAGAGCTCGGGCTCCAACTGGAAGTGGCGGTTGTAACCATGAGCTCAGGCTCTCACCATCTAGATTTATTTTCTATTACTCTGAGGCTCAGACAACACTATTACTTGAGTGCGAGGCTTTTGATGATCTGGGTCTTTTCCATAATGTATGGCACTATTCATGCTTGTCTTCACTGCTCGTGCTCCAAAAAATTACATCTCTAGTGTTATTCCTTTCATTTCAACTTTCAAACTCCAAATAAGTTACCATCTCTGTCTTCTTTTTGCATCCTTCTTGTTGTTTGAACTTGTTGTTGCATTACATGGCTTAAAAATTCTTGAGTTACGGGCTTTAGCTTTAATTCTTCTCCATGATTCACTATAATATTTATGGGTTCTTTCATTGTGCTATGTTGTCGTTACTTTTCTCAAATTGAGCCCTTTGCTTATCCACACCACTATTTGCTAAGTTACTGTGCGGGTTGGAAAGGTCAAATTGTCTAATGTTGATCTTTGTTGCTTGTGATATGGCTCTGTAAGCATCATTTTTGTCACTCCATCTGCAATCTATCATTATTGTCTCCACTACTATCGACTTGGGGTTTCATCATGTTTTTTGACCACTGTCAATAGTGACCATGCTAGGTGTTTTTTAATGCCTTTCACTGTCAAGACCGACACTTGAACTGTGCTTAAAATTAACTTGATGTTGTCTAAACTTTAAAAAACCATCTGGTCTCCATCTTGCAATAATGAAAATAGGAAGTGTATCATATTGTAAATGTAACTCCAGAAATAATGTTATCCATGGGGTTCAAGCACGGGCTCGTGACACCCATGAACACTATTGTGAATAGAGAGCTTGATAATTTTAAAATTCATCCTTTTCCATTCTTACACAACATTGTTATTCAATTTAATGTATATGCATAACATTACCAATTGATAATACTGATGTTTATCTTCTTTCTTAATATGCACTATCGCTTGATCAAAAATAATAACATCATAGATGTCTTGGTACCACCCTATAAAAGTATTACTGATGTTTTCTCTTTTAAGAACAAACTATTTTCTCATCTCTTGTGCACATGAATATTACCTTACAAAATAGACATCACTGTTATTTATTTTCTCTTATTCAAACACACTGTTATGCCCTGCATAACCATCCCTACATTTTGTTAGCAAAATTTTGGGTCCCCCTTTTTTCCTTTTAATTCTTTCTTTATTTCCTTTTAGTTTTCCTCACTCTAGGACCTGATCCTGGAGTGCTTTGTTCCTTTGTGCCAGCTGAATTCCATACCTTAGGATTCTTGTGTTGTTTCTTCGTCTTTAGTTGGAGGGTGTGGTCGCGTGGGATTCCCAATCCTGGAGTTTAGAGGCTTTTCCTTTTTTTCAGGGTTTGCGGAAGGGAATGGTGCATGCTTGACCTAAAGGGTATAAATTGAGCTTCACTTGTCATTGTTACACTTACCGTGAATTGTGTGTTTAACAATGAACTAAGTGCGATTTGCTTTGAGAGATTAATAGTGATTCGGAGTTCAGACCAGTGCATGTTTGAGTTATTTTGTAGTTTTCTTAGTGTGTTCATGGATTTCCAGAGCTGTTCATTTGCAGAGCACCTCCCGTTCCCTTCCTTTTTCATTTCTAGTTTTAGGTAGGTCTGCCTCTGGCCCTTCTCTTTCCTTTTTGGTTTTACATTTTGTTCCTTTGTTTTAGGGCTTCCTTTTCTTTGTTTTCTTTATTTTCATCGCCTCCCATTTTTTGGGATGGCTCTACAAGAGGGTTGTCCACCCTCTGTGAAGATGTGAATACTTTAAAATAGTGTATATTTTTGTAAGTCTTTATATTTGTAAGTAGTGGTGGCTTGTAGGTTAGTTGCAGTTTGTTTGCACCTTTGTAAATTTCATTCTTCAGCCTCTTGTTAGTGTTCATAGCGTGCCTTCCTATATAGTTGTTTGTAAATTCATGTCTGGTTTGTACATTCCTTCAAGCCCTACCCATTCTATTGTGATCTCACCACACCCTCTGGATTGTTTAACCAAATTTAAGCTTACCCACCTGGTGTTCGCTGGACTCGACCTCGTCACCTCGCCTATTTGAGTTATGGATTTTCCCTCTCCCCCGTCACTTCAACATTGATGGTGGGATTAATCCCCCACATACAAGCATTTAAAATCATCCCAGGTGGCATTCATTCCATTTGTGTTAAGACAAATGTCACCACAAATTCCATTACTCCATTCATTGCGTGACCACATGACAACCCACATCAAGTCTAGTATGGCGAATTCCTAGTTTATTTCAGTAATGATCAATTCTTCTAGACTCTAGGTTCTACGTAATCCCAAGCCTTTATCTCATTTTTTTGCATAAACCAAAATCCCCGGGACCCCTAGGTATTGATCAAATTCAGAGTAAGTTATTTCATTTATTGCATTTTCGGGATTGGATATCAACTAACATCTTCTTCAGGACATGTGCAAAATGGTGATGAAATCTCTAGAATCTGAGAAATTTTTATATTTTATAATTTACTAAGGGTTGTCTGGTCTTGCAAGCTACCAAAAACTCATCAAGTAACATGTCTGAGGTATCTTCTCGTCCTAAAATTTAGGAACTCGCGTCTACCTAAAGAAGGGCGATCACCAAGACAAGGACCGAGAAGGCACTGAAAAAACTCCCACTCACTAAAAAATATCTAAGGGAGGGTGTCATCATGGGATCCAAGGTGGATTCAAAATTAAAACTAATCACCAAAACTGAAACTGAACCATGGGCCAAATTGCAGGGCCTGTTAAGGACAATGTCCACTCAACATTCAACCAGAGACAATATGTCCAAGAACGTGGCTACCTCTAGCATAATCAAAGCCACCTACTTCCCATGCTCCATGTAGTCACCGGAGCTGATTCTCACTCTGGCAGAGCACTACAAGAGAACCATCTGGTTTGTTATACTTGTTGCTTCCCTTCCAACGGGCTACCCAACTCCCCTAGTGTCCCTCAACACTACTACATTTGCTTCGAGACTGGGAATCCCCTAGTTCACCAATTCTATTGTCATCTCCTAGGTCGCGTCACTACAAGAGTTTAATAAAGTTCAAGCGGCTGCCCAGAAGCACCTCAACACCCACTAGTTGAAGACGTTGAAGAAAGATTATAAGAAGATAAAATTGGAGATCCCCCACATAGATTTCAAGGAAAGCATAGAAGCATGGATTATCTTCATGTTCTGGGTCTTTGGGCAACCACATGCCTAGGATTTTTCAGCCTGGATGTACTATTTTCTTTACAAGATCACCACCAATGGGAAGAATTTCGATTGGGCAACTATTGTTGCCAATCATGTGGACTTCCAACTAAACCAGGTCAGACAAACATCGAAGTTCCATATGACTTCATATGTTCTATGGCCACTGGCACAATAGAGACCCTGAATTTAGGGTTTATTTATAGTGGGCATCCTTGGGACAGGGCCCAACCAAAGTGCCCCTTAGGATCATTTTCCCCACATTCAATTGGAAGCTAGCTTCCCCAATTTTTTTCATGTAAACGATACCTTCATTTACTATAACATTTTGATACCCACTCAAGATGCTAGTTACCTACTGTCAAAGGAAGCCATGGCCTTGGTGAGTTTGTATGACCATTATTTCATTCAATTTTAACAACATTCATACATTAGGGTGACCGGGTTCTCCGGCAAGCCCTACCAATTTCCCAAACACTGCGGGGATATGATTATTTTGATGCAGTAATGTAGGAAGATCCTAGAGGTCAATACATATTATGGGGTTAAGAAGGTTACCACCATCCCTTTCTTGATCACTTGAAGGAATTATATTTGCAGTGGCCAAAGAGGCTGATAATGAATTAAAGAGTCTATTACTGGCAGAGTTCTACTTGGTGCGGGTCAATTTTGACCCTCTCAGCAAAATAAATGCAGCATTACCTCAGGCATTAGCACCTCATGAGCCTCACATTGAGGATTTTGGGGTAGATTGCCAAGATGAATTTGAGGTCTAAATTTGACATTATGAGAGGATGACAAAAGGAATGATGAAACACATGGGTCTCCAGACCTTTCCAAAAGACTTGTCAGATACTAGGCCCATGGAGGACCCGAAGTAAAAATCAAAAGGGATTGAAAAGATGGCTCTCACTCTGGTGGATTGGGACACCCCAGGAATTTTTACAATAGAGGACATCACCACAGATGTGGTAAAGTGAAGTCATGAATATTTTTCACAGGTTTGCAAAAAGAGCGCTCGTTGAGATGGTCCAATTTTTCAAACATCCGTTTCAGGAACCAAAATGGGTGGAAAAATGAGAGATAAGGGGAAATAAAAAGAGAGCACCCCAGACTCGATAAATTCCCTAGTTCTAGCCCCTATTATGGAACAAATTCATGCCCTACTTGAGTTGTCCCAATAGTTGAGTGACATAATCAACGCAAGGCTTTCCCTTAGTCTCGCAGTTGCTCTGAGGGGATCTGCCCTTCCTAGAGGCTCCCCTTAACTTGCAACACTCACAAGCCAGGTGGTGGAGACAAAGGATGAGGGTGCAACTATTCTTGATGTTGGGGCCCCACTACAAATAAGGAAAAGGAAGCAAAGAGTAGATAAACCTCCATCGATCATGGATGCCAGCTCCAGACCATTAGACAATATTCACATGGAGCTTATCCCTTCCTCCCCTGAAATAGAAGAGAATCTAGAGGCTTCCCCTCCCCATGATAATTTTCATGAAATCTTCTAAACTGATGACCTGATGAATCTATAGGAAGATGTGGAGAGGGCGGTAGAAGAGATCACCACACAAGAGGTAGAAAATATCCCTAGGGAGGGGGAAAGAAAAGAAGATAAAGTTTCCCCAAAGAAAGAAGCCTAGGAGAAAGAAAAGGAAAGCACACCAAGTATGGAAGAAACACCAGTCCTGGGGACCAAGAGAGAATGAAGGAAGACACAAGATGAGAAGCCAACTATGGATAGGGAAACTTGACCTTTGGGAACAACTGTACCCCCAGTCGTCATGCTCCAAATGCCTCTAGACACCCTGGGTGATCAGTTAACCTAGAATACGACATTTGGTAAGGTGGTCTTCGCAGCACAACATTCAGACCCAGGTCCCACACCTTTGCCCCTCTAGAAAATAGGCCCTCAGAGGAGAATGTCTCGGCAGAGAACGCCAAAAAAAATTTAGCAACAATAGGATCTGGGGGAGAACCCCAGAAATATGGACGCAAATACCACTGAGGTGGGAGAGCCAGGAAACCCCAGAGATAAAGAAAAAGAGTCCACAGTGACTACAATTGTCAGGGAAGTGCTGCAGACCCCCGAAGGGGATCAAAGCATCCAGGACCTAGCAATAAGACTACCTCTACCGCCATAATGGCTGGTGGAATCAAGAAAGAGGAAGGCCCCAACGGCAGTGAGAGTCCCTCTCTCTGGCTGAGATGATGGCCCAGAACCAAGAGCCCAAGAAGCCTAAGAATGCCCAGACCCTCCATACCATTCAAACTAGACTCGGAGGAAATACCATTGTATTAGTAGAAAGACCTCCCCTAGATGCAGAAGAGGTAGTGGTAGGAGCTACAAAATATACTATCATAGAGGTACCTCTAGGGTGGAGAGATAAACAGAGCAAGCTGGACCTGTTGAAGGAGGCCAGCCGGGTGATTGAGGTCTGGTATGATAAGAAAGCCCTAAGGCTAAAAGAGGAAAAGGAAAAAAATTATAATCTCCTCAGGCTTCTTGCAAAACTGACATAGCCATTTTTGGGATTCCTCCGGAGGCTTCCACATCCTAAAGATAGCTCCTGCAGGGTGACATCGACGGGCTGAGAATGATGAAGATGAAAGCATAGGTAGTAGATGATTGGGTGACTAAGCGGGTAGGGACCATAAGGAATTTATTTATAGCCACACTCTTGGAACTCCACCAGGCCAATAACATCTTGGGTCAAGTAAATGACATTGTTTCCCAGTGGGAGGGGGAGATAAAAAAATACAAAGAGTGGAAGAGCAAACTAGAAGAAATAATGAATTTCGGGGAAGAGGTCATCACAGAGATAGGAATTTTGGGGGATGAAGATTTCAAGTACCTCTAGGGCCAACACTCCAAACTTAGTCTTAGAGTTGAGATGAGAAAGAAACTAGTAGTGGCCCTGAAGGGTAAAGTCTCAACAATTCAAAATTATTTAAATTCATATGCAGCATTTGTCACAAGGGTTTTGGTAGTTGATCCCTTTAGCACCAAGACATGTGCTCTGGTGGATTTTGTTCTGAGTAAATATGATGAAATAATGGAGTCACAGTTTTGGACCCCCGGAGATTTTGATGGAGCAAAGATGTCACGTCTCACCCGTATGGTGCTCCCAGCCAATGATGTAGCAAAGATGGCCATAGAATTCAAAGAAGGTGCCAAAGATGTGGCTGATCAGTTGGAGGCAGCCAAGGATCGTCAGGATTGTATAAAAGAAATAGATGAGGAGGGAATTCTCTAGATTTTGGTGATATTCCAAAAATGTAAAGAGTAGTAAAGTCATCTGGTCTCTAAACATTTCCACCAGTTGGGAAAAGTTTTGAGGATTTGTTATTCTTTGAGCGTAAGCTCCCAGAATCCAAAATTATGGGTCCCAATTTTGTATTCTTTTTTAGCAATCTGCATCAAGGTTCCTTGGAGCCGACCGATTTCTATCAGCAATTATTAAGGTTCAAAATGTAGGTGATCCAGATAATGACAGGACTAGCAGATGTGATAGTTCTAACAGTTGTCTTCTTATTGCCCCAAGGCATCGCTCTGGAATTTACTACCTGATGCACCTCGAAGGCAGGGAATCGAAATAAGAATTGATGAGGTGCATGACCCAAGTTACCGAAATAGGTGAGTTTCTTCTATATATACCATGACTCTCTTCTCTAGGATGATTCTTCTAGATTTATCCCCTTTCATATTCTTTTATCTTATCAGAGCTTTGTACATCCTGAGATGATTGTAATTGGTGGAGGTAGTAGTGGCCACAAATATTGTATTTTATTTTGCAGGTATACATGTAGATTAGGTCAAGTTTATCTATAAATAATAATACTGATCCCTTAACAAGGGTCAGAGAAATAAAGGATTTATCTGTCCAATAGTAATAGAAAATAGAGTTAGAAGTTTACTTTTAGTCTTTAGCTTAATGCTCCCTTGGAGCCATGAATGTACTCGCTAGTGATGTTGGAACCATTTCAAGTTAATGAAAGAAGGAAGAACAACTTGTGGCCATGTGTTATGCATTGCTCTGATCTCCGAAGTTAGAAAATATCTTTTGTGCTGTATGTTTTCCTATATCTTTTGCTCTGGTGTTTTCCATTTTAGTTATATGATCTTACTTCCCTTTTCTATTGAATATATATGAATCGTCGATTCCTTGTATATCTGGTATTTATTATAGTTTTCTGGCATGGGAGAATTGTTGATGTTTGAATACGTATTGCATGAATATAAGTAGATACTTACTCTAACTCTGATCTATCTTATTTAATTTCTTTACAAAATCTAAGGTTCTTGTAGGTAAACCTCACCCCCTTTTGAAATCCTCGGAAGTGATGAGTAAAAACCAGCTATCCCCTCAAACAATAGTCACCTGCCCAACTTAGCTCCCCTGTACCATTGAGACCCAACTACCAGGTGCTTGGAGGCTAGGAGAATTCATTCTCTGGTAAACCTCTACAGATGGAGTTGGCTAGTACTCTGGTACTTGGTGACAACTTATCTTTGTTGGCGGAGCCAGTCACAAAGTCCCATCAATAGATACTAGAAGGAGGGCATGAACTCATCTGTGCTGGAAGATTTTGATTTTACACCACCTGAGGGCTCCCCAAGTAGTATTTTTAGGAACCAAACTTTCTGTGGTATAGGGTCATTTGTAGAACTCAGACCTCCTGTTCAAAGAAAAAGGACCCACCAAACTAGGTAGCCGGTGAATTTTCCTTTCGGATCTACCACACACTAGAATACCCAAATCCCTCAAATAATCTCAAGGACTCATATTCACCATACCTGGAAACAAACAACCCTGATGGATACCTAATTCAACAATACTGGGTCTCTAATGGGGTACTTCCCCGACACTACTAAAAATATTCCTCCGCATCCAGAGAATATCTACCCCAAATACGAGCATTTAGGTCCCCAAACTGCAAAAGAACACCTTCAGGCCTACAAAGATGCCATAAATAGACATCGGATACAACATCAAGATGTTGTAGCCTGGATGTTCCTGCTATCCCAAGGATAGAATGAGCTAAACTGGCATCTTAACTTGTGTGCCAAGTCCATCAATAGTTGGAAGGATATGGAAGACACCTTTCTGATGGCCATCTGCATTCACATGGACCCAGCTTGGTCCCATAGCCAGTTCATTTCTATCATAAAGGAACCAAACAAGCCTCTCACTACGTTCAATCATTAGCTCTAATAGGCTTTGAAGAAGTACATGGGGCATTTTATCCCATCCACCGATGTGACTATCCAAACATACTTGAACGCTATGGACCCCTTTATCTCTAGTCTCCTTTGGATAACTACTGCCGCTAATGACTGGGATACCCTAGCTAAGGTTTAAAACGGAGCCTTGGAGTTGTCCTGTGGCCTGAACAAGGCCCCCCATGGAATTGGACAAAGCGTACCCTTGAACATATTACCAGGTGGAACTTCTTACGTCAGAGGATACAATCTCAATCTAATGATGGGTGCCCCAACAATGGCCATGGGCCCACCACCGATAGATGAACAGGGCTGGTACATTTACCCATCTAAAACCTAGACAACCCTAGGACTAGATTACATTCCCTAGAATTAGCCACAGCAGATGCAACAACCTTTGACACAATCCCCTAGAGTACCTTTCTTCTAGTCATCCACAATCAGAGGATTGTCATCCTCAACTCCGGGAACTTCTGTCGCTTTCCTAGGTAACCCACCACCTCAACCATCACACTATGACACCACTACCCAACTGTCCATTGAGGCCTCTTGCGATTGGTTTCCTCCCTGAAAATGGACATGGGATAGCTAAAGGTGGGGACTTATGTGCTCCATAACCCTAATTCCTAGAGAGGGAATGTTTTCTCAGGTCAACAGAATGCCAATCCTAGAGGCCAAAACTACAATAATGGGCCTTGGCCCAACCAACAATAATGGAAAATAACATGAATACCGAAGGTTCTCATCCAAATCAAACTACCACACAGGGTGGTGCTGGACCTAGTCATTCTGAGTAGCTCACAGAATTCCAACCCCTAACCACATGGTGTAGATTGCATGATATTGGCTCACATTCCAAGGTGAACTATGCCATGCTGGAGAAGATCATGTAGATCTGCCAATCGAACAGACAACAACTTGTTGATCCAACTCCCCCAAAATCCTCTCCATAAGATCCCCTCACGTTGATTTTATGTGTGAGACCATCTTCTTCAGGACAGGCAAAGAGGATGAAGAAGAACCTGATTTACAGGGGTTCTTTGATGAATCCATTGCAGCCTTTGAGGCTCACGCCTTCACCAGCCCATGGAATCCATATAACACTCAGATTCAAGCTGGAAAAGGGCCATCCTACTCCCAAGTGCCTCCCAAGACCACCACCCCCCATGAATCTAACACAAATGATCATTCCCTCCCACCGAAAGGACTTGTCCCTAACCACGCCAGGGATCTAGTCTGGGGGAGCCAACTTTACCTGGAGGGTAGTTTGATATCACCAAGGAATTGGATAACACCACTACCTCACTGACCTTGATGGAGGTTTTACTTAATTTCCCTAAGTAGAATAATTCCCTCTTAAATCTATTAGGGAACCCAAAAGTTGTCAATCACCCGCCAAAGACTATCACTTTCAATGATGTCAATCGATAGTCTTTCAGGGAAACATAAAAGATCCTCCCTTCCTCCTAGGCCTGAACATCCAAGGGAAGAACTTGTACAATTTCCTTGTGGATTCTTGTGGTTTGGGTAATGTTAGGCCCTTGTCCATCTGCCAGAAGCTTGGACTTACTCCCACAACCTCCAAAGGTGCAGTAGTCCAATTGGACAAGACTACTGTGAAGATGGATGGTGAGATGAAGAATGTCTAAATTGAACTCATCTAGGATCCTTGGATATCTAGCACCATCAACATCTATATGGTTGACATCCCTGAGACTTACAGGATGTTGTTGAGTCAAAATTGGTCAAACGCCCTTAACGGGTATTTCTCAATAGACTTCTCCCACTTGTGGCTCCCCTGGAAAGGGAAATCAAATCAGATCCAAGTAGAAAGAGATCCTAGAATGAAACAATCCGTTACTAAATTTGGGAAGGTAAATGAAATCTCTTTCTCTCAATCCTCACTTAGGGTATATCGATTGCGTCAAATCCTAACCTTTGACTTCAACCCCAGGGATGATCACATAATCACTTAGAGGATTCAAGATCTAGACACAAAGCTGAAATATTAGGTAGACTTACAAGGTAGCAAGGAAACTTTGACCACCCTCTTGTCAGGCACTTGGTGCCGGGTACATTACCAAAAACACCCTAAACTAGAGTGTGAGCCTTTTGTTTCTGCTACTACCCATCACATCACCAACCTCCAAGAGAAGGAAGACAAAGTCAAGTTCCCTGGACCAAGTAATCCACCCAGTGCTACACTTGAGCTTCTGCTCATCCAAGAACCTGAACAAAAAGATCCTCTGGAGGAAAGTCTCACCTACACACTATCCAAGTCAGAGGAATCACCTGATAGACCTCCCAACGCCAAACCCAATCCAAATGCCACTTCGGTTCCTTGGCCTACTAAAATTGACACTAATTTGTGGCTCCTAAAGTTTGATGGGTCTCATTCCAAACAAGGCTATAGGGCTAGAGTGGAATTAATGAACCTGCAAGGGAAATTCTTCCTTGCATCGTATAGGTTGTAGTTCACCTACACTAACAATGTCATAGAGTATGAGGCTTTAGTCCTCGGACTCCTATTTTCTTTGAGAAATAGGATCACTCACCTCTAGGAAATGGGTGATTCAAAGCTAATCATAAAAAAGATCCAGAGCTAGTACACATGTAATGATAAAAGGTTGGCCGCATACCACAATAGGGCATGGGGCTTAATTGAAGATTTTGATGCTCTGGGCATCAAACTTATCCCCTGGAAACATAATTATGTTCCTTATGCCCTCATTGTGTCTTCCAGTACACTCAAGCTTATGGCTTGTTCTTGGCTCCAGAGATTGTCTACTGAAATGGTACCCACCCCATCTATCTGGGACAATATAACCTACTTTCAGGTTTCCGAAGATGACCAACGCATTTTGGCCATCATGGAAAATGTTGGCATATTTGAAGATCAGATCATGGAAGAAACCAATCATGACGATAGAAGGAAATGGGAAGAAGATGATGGGATCATTAACCTACCTACCAACACTATTCCTAAGGGGATGGTTGCACTAGAATGAATCTTTAATTCAGACCCCTGGGGCTGAGATAAGATATCATCCTCCTCTGAGGGAGGAAAATATGAAAATGTTAACATCGGTAAAGTCAATGAAGAAAAGTTTTTCCACATTGGTACCTCCTTATCCCTAGAGGAGTAGGAGAAGATTCTCACAGTTCTCTGAGAATATATTAATGTTATTTCCTGGGGGTGTGAATATCTCAAAACTTATGATACATCAATCATGATGGATACCATCCCCCTAAAACTAGAGGCCAAACCTTTTTGGCATAAACAAAGGTCGATAAACCATTTTATTGAACCCCTCATAGACTAGGAGGTTCAAAAATTATTGTCAACTTGAATCATCTTTCCTATCTAGCATACTACATGGGTTGCCAACCTTGACCCCGTACGCAAAAAGAATGGCGAGATTCGCCTGTGTGGATTTTTTCAACCTGAACAAAGTCTCCAGGAAGGATAATCAAGCTCTCCCTTCACTGGATGAGGTGTTAAAAATTGTAAATGGTTCACAAATGATGTACTTCCTAGATGGGTACTCCGGTTATAGCTAGGTCATGGTTAAGTTCAAAGATAGGATGAAAATGGCGTTCACTACCAAGGGGGGGACATTTTCATACTGGAGAATTCCTTTTGGCCTAATCAACACTAGGACCACATTCCAAAAGACCATGGACATAGCATTCAAAGGTTTGGTTAATAGATGCATAATCATCTACATAGATGATTTAATGGTCTTTTCCCAGGATAGGCGTGATCATCCTGCCCACCTCGCTCATATCTATGAGAGATGTTGTCGGTACGGTATCTCCCTTAACCCAAAAAAGTGTATATTCGGGGTCACTAAAGGGAAATTTCTTGGGCATATTGTTTTTGAGAAAGGGATATCCATTGACCCTAAGAGAGTAGAAGCATTGCTAAATTTTCAAATTCCCAACAGGAAGAAGGAAATGAGATCTTTCTTTGAGAAGATAAACTTCATCTGATGGTTCATTACCGGATTCATCAATATTGTCAGACCACTCAAGAATATGATGAAGAAAGATACTAAGATTTAGGGGAGTCCCAAAGTAAAGTGAGAATTTTCTCAAATCAAGCAGACTATAGTGGACGCCCCGGTCCTGGCGAGTCTGGACTATTCCCTCTCATTACATATTTACTCCTTCGCTTCGCCACACTATGCCGCTGCAGTTTTAACCCAAAAAGTTGATGGAAAAGAATGACCTATTTCTTTTATGAGCTCCCCATTTAAGAACACCAAAGTTTGGTACACACCATTGCAAAAGAAGGCCTTTTCTCTAGTCTGGGCCGTGAAGAAATTCTAGCACTACATTCTCTGAAGAAAAATTCATGCCATTATCCTGGACCAAGATGTCAAGTATTTATTGCTATAGAGTGAACCGGGTGAACGCTGGGGGAATGGATGGCCATCCTCTAGGAATATGATCTTGAGATTAAACTGATGAAAATAGTCTGAGGCCAAGGGCTATGTAAAGCAATGGCAGAGGCCACTCCAACATACAATGTCTGACTTACACTATGAATTCCATCACTCAAGATCTATTGTATACCAACCTGGTGTACCTATTACTTAACAAATAGTGCCTGGAGGGGCTCGTTGCTAACAAATATCATGCCCTATGACTAAAAAGGGAAAACTTCATGATAAAAAATTAGATGCTTTTCTGTAGGAATTTTGAGGGGATTTACCTCTGGTACGTAGACAAAGACCAAGCTTCCAAGATGATAGAAGAATTCCACAAGCAATATGGAACTAGACATGGCTCAGCTAACACCACCACCCATAAGATTCTCTGGGATAGATATTATTGGTCGTTTATCTTCAAAGATGTTCATGCTCACATAAGGAAGTTCCATACTTGTCAAACCATCGCTTGTCGTGAGCTGAACCTGATAATGCCTTTACAACCAGTCTTTGAGGTTCGACCCTTCACCCAATGGGCATTCAACTTTATCAAGAGCTAAAACCCAACACATCCACCAACCATCGGTACATTTGAACTGCTACTAATTACTGTACCTGGTGGTTTGAGGAAATCCCATGCAAAAACAATACTACATATGTAGTCATCAAGTTCTTGGAAGAGAACATCATCACAAGATTTGGAATGCCTTTTACTATCATATGTGACAATGCTCTGACATTTTCTTCAGCACAACTTTTAGAATGGAATTATCAGAAAAATATCACCTTAAATTTCTCTAGCAACTATTATCCCCAGGGTAATGGCATCGCCGAATCCACCAATAAAAACTTGCTAGAAGTAGTCAAGCATTTTCTAGGAAATAATCCCCAAGAATGGCACCAGAAGCTCAAGTTTTCCCTTTGGCAAGATCGCATAAGAATTAAAGCAGCCCTAGGAACTTATCCATTCCACCTAGTTTACAGACAAAATACTATGTTCCCAATAAACCTACAAATCCTTGTCTTGCATTTCATATCAGAAGTCAACTCTTGGGATAATGTTGTGGAGGTTCACCTCTTGAACCTAGTGAAGATGGAAGAAAAAATAGATGTGGCACAAGAGCATTTTGTACATCACCAAGCAGTGGTCAAATGATGGTTCGATAGAAGAGCTCAATACAAAGCCTTTCATATTTTATACCTAGTCCTCTTGTGGGACAAAGACCTATAGAAGAAAGGAAAGCACACTAAATTTCAAAGGCTCTGGCTCAGACCTTATTTAATCTTGGAGATCTGTGGAGCCAACACTTATCGCCTCAGTGCCATGACTGGAGAAGTTGTTCCATTGCCCGTCAATAGACAGTTTCTCAAACATTACTTTAACTAGAGGTGGGAGGTACATTTCCCCAAAGTTGTATCATATGTATATTTTGCCACCTATAAATATTCTTGGCGCTCCTTGGGAATGTGTTTTCCTTGTAAATAGTCGGCAGCCCTTTGGGCAGGCTTCCCTTTTCTTTGTTTGGTTTTCTATTGTTGGTTTCTTTTCACTTTGCGTGTCTTGCTTTTTTTTAGGTTCCCAACATGTTTCTCTCTTCTTGTAGATAGGTATACTTTGCATGACATCTAGTCCCTGGAATGGTGTCTTACGCATTTTGATTAATCTAGAATCTATTGTTATCATGGTGGGATTTTTTCACACTTCGGAGTTGTTTTATATGCATGGTAAAAGGTTATGGGTAATATTCATCAGATTCACATCTTGAGAGTCTTGACATCAATTAACAAAAAACCATAGAGAGAAAGTAATTGTATGATCCTTGAGAGTAGAGTGGTTGCACTGGTCGTTGGCCATATCCAAAAATCAATAGAATATCCTGGGCCTAGAACGTCTCTCCCATTCTATAAATCAAAATGGATGGAAAGGTGAAAGAAATACCACCATGAAAATTAGCTAAGCTTAAGGTCCACTATGAAAGGAGTACCTCCTTCCCCATCTTCAAAAAAAAAAGTAAAAGAAATTGGAGAATAGATAATTTTGGGTTCTGGACGATTGTGCACGATATAGCGATTTTGGCCTAATGCACTCAGTGTCATATCTTTATTTCTCCTAGAAATCATTGGCTTAATTTTCTTCCAAAGCACACACTTCACAACTGACAAGAGATTGAAGGATTGAATCGTGGTGAGTTAGATTTTCTCAAAAACATAGTGCCTTGCAAGTGGAATGCTTTAGGTAACGATGAGTCAGAGTTTTCTTAACAAGAGATTCTGTGATTCTGAAATGTGCTAAGGCATTCATCCCAGTGAGTCACCATTTGTTATGCCCTACATACCTGTCCCTCCATTTTGTTAGCAAAATGTTGGGTCCCCCCTTTTCACTTTTGGTTCCTCCTTTGTTTATTTTGTTCCTCTTTTGTTTTCTCCTGCCTTTGCCTCAACGCGACTATTGTTGTTTCTTCCTTTTGGTTTTCCTCACTCTGGGACCCAGTCCTGGAGTGTTTTGTTCCTTTGTGCCAGGAAAATTTTGGACCCCAGTATTCTTATGCCATTGCTTCCTCTTTAGTTGGAGGGTGTGGTCGTGTGGGATTCCCAGGAGCAAGGTCTGGAGGTTTTTCCTTTTTCTCAGGGTTTGCGAAAGGGAATGGTGCATTTTTGACCTAAAGGGTATAAATTTAGCTTCACTTATCACTGTTACACTTACCATGAACCAATTACCCTGAGAGTGAATTGTGCATTTAATAACAAACTAAGTATGATTTTCTTTCAGTGATTAACACTGATTTGGAGTTCAGACCAGTGCGTGTTTGAGTTATCTTGTAGTGTTCTCCGTGTGTTCATGGATTTCTAGAGATATTCATTTGCAGAGCACCTCTAATGCCCTTCCTTTTTCATCTCTGGTTTTAGGTAGGCCCAATTCTAGCCCTTCTCTTTCCTTTTTGGTTTTGCATTTTGTTCCTTTTTTTTTGGGCTTCATTTTCTTTCTTTTATTTGTCTTCGTCATCGCCTCCCATTTTTTTGGGTAGATTTACAAGAGGATTGTCTGCCCTTTGTGCATTTGTGAATACTATAAAATAGTGTAGATTTTTCAAAGTCTCTATACATTTGTAAGTAATGGTGGCTTGTAGGTTAGTTGTAGTTTATTTGCGCCTTTGTAAATTTTGTTCTTCGTCCTCTTGTTAGTGTTTGTAGTGTGTCATCCTGTATTGTTTTTTGTATATCAAGCCTGGTCTGTACATTCCTTCGAGCCCTACCTATTATGTGGCAAGCTCACCACACCCTTTGCATTGTTTAACCGAATTTGAGCTCTCCCATCTGGTGTTCGCTAGACTCGACCTTATCACCTCACTTGTTTAAGTTATGGTTTTTCTCTCTCCTACATCCCTTCAGCATTGATGGTGGGATTAATCCCCATGTGCAAGAGTTTAAAATCATCCCAGATGGTATTCATTCCATTCATGTTAAGACATCCATCACCATAAATTTCATTACTCCATTCATTGCATGGCCATGTCACAACCCATGTTAAGCCTTGTACAATGAATTGCTAGGCCATTTAAATAACAGTCAGTTCTTCTATGCTTTGGGTTCCGTGTAATCCCCATCCTTCATCTCATTTGTCGCATAAACTAGAATCCATGGGACCTCTGGGTATTTATCAAATTCAAAGTAAGTTATTTCATTTACTGCATTTTCAAGATTTGATATCAACTAATGTCTTCTTGAGGACAGGTGCAAAATGGTGATGAAATCTCTAAAATCTAGGAAATTTTAGCATTTTATCATTTACTAACGGTTTTCTGGTCTTTCAGGCTACCAAAAATGCATCAAGCAACATCTCCAAGGTATCTTCTCCTCCTGGAAGTCAGGAACTCCTGTCTACCTCAACAAGGGCAGCCACCAAAACAAGGGCTGAGAAGGCACTGGAAAAACTCCCACTCACCGCAAAATATCTAAGGGAAGGTCTCATTATGGAATCCAAGGTGGATTCCAAATTACAACTGATCACTGACATGGAAATAGGACTATGGGCCCAACTGTAGGGCCTGGTTAGGATAATGTTCACTCAACATTCCACTGGAGATAGTATGGCCAAGAACATGGCCGCCTCCGGCATAATCAAAGCCACCTGCTTGCTGTGCTCCATGCAGTCCCCGGAGCTGATTCTCACTCTAGTGGAGCACTAAAACACAACCATCTGGGTTGTTATAGTTGATTCTTCCCTTCCAATGGGCTACCCAACACCCCTAGTGTCTCTCGACACTGCTACGTTTTCTTCAGGACTGGGAATCCCGCAGTTAGCCAAATCTATTGTCATCTCCCATGCCACGTCGCTACAAGACTTTAATAAAGTTCAACAGGCTACCTGGCAACACCTCAACACCCACTAGCTAAGGATGCCAAAGAAACATTATAAGAAGATGAAGTTGGAGATTCCCTGCATAGATTTCAAGGAAAACATACAAGTCGGGATCATCTTCCTGTGTCGGGTCATCAAACCACATGCCCAGGATTATTCAGCCTAGATGTATTATTTTCTGTACAACATCACCACCAATGGGAAAAATTTTGATTGGACAACTATTGTAGCCAATCATGTGGACTTCCAACTAAACAGGGTTAGACAAACATCAAAGTTCCACATGACTTCATATGTTTTATAGCCACTGGCACAACAGAGACCCAGAATTTAGGGTTTATTTATAGTGAGCATCCTTGAGATAGGGTCTGGCTAGAGTGGCCCTTGGGATCATTTTCCCCACATTCAATGGGAAGCCATCTTCCCCAATTTTTTCTAGGTAAATGATACCTTCATTTACTACAACATTTTGATACCCACTCGAGATGCCATTTACAAGCTTTCAAAGGAATCTATGGTATTGGTGAGTTCATACGACCATTATTTCATTAAATTTCAACAACATTCATACATTCAAGTGATCAGGTTCTCCCGCAAGCCCTACCTATTTCCCAAACACTACGGGGAAAGGATTATTTAGATGGAGTACTATAGGCAGATCCTGGAGGTACATACATAATATATGGTCAAGAAGGTTACCACCATCCCCTTCTCGATCACTTGCAGGAATTATATATGCAACCTTGTAGCAGCCAAAGAGACTAATAATGAATTAAATTTTCTAGAACTAATAGATTTCTACTTGGCATGGGTCAATTTTTACCCTCTAGGCATAATAAATGCAACATTACCTCGGGTGTCAGCATCTCATGACCCTCACATTGAGGTTTTTTGGGTAGATTGCCAAGATGACTTTGAGTTCCGTAGTCAAAATTATGAAATGATGACAAAGGGAATGATGGTATACATAGGTCTTTGACCCTTTCCAAAATACTTCTCTGATATCGGGCCCATGGAGGACCCAGAGTATAAATCAAAAGGGATTGACAAGATAGCTCTCCCTCCACTAGATTGGGACACTGTGGAAATTTTGACAATAGAAGACATCACCAAGGATGTGATAAAGTGGATTCATGAATATTTTTCATGGGTTTGCAAAAAGAGCACCCATAGAGATGGTCTAGTTTTGCAGGGATCCACTTCGGGCTTCATAATGGCTAGATAGAGAAGAGATAAGGTTAAATCAAAAGAGAGCACCCTGGCCCTAGTCCAGTCCTTAGTTTGAGCCCCTATCATGGAGAAACTTCATGCCCAGCTTGAGTCATCCTGATAGCTGAGTGAAACAATTAGCACAAGGATTTCCTATGGTCTCATGGTCGCTCTGGTGGGATCTTCCCTTCCTCTAGGCTCCCCTTCACTTGCAACACTCATGAGCCAGGTGGTGGAGATAGAGGATGAGGGTGCATCTATTCTGGATGTTGGGGATCCACTCTAAACAAGGATAAAGAAGCAAAGAGTAGATAACCCTCCACCAAGAATGAATGCCAGCCCCGGATCATCGAGCAATATTACTGTAGAGCTTATCCCTTCTTCCCCCAAAATAGAAGATCATCCAGAGGCTCCCCCTCCCCATGATAATTTTGATAACATCTTCTAGACCGATGACCTGGTTAATCTACATGAAGATGTGGAGAGGGTGGTAGAAGAGATCGCTGCACAAGAGGTATAAAATGTCCCCAGGGAGGGGGAAAGACAAGAAGAAGAAGTTTGCATGAAGAAAGAAGCCTGGGAGGAGGAACAAGAAAGCACACCAAGTATGGGAGGAATACCGGTATCGGGGACCAAGATAGAATGAAGGCAGACACAAGATGAGAAATGGACTATAGATGGGGAAACTAGACACCAGTCACCATGGTTGATTAGTTACCCCTGAATACTACATTTGGCAAGGTGGTCTTCACAGCACAACAGTCAGACCTAGGTTTGACACCTTCACCCCCTCTATAAAATAGGCCCTTGGAGGATAATGTCTCAGTAGAGAATGCCAAAAAATTCAGTAGCAACAAGATGTGGGGGAGAACCTCAAAAATACAAATATAGATACCACTAAGGTGGGAGATCTGGCAAACCCTAGAGATAAAGAAAAAGATTCGATAGTGACTACATATTTTGGGGAACTACATTAGACCCCTAAAGAGGATCCAAGTATCTAGGACCTAGCAATAAGACAGCCCTTGCCACGAAAATGGTTGGTGGAATCAAGAAAGAGGAAGGCCCTGATGACAGTGAGAGTCCCTCTCTCTTTCCCAGATGATAGCACAGAACCAAGAGAAACAAAAGCCTAAGAAGGCCTGGACCATCCATACCATTCAGACTGGCCCATGACAAAATACCATCACAGTAGTAGAGACACCCCCCCTAGATGCAGAAGAGGTAGCGGTAGGACCTAAAAAATACAATATCATAGAGGTACCTCTAGGGAGGAGAGATAAATAGGGAGAGATGGACCTATTGAGGGATGCTAGCTGAGAGATTAAGGCTTGGTATGATAAGCAAGCTGAGAAGCTAAAAGAGGCAAAGGAAATAAATAATAATCTCCTTGGGCTTCTTGCAGAATTGACCGCATCCATTGGCTGTGATTCCTCTAGAGGCTTCCATGTTTGGAACACCACTCCCACAGGGTGATATCAATGCATTGAGAATGATAAAGAAGAAGTGCAGGCAGTAGCTGATTGGGTGATTGAGTAGGTAGGGGTCGTAAGGCATTTCCTAACAGCCACACTCCCGGATCTCCACCAGGCTAGTTACATCTTGGGCCAAGAAAACAACATTGTTTCCCAGTGGGAGGGGCAGATAGAAAAATATGAAGAGTGGAAGACTGAACTATAGGAAATAATGAATTTCAGGGAAGGGGTCATCATGTAGATGATAATTTTCAGGGATGAAGATTTCGGGTACCTACGGGCCTAGCACTCTAGACTTGGTCTTGGAGTTGAGACAAGTAAGCAACTCATAGCAGCCCTGAAGGGTAAAGTCCCGACAACTAAAAATTATTTAAATTCATATGTGGCATATTTCACAAGGGTTTTAGTAGTCGATCCCTTTAGTACCAAGACATGCGCTTCGGTGGATTTTGTTTTAAGTAAATTTGACCAAATAACAGAGTCACAATTTTGGACCCTTAGAGATTTTGAAGGAGCAAAGATGTTGTGTCTCACCTGTATGGTGCTCCAGGCCCACCATGCGACAAAGATGGCCTTAGAATTCAAATAAGGTGCCAGAGATGTGGCCGATCAGTTGGAGGCAACCAAGGATCATCAGGATTGTATAAAAGAAATAGATGAGGAGGGAATTCCCCATATTTTGGAGATACTACGAAAATGTAATGAGAAATAAAGTCTTCTGGTCTCCGGAAATTTCTGCCAATAGAGTAAAGTTTTGAAGATTTGTTATTCTTTCAGCGTAATCTCTCGGACTCTGGAATTACGTGTCCTAGTTTTGTATTCTTTTGCAGCAATTCACGTCAAGGTTCCCCTAAGCTGACTAGTCGCTATTAGAAATTAATAAGGGTCAGAATGCAGGTGATCCAGATAAAGACAAGCCTAGTGGATGTGATAGTTCTGATAGATGTCTTCTTATTCCCCCAAGGCATCACTCCCACATTTACTACCTAACGTGCCTTGATGACAGAGAACCACAATCAACATTGATGAGGCGTATGGCCCAAGTTACTAGAATAAGAAAGTTTCTTCTATAAGTACCATGGCTCTCTTCTCTAGGCTAATTCTTTTAGATTTCTCCCCTTTCTTCTTCTTCCATCTTATCAGAGCTTTGTACATCCCAAGATGATTGTAAGTGGTGTAGGTAGTACCAGCCATGGATATTGTATTTTATTCAGTAAGTATACATGTAGTTTAGGTCAAGTTTGTCTATAAATAATAAGACTAATGCCTTAACAAGGGTCAGTGAAATTGACTATTTCTCTATCCAATGGCAATTAAAAATAGAGTTACAATTTTACTTTCAGTTTGTAGCTTAAAGCTCCCTTGGAACAATGAATGTACTCGTCAGTGATGCTAGAACCTTTTCAAGTTAATGAAAGAAGGAAGAACAACTTGTGGCCATGTGTTATATGTTGCTCTGATCTCCAAAGTTAGCGAATATGTTTTTTTGCTCTGATCACTTATTCCTTGTATATCCAGTATTTAGTGTAGTTTTCTTGCATGGGAGCATTATTGATGTTTGAATACGTATTGCATGACTATAAGTAGAAACTTACTCTAACTTTGATCTAGATATTTTGTAATTTCTTTGGAAAATCTAAGGTGCTTGTAGGAAAACCTAACCCTCTTTTGAAATCCCTGGAAGTGATGAGTAAAAACCATCTATCACCTCAAACAATAGTCACCTACCCAACTTAGCTCCCCCACACTGTCAAGACCCGACTATCAGGTGCTTGGAGGCTAGGAGAATTCATTCTCCTGTAAACCTCTACAGGCAAAGTTGGTCAGTACTCTAGTACCTGGTGATAACTTATCTATGTTGGTGGAGCTGGTCACAAAGTCCCGTTAGCACATACAAGTATTCATAACAGCATTAGGATGAACTCTATATCTGATGCCAATAGTGTTTGAATTCAGAATTATCTTCCTTTTTATAATACTATTATGATCTTCCTCTGTATATGCATATCACTTTGAAAAAATGAAAGATCATAGTGACATGTACCTTTTCTATCCTTAAACATCAATATCATTTGATTTTCTATATATATGCACTATTAAGAACTCCATCTACATATGCACATAACTTACATTTGATATTACTGTAGTTCATCCTCTCATCAACAATGTTGAATTCTACATAACAGTACAAATTCTTTCTCTTCTACACATGCACAACTTGTCTTGCATGTAGTATTGATTTCTCTCATTTCTTTCACATGTTGAATTCTTGCACATGTTCATGAGATTCGAGCATAGGCTTGTGACACTCACAAACAACATTACATCTATTATATGTTTTCAGAAAGCTTAAACATCACATTGTCATAGCTATGTGAATTTTGAAAGATAACACTGCTTTCTTGAAACATTGTTATGGGAAAGGGGTTAATAAATATCTATATTATTTTGGAGTCCTACAGTGTCTAGATAATTAGAGAGATGATCACCCATATACTATAGCAATTCAGGATAATGTAACCAATTATGATTCTCTTCATCATTGCACCTTTTCAAATATAGTAAAGGGTTTCATAAAGATATAACTTTCTTTGATATTACTATTTTGTTGATGTAGATGCATAACTTTCCCTTGAATTGATGTTATTGTTAATTGTACAATTCTAGAAGTTTAATTGTTGTATGATGCTTTTAAGTTTTCATGCATTTCTTAGTGATGACATGTAACTGATTGAATGTTTGATAATGTTAAGTTGAAGATAATCTAGTCATTAAACCAGTTAATTTATTGTATTGTTGTTGATGTCAACTTGATATCATCTGTACGATCATATACATAATTCCAAAGACTTTAGAGAACCAAAGGAACAAAGGTTATGCTTTCAGCAATGCATAAAAGTCAAGTATTCACTAAGTGACAAACAACACCGACAGAATGTATAGTGATGGACAGAGCAAAGAAGAATAGTCATAGTGATACCCGACGAATAGAAGCATAGTGTTGCCCGATGAAGAGAAACCATAGGATGCCCGACGAGTAAAGTTAGAAGGTTGACCGATGAGCTAAAGACACAGAGTTGCCCGACGAGTAAAATTCCAATGATGCCCGATGGACAGAGATCACGAAGCTAACTGGAATCTCACTGATGGATCAGTCAGTTGTCACCGACGACTAACTACAGTGGTGAGCAATAGAACAGAGAGTTTAGAAAATGACAAAATATCTAGCTAGCAGAGCTAAAGATAGAATTAAATGGTTGTCAACTTTGTTTTATTCGACTAGAGTTAAGTGATTGATTTAAATATGATTTGTACAGTTGGCAAGAAGATATCTACAAGACAAATCAAGAGTTATGCTTTAAATCTAATTGGATGGATTGTTTATCATGCCAAGAATCAAGAATCAAGAAACAATGAATATCATGTCTATATAAGAGACAAGCTTAATTCATTTATGAATGGGATTAAGAGGAGTGAATAAAAAGAGGATGATGAAAAGAAACTAATTAAGAACAACTTCATACAGTCCTAATTAAACAAGCTAAAGAAGATCTAAGGAATTCTACAGACACCAATAAACAGTGAACACAACATCATAGAGTAGAAAGTATGGGGTACAAGGATTGAATTGATACATTGGCCAGAGAGGTAATGTACTTAAACAGATCTAAAAATATGCAACTCAAAGTTTCAATATAAACAGGTCATAGTGTTTCAGTTTGACCATTGAAGCATCAAGTCTCTTAATCTAGCAGGACTTAACAGTCTTCTATATATTGAGGTACATCTCAAGGAGTGCCAAAAAGGTTGATTCATGAAAGTAGCATTGGACTTGCGTGATACCTATTGACAGTTTAAGAAGGTGGCTGATTCAAGGATGGTAGCAATAGATGTCCGATAGTAAGTGACAACCTCTATGTATAAAAACCTCTAACAAGGTCGCACTTAATAGTATATTTGTAGCCTTTAACAGGTTTGGCTCCTAAAAGGGCTCACTTAACAGGGTTTTCACGTTAAAATTCATGTGTTATGTGTGTATGATTCATTTTCTTTACTATTTTGCATCTTACATAGCTAACTCTAGATTGATCGATATACTCTGCTTATTTACTAAGTTTCAGTAAATAGTTATACTGCTTATAAGTAATCAAGAAAGAATAAGGATTGATAGAGAAAACTGATAGACAATTAATCATTATTACTGTTTCATGGCATGCATCTTGTAGGTACATAATAATCTGAGATTTATTGATTGGTGGTTAATTTTTAATGATAAATTTTTGAGGCCACTAATTGAACCCTCCCCCTCTAAGTTATTACTAACAATTGGTATAAGATCTAGTGTGATTAGAAAGGAAGGTTTCAAGACCTAAGTCAAGATCACAAGATGAGTAGATGAGATGTGCCCAAGTTGAACAAAGACAATTTTGCTTCATGGAAAAGCAGGATAATAATCCACTTATCAGGTATTGGTAATTATGTTACTCAATTCCTAGATACTAAATATGTGTTTCCCACAAGATCATTAACAATAGATCAATTGGGAGAGAAGCATAAGCATAATTTCATGGTCATAGAGCTTTCTTCCTCACTCTTTGATGCTAAATTTGAAGATGTCAAAGATTGCAAAATTGCAAAGAAGATGCGGGAAAAACTGAAGCTTATACATGGATGTGATACAAATGTTCTGAGAGCCAAGGCATAAAGCCTTAGAGGAAAATTTGATGATTTGAAAATGAAAGAAGGAGAAAACATCACACAGTACAACACAAGAATCAAAGAAGTAGTCAATGCTATACGAGGAGTTGGAGGTACACTTGAAGAGGAGACAGTGGTAAGTAAAATCTTAAGAATCTTACTACATGTATATGCTATTAGAGTTTCTTCCATTCAATAAATGAGAGCAGTAGCAAACAATATAGTTACTCTTGATAGTTTAATTGGTAGACTGATTTCATTTGAGATGAATAACTTTGATAATAGTGTCTTACCAAACTTAGATTCTGCATTTAAGTCTTCTATGAGAATAAGAAAATCAAGTCATAGACACACATCTAGAAGAGATAGTGAAAGTGAAAGTGAAGAAGAAGATCTAGATGAAATAGAAGCACTTATGGCTAGAAGAATGCAGATAGGCAAAGGTAAATACAAAGGAAAGTTATCACTTGTATGCTTTAATTGTAAAGAGATTGGACACTTTGTAACAAGATGTCCTAACAGAAGAAAAGATGACAGAGTTAATGATAGATCTTTTGAAAAAAAATCTGACAGAGGTGATAACAAAGATTACAAAAGTTACCAACAATCAAAATGAAGAGATACCCAAGACTATAAGGACAAAGGCAAGAAAGCCGAATACCTAGCTGCTTGCAAAGATGAAGATACTGAAACCAAACCTAATGAAGACATCGAGATGGTGTTTTTGGCTATGAAAGATGATTCAAATGAAGATGAAAGGTATGTAGAAACTGCACTCATATCTAAGGTTAGCAAGAATGACATCTCTAGTATAGATAGTGGCTGCACTCACCACATGAGCGGTGACAAAGAAAATTTTAACACTTTTGAGTATTATAATGGTGATATAGTAAGAATGGGTAATGACACACCTTGTCCAGTTGAAGGTAAAGGAACTATAATGTTGAATAACCTGATTAAATTTGAAAATGCTTATTGGGTAAAAGGATTGAATTATACTCTGTTGAGTGTTTCTCAGCTGAATAATTCAGGTCATAGAGTAGCAATTGAGAACAAGAAGGCAAAGATCTTCAATGAATCAGGAAGATTTATTGGTACTGGTGAATAGACTAAAGGTAACTTATTCTATCTGAATGATACTAACACCACTTTCTTAATGACTAGAAATGAAGACATATGGTTGTGGCACAAAAGATTGTGTCATGTGAATTTTGACAACATGATGAAAATAAGTAGAAGGAAAAATGTAAGAGGCTTACCGATGATGACAAAGCCCGACAACATCATGTGCAAGAATTGTCAAAAAGGTAAGATGACAAAGTATATTTTCAAAAGTAAAACCCATTCATCTGATGATATTCTAGAATTAGTCCATATTGATCTATGTGGACCTATGAGGACAAAGAGTTATTATAAAGATAGATATTTTATTCTCTTTGTTGATGATTACTCTAGAATGATGGAAGTTATGTTTCTAAATGATAAATATGAAGTATTCAAGATGTTTAAATGGTATAAGGCTATGGTAGAGAAAAAAAGTGGTAAGGATCTGAAATTCTTAAGATCAGATAGAGGAGGAGAATTTATATCAGATGAATTAACTAATTTATGTAATGAGCATGGTATAAGAGATAGGTTTCTGCACCAAGAACACCATAGAAAAATGTGATTGCTGCGAGAAGGAACAGATCCATAGTTGATTGTTCTCGACCACTGATGATAGATAAAGGCATCACCCAAATCTTTTGGAGAGAAGCTGTCAGTACTGTTGTCTACACATTAAATAGAGTACAATTGAAGATGGACAGAAAGAAGACACCCTATGAGCTATGGTGTGGTAAAACACCCAATGTAAGTTACTTGAAAATTTTTGGTAGTCAATGTTATATCTTAAAGGATGATAGAAATAGAAATCTTAACACCAAAAGTGATGAAGGTATCTTTCTAGGGTATTCCACCAAAAGAAAGTCTTATAAATGTCTTATTAAGGCTTCTTAAAAATTTGTTGAAAGTGCAAATGTAAAGATAGATGAATTTGCAGAAGGCAATGAGCTAGAAAGCGCAAAAGAACCAGAGGAATACAAAAAGTTTGTATACTCTGAAGAACCCAACACTCTTCCCAAGAAATAGTGATTAATTCTAGAGCAACAAAATGTTGTAACTGACGGTCAAGCTACAATTACCAATGGTTAGGATAATGATCAAAATAATGTGCAAGGTGATGAAGAACTAAATAAAGAAAAAAATGATGATCAAGCTGATAGACAAAGAGGTGTACCTGTACTTACAATATATGTAAGAGGCACCATCTAGAGATCCGAATCATAGGAGATAAGAAAGCTGGTACAAGAACAAGAAGTAAGTCTTTAAACTCAAGATGTTTAATTTGTGAGTTTGAGCCAAAATCTGTCAATGCTGCACTTGATAATGAAGAATGGATAAGTGCTATGAATGATGAGATTGAGTAGATTAAGAAGAACAAGAAATGGTCACTTTTGCCAAGACCAGATGACAAGAATGTCATTGGTACTAAATGGATATTTAGGAATAGCTGAATGAGAATGGAGAAGTCACAAGGAACAAAGCAAGACTAGTATGCAAGGGGTATGCACAAGAGGAAGGTATTGACTATAGAGAAACCTTTGCACCTATTTCTAGGCTAGAAGGTGTAAGAATACTACTTTCTTATGTTGCATTTAAAGGATTCAAGGTATACCAGATGGATGTCATGTCAACATTCCTAAATAGAATACTTGAAGAAGAGGTATACATTGAGCAACCAGAAGGGTTTGTAGATCCAAACAAGAGAAACATGGTATGTAGACTTCACAAATCCTTGTATGGATTGAAATAACCTCCTAGAGCCTAGTATGAATGACTTAATTCCTATCTAATAAGTATTGTATTTGTAAGGACTAGTGAAAACAATAATCTTTATTTGAAGGAAGATACCGATGCTAACACTTTGATTGCTGAAATATTTGTTGATGACATCATATTTTGAGGCAATTATATGCTATGAAAATCATTTTCTAAAGAGATGAGAAAAGAGTTTGAGATGTCTATGTTTGGAGAGATAAAGTTCTTTCTTGGTCTACAGATCATTCAACAAAGTGAAGGTATTTTCATTACACAGTCCAAATACATTAAAAAGGTCTTGCAAATATTCTAGTTGGAAGATTCCAAACCAGTTGGAACATTGATGGTTACTGGATGTAAGTTGACAAAGGAGGATAAGACAACAGAGGTAAATCAGACTTTGTACAGATCAATGATTGGAAAACTGATGTACATTGTACACACTAGACTAGATATTGCACATACAGTAGGAATAGTTGCAATATTTTCTCCTAACCTTAGAGAATCACATATGACTGCTATGAAAAGAATTTTAAGACATCTAAAGAATACTAAGGATATGGATTATGGTATAGAAGAGAAGGAAAATTTGAACTTAAGGTGTCTATCGACACTGATTGGGCTAGAAATCATGATGACCAGAAGACCACAAGTGGAGGAGCATTCTTTATGGGTGACAGACTTGTCACATGGATAAGAAAGAAGCAAGGCTGCATCTCTTAGTCTATTGTAGAAGTAGAGTATGTTGTTGGGTGGTCCCACAATAGTGTGTCCCACTTTTTGAACATCCTAATTTTTGCTAAAATAGCACATTTTTAAGAAAATATGATGATTTAAGCCTTGAGAGGTCACATTTGAAGGAGTAAATTCAAAATGGCTAGATAAAATCCTGGATCAAAATCCCTTTGGTATAAACCCTCTACTCCTCACTCACACCTACAATTGAGTCTCCTTTGAACCCATCAAAATACTAACAAAAAATCACTTTGACATTAAATTTTGGTGGGATCAAAAAAATTCATTTGAAAAACCCAAATACAGGATGATAGTACTCTGAGAAAGCTTTCAAATTATTATGAGTTATATATATTGAGTTTATTAAGAATTTTCTTTTTAAGTTTTACTAAACAGAGGTTGTCTGACCATTTATCAACTTCTCTGTTCCACGCTTCTGGAAAAATAGTAAATTAGGGGAAAAAAATTATGAAAAATATCTAGGAAATAGGTATTTATGTTATCTTTCTATCAAAAAAAGAAGAAATTAATTATGATATATAGAGATAGAGTTAGAGCGATCAAAGTGAACCTATGTCCAAATTATAATTAATGTCACTTCATAACTCAATCAACTATTAAATATTCAACCAAATTGAATGAAACCAAATGGATTCTCTAGATATTTGTGTTACAAACCTAAATTCAAAATAATTACGTTCTTATCAGTTTTATAAAAAAAGTTATGTTGATCAAAGTGAGTGTCACTCCTGAAAAATCTTGATTTTTCACAAAAATAAATTTTGAAGGAGAAGGAAAAATGGATTCAAATAAATTCCAATTTATTTTTAAAAATATATTCATAAACTAGAAACAAAATGCTAAAAGTCACTATTTTACATCATCTTCAAATTCTTAATGGTTTTATGACAATAGATGTCGGAAAGCGAAGTTTTTTTTCAGAATGTTCATTTCAGTGTCAAAGTTGGCGAAAAAGTGGGACACAGTTTTGTGGCATCACCCTGTTGCTACTGCAAATTGCTCAAATATTGCATGGATCAAAGAGTTACTGGAAGATATGCATATGAAGGTCCTAGAACCAGTGATTATCTATTGTGATAACACTAGTACAATAAACATTTCCAAGAATCCAGTCATGCATACTAAGACTAAATACATTGCTATCAAGTATCATTATTTGAGGGAACAAGTTCAAGAAAAGGAAGTGACACTTGAGTATGTGCAATCCAACAAACAATTAACTGTCATCTTCACTAAGCCACTACCCAAGGACACATTTGAGTAGTTGAGAAAGATACTAGGGGTCAAACCCTTGTCTACCAGTCAGTAAAATGACTGAAGACTGCATTAGCCTACATATTATCAGAATATCATTAATGTTGATGCAAATGATGAGATGAACTTCAAAGCTACATCTATATATAGACAGGTATATATCAACACCGAGCACCAGAGCATATTTTTGTATTGCTGATGGATAAGGGAAATTCAAGGAATATATTATGGATAGAAATAAATGATTGTTTGACATGAATGTCAGATATTTGTAAGATATTTGTTTGGAGAGGGAGAGAGATTATCCATATTATCACATCTTTGTGGAGAGGGAGAGAGATTATCCATTATCACATTACTCCAATAGGGAGAGATTATATCCTTAGGGAGAGAAATTGTATGGAAAGATTATACAAAGGGAGAGTTGTTGACAAGAGAAAAAGACATCAAAATAGAAAGAATAGTCAAAGAGAGAAATTGACACAAGGAGAGAACATGACACATCAGAAGAAAGAGAGATACAAGAATCAAATCTAAGCTAAAACAAAGCTTACTGATGGTTAGACATTTATCAGTTAACAAAACAAAATTTTTGCTAGTTTGATGAATCTCAACTGTTGTATTTCATATTATATTATAAATAGTATAGTGTGATATTATAGTATGTTGCCATCAATTATAAAGGGAGAGATTGATGACAAGTAGCTGATTGAATATTTGATAATGTTAAGTTGAAGATAATGCAGTCATTAAATTAGTTCATGTATTGTATTTTCATTGATGTCAACTTGATATCATCTGTATGGTCATGTAGATAATGCCAAAGACTTTAGAGAACCAAAGGAACAAAGGTTATGCTTTTAGCAATGCATAAAATTCAAGTATTTACTAAGTGGAAAACAACATCAACGGAGTGCACACTAACAAATAGAGCAAAGAAGAATAGTCACAGTGATACCCGATGATTAGAAGCATAGTGTTTCCTAACGAAGCAAAATGAGAGGATGCCCGACGTGCAAAGTTAGAATGTTGCCCGACGAGCTAAAGACATAGAGTTTCCCGATGAGTAAAATTCCAATGATGCTTGATGGACAGAGATCATGAAGATAACTGGAGTCTCACTGATGGATCAGCCGGTTGTCACCGATGACTAATTGCAGTGGTGACCGAAAGAATAGAGAGTTCAGAAAACAATAAAATATCTAGCTGGCAGAGCTAAAGATAGATGTAACTCGTTGTCTAGTTTGTTTTATTCGACCAGAGTTAAGTGATTTATTTAAAGATGATTTTGTACAGTCGGCAAGACAATATCTATGAGACAAATCAGGAGTTATGCTTTAAATCTAATTGGCTACACTGTTTATCATGCCAAGAATCAAGAATCAAGAAATAATTAATATCATGTCTATGTAAGAGATACACTTAATTCATTTACAAATGGGATTAAGGGGAGTGAATAAAAAGAGGATGCTGAAGAGAAACTGATGAAGAACAACTTCATACAGTCCTGATCGAACAAACTGAAGAAGAGCTAATGAATTCTACGGACACCGACCAACAGTGAGCACAACATCATAGAGCAGAAAGTATGGAGCACAAGGATTGAATTGATATAATTGCTATAGAGGTAATGCACTTAAATAGATCTAAAAATATGCAAATTCAAAGTTGCAATATGAACAGGTCATAGTGTTTCAGTTTAACCATTGAAGCATCAAGTCTCTTAACCGAGCAGGACTTAACAGTCTTCTATATATTGAGGTACATCTCAAGGAATGCCAAAAAGGTTGATTCATGAAAGTAGCATTGGACTTGCCCGATACCTATTGACAGTCTAAGAATGAGGCTGATTCAAGGATGGTAGCAATAGATGCCTGATACTAAGTGACAACCTCTATGTATA
>MU224008.1:790942-816912 GCA_018584345.1 Thuja plicata
CGGTGCTTCACCTCTGTGAGCATCACCTAGATCCAATGAGTGCTAAGTGTTCCATTCATTCCCATGAGAGATGGGTTCATGTGAACCACTACTCATGAATTATGGGTCAATGAGTTTGACTCAAAAATTACACAGTTGAATCCTGATATCAATATCACAATTTGACTTGCTCTGGAAAAATATCTCCTACTTATCTTGACTTAGTGTTATAGATAAACAACACATTACTTTGTCAATGTGCCAACTGATCAAGTACCCTTGTAATTTCTCATAACTCAACCATTTCACTCAGTCTTCTTGTTATCCTTGTGTTCAAATGTTCTTCAACAATGAATAGATATGGTACTCAAACAGATAGCAATAGTCTCACAAGTTAAGGTTTGACATTAATGACAAAACAATAATTGTTTACATTGTATCTTTCCAACAATCTCCCTCTTTGGCATTGATGGCAACACTAAACATTAAAATAATAATTTTACAAACATAGTTGCCATACAATGCAAAAATTTTGCCTATGTTCCTTGATATGAAGCAATCTTCATTAATATCTTTAGCTTCATTATGATTCTCATCATATAACACATTTCCCCCTTTGTGTCTATAATCATGCATTGAAATATTTCTATTTATGTTCATCTGTAGACTCTCTTTCAATAAACTCTCCCTTTTTCTCTAAGTATAGTAAACTCTCCCTCTTTGACAACAATGCAAAAGGCGTTGACATCTTCATCATGTAGATTCTTCTATTCTAACTCAGTATCATGTTGTTCATGTCATCTTTCTTATGACTGATCCTCTTTTCTGTCCTTGTCTTTCTTTCACAGCTTTAGGCAACATCCTAAAGTGTGACTACCTATGCATAAATGTGTCAAATATTATGAATATAACATTTGATGAAACAATTCCATTATGAAATAATTAGCCTCAGTTAGGGGAATCACCCCTAATTTACCTTGCAGATACTCGTGAGCATCCTTGGGTAGTGCTTTTCTAAATATGTCTGCTAACTGTTCCTTAGTATGCACATATTCTAGTCTCACTTCCTTGTTTTGAACTAGCTCCCTCAAGTAATGATACTTGATAGATATATACTTTGTCTTAGATTGCATCAGAGGGTTCTTAGAAATATTAATGGCACTCATGTTATCACAATATATAAAAATTGGTTTTGTGATTTCTTCTTTAATACTTTTCAGTAGTATCTTCAACCACACAATATTAGAGCAGTTAACTGTTGCTGCCACATACTCGTCTTTAGCTGTAGATTGTGAGTTGCAATTATGTTTCTTTCTTTTCAATGAAACCAATCTCTTTCCCAAAATAAACGCGCCACTTGTGGTTTTTTCGTATCATCCACATTTCCAACCCAATCAGAGTAAGTGTAAACTCTAAGCTCAAAATTATCATTCTTTTTGTAATAAAGACCATATTCATATGTTCCTTTCAAATATCTCAGAATTATTTTTACTGCCATCATATGAGTTTCCTTGGGATTGGAATAAAATCTTGCAACAATTCCAACGGCCAAAGCAATATCAGGTCTGTTGTGTACAACATATTGCAGCTTTCGAATCATTGACCTATAAAGGGTTTGATTCACTTTTTTTGTATCATCATTCTTTGTTAACTTCTTTCAAGCAGCCATGGGTGTACTCACTGGTTTTGATTCTTGCATTCCAAAAGTTTTTAGTATCTCCTTGACATATTTTTATTGAGTAATATAGATACCATTCTTCATTTTATATATTTGTAAGCCAACAAAGAATTTTATTTCACCAAACATAGACCTCTCAAATTCAGTTTGCATCTCTTTTACAAATGTTTGGCCTAACACATCGTGCCCACCAAATATAATGTCATCAAAAAAAAATTTAGCTAATAAAGTACCTTTATTTTATTTTGTCTTTAAATACAGATTGTTGTTGTCATTTGTTCTTGCAAATCCAATCTTTATCAAATAATTGTGCAATCTCTCATACCATGCTCTTGGTCCTTGCTTTAGTCCATTTAGTGCCTTTTGTAGTCCACAAAACATGTTCCTCTTTCTTGGGTCAAAAAATCCATCAGCTTATTCAATGTACACTTCTTGTTGTAATATTCCATTTAGAAATGCTAACTTTACATCCATATGATAAACTTTAAAACCTTTGTAGGATGCATATGCAAGTAAGGCTCTGACTCCTTCCAATCTTGCAATTGGGGTGAATGTTTCTCCCCAATAAATTCCTTCCTCTTGTGCATAACCCTTGCAAACCAGTCTAGCTTTATTCCTTGTTACTTCTCCATGTTCATTCATCTTATTCTGAATACCCACTTAGTACCAATTACATTTTTTTCATTCGGCATAGGTACAATAGTCCAAGTATTATTCTTTTCAATCTGTTCAATCTCTTCATTCATGGCTTGTATCTAGTCTTCATTTTCTAAACCATCTTTTACTATTTTAGTCTCAAAATCAAATAACAAGCATGTACCGTCTCTCATCATAATTACAGAATCCTTTGATCCTATGATTTGATCAGGTTTATGGTTCTTTCTCACATACTTTGCTAGAGTAGGTTCTTTCTTTGCTTTAGATTCATTATTCTCATTCAATTTAGGTTGATTCTATGTCTCAGCATCTCCATCAGATAGCTTAGAAATTAGCTCCTGATGCTCGACAACCTCATTCTGTCACTCGGCAGGTGCTAGTTGTTGTTCGGCAACCTCATTCTCAGGTTCAGGTAATACTTAGAATCTTCCTCATCCAGATAGACAAATGATTTGTAACTTTTAGGTTCCTATGTGCTTTTTGCTTCATTTCTTTCTGCATATTCATAAATTCTAACATTTGCACTCTCCAAAATTTTGTTAGTGTTAGAATTCAAACACTTATATACTTTACCTTTAGTTGAATAGCCAAGAAATATTCCTTCCTCACCTTTGGCATCAATTTTTCCATTTATGTTATCCTTCATTATGAAACATTTACTTCCAAAAACTCTCAAATATCTTACATTAGGTGCATATCCATACCATAGCTCATAAGTTGTAGCATTTGTACCTTTCTTGACTTGTACTCTATTCAGGGTATAGACTGTTGTACTCACACCTTCTTGCCAATATTTATGTGCAACATTTTTCTCCATCATTAGTGCTCTGGCACAATCCATGATAGATTTGTTTCTTCTTTCAGCAATACCATTCTGTGGTGGTGTCCTAGGTGCGGACATCTATCTTTTTATACCTTGGTCATTGCAGAACATGTTAAACTCATTAGAAATAAACTCACCTCCTCAGTCAGATCTCAAACATTCGAGACTTTTACCCATGTCCTTTTCAAATTTTTCCAAGTACCACTTAAATAACTGGAATGCATCAGATTTTTCTTTAAGAAACATAAAAGTCATCATTCTAGAGTAATCATCAACAAATAGAATAAAATATCTATCTCCACAGTAACTTTTCTCACCAATGGGACCACAAAGGTTAGTATGAACCAATTCCAAAATTTCCTCAGAAGCATGATTCTTTCTCTTGAAACTAGATTTAGTCATTTTTCCCAATTGACATTGCTTACACATTGCATTTTCAGGTTTCTTTAACTTAAGCAGCCCTCTAACCTTTTTCAATTTTCTTATGCTTACCAAGTTATCAAAGTTTACATGACACAACCTTGTGTGCCATAACCAAACATCATTATATTATGAAAACAAACATGTCTCATTAGCTAAGTCTAGATAGAAGAATTTACCTTTTTTCTTCTCTCCACTTCCAACTAGTTATCCAGTGACATCATAGATCTTTGCCTTCTTGTGGTGGAATTCAACTCTGTAACCAGAAGTATTTAGTTGTGAAACACTCAATAAATTATAGTTAAGATCATCAACCTAATATACATTGTCACATCTGATCTTTTCAGTCAATTTAATTGATCATTTCCTTTTAACAAGACATGGTGCACCATTACCAAATTTAACATAACTGCCATTGCACTAACCTAAGGTATCAAATTTTTCCTTGTCACCAGTCATGTGATGTGAACAACCACATTCAATAATCCAATAGTCACCTTTACTCATATAAGAAATTAATGTAGTTTTCTCATCATCATCAGAATTATCTTTCATAGAAACATACACAACTTCTATATCATTTTCATCTGAATTATCAAATCCATTGTCAGAAGGTTATTTAGCTATATAGCAAGATTTATTACCTTTGTATTTGTAATCCTTATACTTTTTGAAGTCTTGGTCATCCTTTCTATCTTTGTACTTGTTGTCTCTTCTTTCATCTTTGTCATTATTATCAGGACATCTAGCAGTAATATGACTAACTTTGTTACATGAAAAACAAATAATAGGAAGTTTACCTTTGAATTTTCATTTTCCTCTAGATAGCCTTCTTTCCATAAGTGCCTCAAGTTCATCCAGATCATCATCTGTAGTGTCATTGTCACTGTTTACACATTTCTTTCCTTTCTTTGATTTGTTAAGGACTAATTGAGATCTGAATGTAGAATCAATAGCTTGTGGAGTGTAGTTATCAAAATTTGACATCTCAAATGCAGTAAGTCTGCCTACAAGAACTTCTAAAGTCAAATTGTTATTAGGAGTACATCTTAGTTCTTGAATTATAGAGACTCTAATAGTGCATATAGGAAGAAGATTCCTCATTACCTTTCTCATAATAGTGTTATCATCAATGGTTCCGTTAGCTCCTCTAATAGAATTCACAACTACCTTTATCCTACCACAATATTGAACTATATTTTCTCCTTGCATTTTAATTTCATCAAACTTATCTCTTCAACTTTCAGATTTGGCTCTCAACACATTTGTATCTCCTCCATAGATGGATGTTAGGGTATCCCACATCTTCTTTGCATTTGTATAGTTCTTTATATCTTCAAATTTAGGATATCTCAGAGATGATGCAATCTCCAACATTGCTTGATTGTATTCCTTCTTTTCTCTTAACTATTGAGCGGTGAGAGGTGTTTTTGGGAATACATAATCATGTTCAATATAGCACTTAGAAGGATCACCAATACTAGCCAGATTCAATTTCATCAAACTCTTCCATGCAGGGAAGTTATCTTTTTTCAACTTTGGTACCTCCTTTTTATACATCTTGATCTTTTGCTCCAAGTATCTTCAAGCTATTTTTAAGAGACCAAAGCTCTGATACCAATTGTTAGAATTAATTTAGAATAACTAAGAGGGGGGGTGAATCAATTATCCTCAGGTCTCGATGTACCAATTGAAACTTTATATCACTTTAAACAACTCAAATCTTCTGGGCAACAACAACATAAGTCAACAACATAAATATGCACTTTATTGTTCAAATGTAATAAACTTGTAGAAACTTAATAGTAAAACACAACATAAACATTCACATGAGTTGACACCACTATTTAACATGGAAACCCAAATTGGGAAAAACCACCAGTAACATGCTACCAAGTTTTGACTCTTCTGAAGTGAGCTCTACTAGGAGCCAACCTTGTTAAAGGTTATGCTAAATGTGACCTAATTAAAGGATTTAATCATCATGTTAGGAGTGGCCTTGTTAGAGGTCTTAGAAAATTCCACCTGAATGTCACCTTGCTCAAAGGATTTATACAATGACTGTTAGGTCAACCTAGTTAAAGGATTTTGACTGATACAATGGTTAGAAAGTAATCAACAAGTGTGATCTAATACATACAACTTACTTTGCAAATCCAGATCTAATTCAGCTCTTATGCTAATTCATTAAGTGGCCTCCATTCTCATTTCAATCTTCAAATCTTCTTGGAAATCTGTCAAGTAATCACTTTCGCAACTCCTTGCTTCTCTACTTATCCTTCTCTACTAGATCATGCCAATCAGTTTATTAACCATGGAATCCTCTTGCATACACTTTTCACATACATCACTTCTTGAAAATCCCCTTGAGGATATCTTATACCTCTTCATCTAGGTAAAATAAATCTTTTCCGCTTAACCAAGATCGTAGATCTTAGGTTAGGTCAGATCCAATAGATCTTTGCATCATTTACATTTAATTTACTTCTCCAAAGTAATCACTAATTAAATCTGAGATCCATGCATTTATTACAGTTACCCGTGTATTTAAATAATGTGGACCAATCATGCTTAACCTTAATTAATTTTACATATCCCAATAAATTCAATTATGGCGGCCAGAGATCTCAAATCTCAACAATTACCAAAATACTAGTGCTCGGCCAACACTGTGTTCTTCCACTTAGTCATCACTATTTTCCTCGGCAATTTACTAGTGCTCAGTCGACAATTAGAAATTATGCTCGGCACACATTGGTGCTCAGTCAACACAAATTTCACTCAGCATATACTATTTCTAGTAAACTGACATCTTGACTTAGTGTTATAGATAAACAACACATTACTTTGGCAATGTGCCAACTGATCAAGTACCCTTGTAATTTTTCATACCTCAACCATTTCACTCTATCTTCTTGATATCCTTGCCTTCAAATCTTCTTCAACAATCAATAGACATGGTACTCAAACAAATAGCAATAGTCTCACCAGTTAAGGTTTGACATCAATGACAAAACAACAATTGTTTACAATGTAGCTTTCCAAAAATATGCCTCTATAAGCATCATTGTTGTCACTCCTTCATCTGCAATCTACCATTATCATCTCCACTTTTATTGACTTGGGGTTTCATTTTGTTTTTTGTCCACTCTCAACAGTGACCATGCTCTGTGGTTTTTAACGCCTTTGACTATCGAGACAGACACTTGAACTATGCTGGACATTAACTTGATGTTGTCTAAAATTTAAAAAACCATCTGCTCTCCATATTGCAATAATTAAAATGACAAGTGTATCATATTGTAGATGTAACTCCAGCTAGAATTTTATCTATGGGGTTCTAGCATGAGCTCATGACACCCATGAACACTATAGTTAACAGAGAGCTCGATACTTTTAAAATGCATCCTTTTCCATTCTTACACAACACTATTATTAAATTTACTATATATGCATAACATTATCAATTGATAATTATTTTGTTTACCTTCTTTCTTAATATGCACAGTCGTTTGATCAGAAATAATAGCATCATAGATGTCTTGGTACCATCCTATAACATTATTATTGATTTTTTGTCTTTTAGGAACACACTATTTTCTCATCTCTTGTGTGCATGAATATTACCTTGCAAAATAGATATCAGTGTTTTTTTTTTCTCTTATTCAAACATACCAGTATTCATAAAAAAATTAGGATGAAATTTATATCTGATGCCAATAGTGTTTGAATTCTGAATTATCTTCCTTTTTATAATACTACAATAACCTTCCCCTATATATGCATATCACTTTGAAAAAATAAAAGAAAGATCACAATGACATGTACCTTTTACATCCTTAAACAACACTATCATTTGATTTTCTGTATATATGCACTGTTAAGAACTACATCTGCATATGCACATCACTTACATTTGATATTACTATAGATCATCTTCTCATCAACAATGTTGAATTCTGCATAACAGTATAAATTATTTCTCTTCTTCACATCCACAACTTGTCTTGCACCTAGTTTTGATTGCTCTCATTGCTTGCACATGTTGAAAATGTTCACCTATTCATGTGGTTCGAGCACGGGCTCATTAAACTCACAAACAACATTACATCTATTATCTATTTTCAGAAAGCTTAAACATCACATTGTCATATCTATACTACTTTTGCAAGATAGATGCATACCTTTGCCTTGCATTGATGTTATTGGTAACTGTGAAATTTTGGAAGTTTAATTGTTGTATGATGCTTTTAGGTTTTCATGTATTTCTTAGATCCAATTTGGATCTAACACCTTTTCTCTTCAATGATGTAGGACATAGGACCAAAAGAAGACCTAGGATGTAGGAGAAACAAAGATAATGCAAAGGACATGAAGACCCAAACAATAAAGACAACTAGCTACATATTAAAGAAGACCTCTTAAAGGAAATGCATAGACCCATAAACCTCATCATGCTTCTATCTTACTTTCTTTTCTGCATATGTTCAGGTCTAAGTTCCAATATGAAAATAACATTTCTTTATTACATTCAGTTTCAGTGCACAATGTAATGATCAAGTATGAACCTAGAAATTTGAAAATGATCAATGCTTGGAGTACAATATAACTAATAATATGAATTCAATAGAAATTTATCTCATATATATTAGCTAAAGAATAGTATTTAAGAGGTGTACCTTTATGCAATATTTTGCCTTTTATTGGTTATTATCACGCATGTATAAAATTAGGGTAACATTGATCTTTCACCATAAAGATGGTTATTGTCAAAGAAGGTCTTATTAGAAATACATTATTTAATATGCTCCCATGCTTTCCAAATAGTTTTAAAAACCGCAGATCCTTTGACAATGACAAGGTATTCCCCAACAATAATGTCACAAAGAGGGAGATTTTTCAAGGACTTATCATTTTGAGGGAATCCTCTCTCAATATTATCCCTAATAAGAACCTTCCATGGTTCATTACCATCCAGAGAGTGAAATATCTATTTGGAAACAAGGGAAATCCCTTGAGTTTTAAGGTCCTTTAGGCCCAATCCCCCAAGGATCTTGTCAATGTGCCACCAATCCCATTTAACATCATGATGTTTTTTATTTCCTTTACCATCAGACCAAAGAATGTTTCTAATTGCCTTTTGAATTTCTAAAATTTTATAAGTATTAAACATCCAGGAAGAGGATTAATACATATTGTAGGATGAAATAATATTTTGACAAAGATAAACTCTGCCAGCCAAGGAGAGGGATATATTGTGCCATTTACCAAGTTTTTTTTTTTTCTTTTCCTTTACCTAGAGCAAAAAATCCTTAGTGGAAGGTTCAATAGAGAAGGGGATGCAAAGATATCAAACAATTTGGTGAGGCCCACCCCATTGAAAGGTTATTTTGTTAAACCAATCTGTTGGTCGATCATCCCATCCAAGGCATATGTATTTAGATTGGGATAACCGTGCACCAGATACAGTGAAAAAAGAAGCAAGTTTATTATGAAGAGCAGTAAATTTTTATTTAGAAACTTCAAAAAATAATGCAGTGTCATCAGCAAACTGGGAGTTAATAAGTTCATAATCATCAGGAAAAGTGACACCTTTGACAGAATGGGAAAGGGAATTGTCCCTAAGGATGTAAGTGTGAGCATCTGAGGCAATAACAAAAAGAGCAGGAGCAAGAGGGAAGCCTTTCCTAATGGATCTACCAAGGGAGAAGGGCTGAGATAAAGAACCATTGACAAAAACTTGAGCAGAAGCATCCTTGAGAAGGAGATTAACATAGCTGCAGAAGGCGGGAGGAAACCCAAAATATTCAAGCATCGTGGAGATAAAATCCCACTCAACCCTGTCATAATCTTTTTTGAAGTCCATGAAAAACATAATAGTGTTTTGGTGTGAGTGTTTGGACCAATTCATCGCCTCTTGACTAGTGATCAAATTCTCAAGAATAAATCTTATGTTAATGAATCCACATTGGGAGGAGAAAATGGACTTGGGAAGAATACTTTCCAATCTAAGAGCCAAAATTTTAGCAGGAATTTTGTAGGAGACATTAAGGAGAGTGATGGTTCTCCATATTTTTATAAAGGCCTTGTCACCATCCTTCGGCATTAATTTAATAATGCCTTTATTGATAGAACTTCCCAGGGAGCCTTTTGCTAAAGCTTCAGAGTATAAGTCATATAATTATTTGCAGATCTAGCTTATATTCACCTTATAGAATTCCACACATAGATCATAAGGCCCAGGTGCCTTATCATTCTTAAGAGAGCTAATAGCCTTTTCTATTTCCTCAATATAAATATCATTACTAATAAGGGAAGAATCTTGGTTCGATATTCTATTGGGGATAAGGGCCCTGTAATTGTCTCTAAGGGATTTGGCTTCATCAGTATCTTTAGAAGTAAAACTATTTTGTAGAAGGTAGAAAAAGCTACTTTAATATTATCCACATCATCAATTTCAATGTTGTCAACCACAATCCTGTCAAATTTTCATTGGATTGTTTTTGTTTAAAGAGGTTAAAGAAGAATTTAGAACCTCTACCTCCATATTGGAGCCAGTGAGCATAGGACGTGATTCCAGCTCCTCTAAATTTGACCTATTGATGTTGTCTAAGGTCATTCCTAGCCTTATAAACATGAGAAATATAGTTACAATCAATAGGATTGGACTAGATATCCAATTTAGCAGAGTGCAAGTTGGCAGAGAGCATCTTTTCAGTGTATCTAATGTCTTTGGCCTTCTTCTACACAATAGTTTGGAGCAGGGATTTCCAAGAAAGGATGTTGTGATTCCATAAATCAATATAGGAGAGTGAGGGAGGACTCTTTTTGGTGATTATTCTGATAAGGTTAATAGAAGAGAGGATATCATCATCTTGAAGCAGAGAAGTATTAATAATGAATTTTGGATTACTAGCATTATTCAGTACAAGCGATTTGTTAAGTCTAACAAGGACGGAGATAGGGTGATGGTCAGAGAGGGAGGTAGGAGTCATAGTAACCATATTCCCTGAATATTAGGGAGAAAGGAGAAAAATTTCTTGTTAGCATAGAACCTATCCAGTCTAGCATAGATTCTAGAATGGCCTTCTTGAAAATTGCACCATGTATACAAAAGGCCATGACTAATATCTTTATTTCCGGTTAAGGGATCAAAAAATTATTTATTATGTTTCATCCTATGCCATTGAACCTTTTCCAATTCTTTCCAAGAAAAGGGGAGGCCACCCAGTTTGTCCTCCTGGGATTCAACCATATTGAAGTCACCCTCAAAGAGCCAAGGTATATTCAGAAGGGAGTTCAACCAATCCCAGAAATCTGATATTTCCTTGTAATCATTGGACTCATAGATAGAACATGCTCCAAAAGTGAATCCATTAATGCTTAAAGTAATCTAGACAACCCTATTGCAAGGGGACACACCCTTGCCCATAATGGTATTATCCCATTTAGGATTAACAAGAAATCCAACCCCACCCCTGCCTCTAGGGTGGCAAGAGTAAACTTTAATAGTTTCTTTCCACATAAAAATTAAAATAAAATCAAGCATAAATCTAGTAGTTTTTAATTCTCGTAACATAAGAACATCTATGGAATTAATAGAATCTAAATTTTTTTTTACAATACACTTTCTGTCAGGGGATTCGAGACCCCTAATGTTCCAAGAGATGTAGTTCATGATGAACCACTTGGGGGAGGGGATCACTTAAATTCCATAGACCCATTAGTAAGAGTAGTAAGAGAATAAGAAAACTCCTCAGATCTAATACCCGAAATATTTTTATTCTTAGACCTCAAAGTCATTCCTCTTCATTTGGATTTGGGAATATGAAATTTATTATCAAAATATTCTTCATCAGATAAAAATGGTACCATTACCTCCATATCGATGATAGAGTTGGAGACATCACAAGTTTTACTACCTGAAGATAGATTTTGTGTGGGGATTGAGGGCTGAGCAAGGTTGAGTTAGCGGGGATGACCTCAAATATGCAGTCATCATACAGTTCTTTGAAGGATTTTGGATGGAGCCCATGGGTCCATTCAATTTCTAGATTGCCACATGATGAAATTTGAGGTGGGGTGGAGATGGAGGAATCAAGAAGATGATTAACGTTAGGGGTTCCCATAGGAGAAGGTGAAGAGGAATCTGAGGGAGGGGAGAAAGCAGAGGAGAAGATAGACTATGTGTTGGATTTCCTTCTTTTTTAGTAACAGTTTGGAAGCTGTCTGGCTACGTAAAAGTATCAATAGAAAGACATTCATGGGCAAAAAACATGGGGGAGTGGGATGTGAGAGAAGCAGATGAGGTAGGGGTAGTAGCTAGGGTAACTTTGGAAGGTTTTATCTGAGGCATAGTAATGAACGTTTGAGGATCTTGACCTGGTTTAATCAAAGCATGGCTAGCGGAAGATGGAGACAGTTTCACAAAAGGTTCCTTACGCTTGATAATTGGAAAATCCTTTCTCAAATGGCTCTTCTTCTTTCATAAAAAACATGCATTAAGCCTGCCCCGAATCTCAATAGGGTAGGAGAAGGTTTCATCAGAAATGTTTACATCCAAAATGGTTGGGATATCCATGCCAGGTCTCAAAGAAACTAAAGCTCTACCATCCATGTGAGGAAAAAGTCTAGAAGTATCATCCGACCTAATGACTTTACCTAGAGGCTCAATAAATTGTGGGAGAAAATGCTAGAGAAATGGAGGTAATTATTTCACAAGAATCCATTGTGGGGAAAAAAGGGCAAGAAATTCTTCATGTATGGCTTCCAGAGTCCAAGAAAGAGCACGAAAGGATGTGTTCCCCACCGTCTAATATTGTCTCTTAACAATAGCATCCTGACAATCTAGGTTATTGAACAAAATAACAAATAAAACCTTTTGGATCTGTCTATAAAAAAAATGTGGAACCCTAACTTTAAATTCCAATAATTATGAAACTAGTCATCAAGAAATTTTTGAGCAGGGTATTTATCTATTTCAACAACAAAGGAAATAGCAAAATTCTTAACCTAGTTTTTTCTTTAGCGATTTCATTAACCATTTCATAATTAGGATAAATGGATAAAGTTGTCAACGAAGTCCCAGAGTCCTTACTGGCTTCACAGGCTCAATCTGCATCAGAGATTTTGAATTTGGCATCCCAGAGATGGACAAAGAGGAGTTTGAAATGATAGATGAGAAAGATTTGGATGCTAAGGATGAAGAAATGGTTCCATTAAGATTATTAATGGAACCCATCAAGTCTTCCTCCATGGGAGCCCTAGTGGGAGCTGAGGAAGAGGGTATAGCCTCTACCATCAAGCATAGGGGAGAGTGGGGAATCATAAAGTCTACCATAAAACATTGATTCAGAAAGAACACACCTAGATATTTGGGTGGACATGCGTGCATCACCAAATGAAGAAGCCAAAAATGCAAAAAAAATCCTATTAAATGCAGAGCTCCTTCCAATGGTATTTAAAATAAGTATAAATTGATATTAATTAAGAAAGCTTTATTTTAAAAGGATTCTAAATAATATAAATATGCAATAAATAGTATTAAAATATGTATAGTGTATACTAATATTTTAAATTAAATTTGTAAAATAAGTTTCTAAAATTCATATATTATGTTTTAATAAGATTCTAATTTGTGAAACATTGGTATTGGGCTTAATATTACTACAATAATTATCAACATTTTAAATGGAGTCGCAGCGACAGCAACAGCAGAGACAGCAACAGAGACAACATTAGCAGAATTGTCAAGATTGATAGCAACATCAGTATCATGGAGAGGGTTGGCGTCATGAGAAGGTCAGGGAAAAATTGCACATGGGAAATGCAGGCCTGCCGGCAGGGCTTTTTGCAGTGTCCAGCCAGATTTTCCGCACAACACAAATAGTGCAACCGGCCAAAATGATAAATGCTGGTTTAGGGAAAGATGGGGTCACAAAATATAATTTTGTAGAGAAACATGTCATAGGCAATAATGCTAAGTCAATCTTTCATGGGAAAGCTATAGTACAGCCGACCAAGCCTTTCTTCGTGAACCCTAGGTTTTAATTCTCTAATAGAAAACATTATGAGGGCTTAAGGATATTTGAATCTAGGGAAAATTCATCAAAAGAAACCCTATTAGATATTTCTATACCACTATGTGGAAAACTAACTTGAAAATATGAAATGCAAATAGAGTGGGAAAATGATAAATTCAAAAATCTAGCACACAAATCATTCCCTTCAGGCAAGAAAGTATATCGCCATAAGTTTAAATCACTTCTCAAGGAGAAGCAAATGATATTCGATATCTGTGAAGGCACCCCACCAAGATCCCTGTCTCATGCAGCTGTAGATACTTGTAAGATTAAAAAGGGCCTTCTCAATGAATCTAACTTCGCGCCCCCTAGAGTAGATTTCCCTGATCAAGCACCGTTCATTTGAAATAAGACTAAGAGATTATGGTAAAAGAAGAGCCCCTAGGGTTCAGCACCTTCGGATCCTAATATGGAGTTGATTACTTTACCGGAGAAGCTACTGCAATTACATATTGGCACACTCTAGCGTTCGACACTTATCAGTAAGTTTTCCTCCAATAATCTTTTATTTTCAGACATTAAAGAATGGGAAAATAATTCATTTGTGGGTTTAAAAGATATATTTTATGTAGACCTAGTTCTTAAATTTTTTCTGGCTATCTTTCATACTAAAGCTGCTAGAGATTTGGTTCACAAGCATAGAGGTTGGTATTGCAAGGGCTTGGGTCTATTCACTATGATTTGGCTTCTCCATTTAAAGCCAGATCCAACCCTTGCCCTATTTTACCCACATTGCATTTATTTCCCTCTAATACGACTAGAATACAGAGACCCCAAGATTACTGAATACATAGCAAACAATGTGGGGATTGTTTTACGACATGATCTCATTCCATTTGAGTTTCCTCACCAACAAGTTAGAGCATGTATTGTAATTGATTATAATAAAACTTTCAAAAAGAAGGTGGATATAAAATCAAAATGGGGTGATTGGGTTCAAAATATTATCATTGAAGAACCAGCTACAATTAATAACTATCATCATAAACTTGGAATTTTAGTACAGAGTGCCATAATGGGCAATCTAGAGATATCAGTGTATGTCTAGATAATAACTCAGACCCTAAGGCATGTGCGCATTATACTTTGATAACTAATTCTAGGCAAAAAGTCAAAGAGCATAGTACACCAGAGGATCAAGATCACACTGGTAAAGATTTAGATTTTCATGGATAGTATTTACAAGGGAATCTCTCTTCCTTAATACGCTATATTCTCTCTTTTTTAACCTTCAACTATCAATGGTGGGACTTTCATTTTAATTTTTTCTCTCAAGGTTTGTTGGAATATGACCCCCCAACCCCTCGTATATCATTTGTTGATGAAATTGTGCATCAATTATTATTTCATCACTCTCCCATTATCCTCCCTATCCAAATAGAAAAGAACAATGGGAAAGAAACATAGGGAGACAACATTGGACTTGTAGGCTGCATGCAATCAGACATTGGCTATGCTTTGTTAGAGGAAATTGCAAAGGTAGAAGGAGTACAAAGGACAGAGCAAGCAATAGTGGAATTTTTTGATTATGAAGGCACAAAGGATTTGCCCCTTTATTATGGTCATGACAACCTAACAGAGGGATGTGAATTTCCCATTGAGAATTCAGAAAGGATTGAGGTATGTGAAAATGCCCAGTGGGTTCAGAATTTTCCATTTCATGAGTTACCTATGGGGTTTAAATTTTCTCATATACACAGGGGAAATGAGTACTCTTTGGATCCATCTGATAATTATATAGGAAATAAGCTTCTTAACATACAATGTTCAATGAATTGCCAAATATTAGATGATACATGTCTCTATCAAAAGGCAACTAACTCCACACATATGATGTTTCACGATAAGGTTGTTGATGAACCATATGAGGAAGAAGAGGTGAAAGAGGATTTGTCCCAGGGCAGTGATATAACTGGCAATTCTCAATGCTCCTTACAACATCAAATACTTTCAATTAAACAAGGACTAACACAATGTGTTCAGCCCATAAAGACCCCAAAATCAAAAGGCTGAAAACCAAAAAGTGTAAAAACAAAGGAAGAGATAGTAGCAGTAATCCAATCAACTTTGGATGATAAATTTGTATCAATCAAGAGATTGACAAGGATTACAAGAGGTTCTCCTTGTCAACAATGAAAATTTCTTCATGGAATGTCAGAGGCATGAATGGCTCTGGAAAATTAAATATAATCAAACAGATGATTGATTTTATTCATGTTGATATTGTATTATTGCAAGAAACAAAAATGTCACCCAAAAAATTTGACAAATCAATTGGCAAGTGGTCCTCCTGGTCATCTATTCATGAGCAAGGGATTGGAGCTTCTGAAGGTTTGGCTGTTCTATGGAATCCAAAGACCATTCAAGGGAAAAAAAATTGGGCAGGATAATAATTGGCAACTCCTAGAGGTGACTAATTACGATCTCTCATTAATTCTAATTAATATTTATGGGCCTACCTCTACACAAGACAAGCAGAAATTATGGAACCACTTAATGTACCTAATTCAGAATCATAGTGATCAGAATGTAGTTTTAGGGAGAGAATTTAATTCTATCCTCAACATGGCCGAGAATGTTGGGGGAATATTCCCTCCACTAAAAACCATATAGGACTTCTCTTCACTACTTATCGACAATAATTTGATTGATGTGATCCCAGCAAGTGGCTCTTTTACTTGGACAAATAAAAGAGCCAAATTTGCACAAATTGTAGTCTGATTGGATAGGTTCCTAGTATCACACAAATGGAAGCTTAAAAATGTTCACTTTCAATCAAAAATTCTATCTTTACTAGGCTCAGATCATTTCTCGATAGTGCTCTCCATAGACAATGCAGCAACACCAAACTGCCACAAACCATCATTCAAGTTTGAAAGGATGTGGCTCTGTCACCCACATTTAAAATGGAATGAGAAGGTATTCAAAAATATCTTTCAGTAGAAGGACATAATCAAGCAACAACTAGCAAATATATATGAACACACTATTCAACAAGTTATGGACAATCGCACTTACAATAAGCAGAGATAACTTCAACAAGAATGGGCAGAACTTTGTATTAGGGAGCAAGAATATTGGAGGAAAAAAATCACAAGAATCATGGCTACGAGAAGGTGATAAGAACACCAAATGTTTTCATACTTCGGCCAAGAAGAAACGAGCAGCTAGAACAATTTTCTCTATTTCACAAATTGCAATGGCTAAGGTGTTAACAAATGCTTGATATATTCAACAAGAGGGGGTCAAATTCTTTAAGAAATTCCTTGCCCCTATCCAGAATCCCTCACCATCACAAAAATAGTTGGACAAAATGCTTGAGGCAATCCCGGTTTTAGTAACACAACAAGATAATGACATCTTAATGGCTCCTTTTACTATTCAAGAGATTTGACATGTGTTTTTCTCATTACCCTCAGACAAAGCTCCAGGGCCGGATGGATAAACAACATTGTTTTTTCAAGCATGCTAGGATGATACTAGCTGGGAGCTATTGGTAGCTGTTGAAGAATCTAGAAAAAGAAAGACAATGCTAAAATATTTTAATACTACTAACATTTCCATCATCCAAAAGGTGAAAGAACCAAAAAACTTTACAGATTTTTGACCCATATCGCTATGCAATATAATTTACAAGGTCATAATGAAAGCCATATATATGAGACTTCAACTTCTCATCCCATCAATTATATCTCAAGAACATGGAGGCTTTGTTCCAGGATGAGAAACTATGGAAGGTGCTTTAGTCACTCATGAAGTCCTTCATTCTATTCAAGTAGATCAGTCTTCTAATTTTGTCATCAAATTAGACATGATGAAGGAATATGATAGAGTGTGTTGGGATTTTCTTTTCCAAGTTCTACACAAGTTTTGATTTTCAAAGCAGTGGTGTAAATGGATTAGGGCATGCATATCAGGGGCATAGTTTTTGGTTATTATAAATGGAACACCAGTGGGATTCTTCTCTTCTACCCAGGGAATAAAAAAGGGGGACCCACTATCCTACATTTTGTTAATTATAATAGCGCAATCACTTAGAAAAACAATCAAGAGACATCACACATTGGGTTTATGGAGTGGTGCACAGATTGGAGACACAGACATATCACTCACTCACTCCCTATTTGCAGATGATAGACTATTATTTGATAAATCCCAAGTGAAAGAAGCTAGAAGGATGAAATATGTCTTAGACATATATTCTATAGTTTCTGGTCATAAAATCAATGCACATAAATCACAAATATATCTGTTCAGCACCAATCAAATCATTTCAAATAGAATTTCACAAATCCTAGAGTTTTTGGTTGACATCCGACCTTCAATTTATCTTGGAATCCAATTTTTTTGTGGGAGAAAATAAACCAAGCTATTGGACCTCGGTCATTGAAAGAATTAAGAATAGAGTTGTGGCCTAGAAATCTAGGTGGCTATCATTATCGAGAAGAATTTTAATCATCAAATCTATCCTATCAGAAATCCCTAAAATTATTACCTAGTGGTTCTAAAAGCACCATCCTCAATTATACAAAAAATTTAGAAATTAACTAGAGGCTTTTTATGGACAGGGAATATGAACAATGAGAAGAAGATCCCTCTCATATCATTAAAGGACATGGCACAAGGACCAACACTAGGGGGTAGGAGTCCATGATTTGACTAACTGGGAGAGAGCATTTGGTGGAAAGCCAGTGTGGCAAATTTATACTAAACCCCATAATAAATGGTGCCAAATTATGTAGCATAAGTACCTTGATAATTATAATCCTACATGAATTCTCTCCATTGCTAAACCACCCAAAGGGTCTGCAATTTGGAATTTCATGATGCCAGCAAGAGAATTAGTGTATAATTATGTGACATGGGAGGTGAACAACGTGTCTAGTGTTAAATTCTAGAGAGATTCTTGGAGTGGACTACCCATTTTGGTATCACCAACGATTATTCAAGTAATCATAACTTTGGCAGAAAATAAATATGGGATTTCTCTCATTAAATATGTATTGGTTGTTAACATATTTTAAGGGAAAGTTATATAAAAGGATCCCAAAGAGATGAACCTTTCAAGCCAATATATTGACCTATTTCACAATCTACTTATAGCTAGACAAGTATATTTTTTAGATAAATAAGATAAGTTGGTTTGAGCCCCTACAAAAAATGGAAAGTATCCTATTAAAGAGGGCTATAGAATTCTCTAGAGTGTGGAATCTGATAAGATCCCTTCCTATGCCTATTACTTCTATTGTAATCGAATTGTTATTGCTAAAGCAAGGTCCTTTGCATGTATTGCATTAAAAAATAGGATTTTCATCAGTGATCGATTAGAAAAGTTCTGCATCACACAAGATTTTCAATGTACATTATATGAAAAATAGATTGAGACTCTAGACCATCTACTAAGACAATGTCCTTTTGCGCAACAATGTTGGTCCTTTGTACTCAGCAAAATCTGCTTTTTAATCCACTGCCCAACAAGATAAGGGATTTATTTCAATCTTTGCTAGACCTTCACCATGGTTCACTTTTTGCAGGTATTTAGAAGTGCACCCAAGCTTTAGTAGTATGGTCAATATGGTAGGAGAAAAACAAAAGGATCTTTAGAAATGAACCGTCAAGTTTGGAAATAGTATTGGAAGGCATTGAGAAGTTAATATATGAAGTAGTGAATGCTAATATATATCATTGTGGTTACAATCCTGTTTAGACATCATGGGATAGTGTAACAATGAGAAATTGAGGAAAACTTAGCATACCAATGGGCTTTGGAAAATCAATAAAGATATGAGGGAAAATAGATCGATCAACTGTTAAGTGGATCCCTCCACAAAAATAGGTTATGAAAATGAATTTTGATGGAGCCTCACATGGAAATCCTGCATATCAGATCTGGGTGCATGTATCAGGGACTCACAGGGAAATTTATTGGCATATGTTGCTTCCCCATTACCTTCAAGGTCAAATAACATTGCAGAAGCACATGCAATGCTTGTGGGACTTATTCTGGGCAAACATTGTGGGATCATAGAAATTCATGTAGAAGGTGATTCGATGATAATTATAAATGCTTGTGTTAAAAGGATATCTCACAATTGGCAGCAGGAATATATATTAAATCAAATCTGGCATATCCTAGATAGCTTTCCTTGCATATTGCTTTCTCACACACTTTGGGAAGGTAACCGGGTAGCTGCTCATCTATCCAATATGGGTTGTGATGGTATGGATATAATAGTTAAAATGACAAATCAGATCCCAGAAGAGTGGCATGAACTACATAGGTTGGTGGGTTTAGATAAACCAAACTAATAAATCAAAGAGACAAACAATAGACATGAGGAATTCATTGCTTCATTATTATAACTGCATAAAGAAAGAGAGCTCACCTTATAATATAATGAAATCATATGCCATATGATATAACTCCTCCCTAAGATTGAAATCACATTGCGTACCTACACTTTGCAGTGATGATGGTTCAAGTAATGCAGATATCCGCTAAGAAATGGTTCGAAGGGAATCTCATAGAAAAATAATAGAATTCCATGTAGGAAATGGATTTTCACTACAAATTATGAGTAGGGGATATATTTTGTTATAAATCTCTGAGCGTCAATTGACAATGAAGAGTTTATCACTGAACATGCAAAGTACTAGCAATTAATGATATAACAAAATAGAGGTTGCCACATTCAAAATCTCACACGGAAGAGGTACACATAGAAAAATACAAATACACTTAGGGAATTGATAGAAAATTAAAATACTTCCGCATGAGTATCATCATGCTTGCAAATCAATTCCCTATAATTTCTTATAAATACAAGCTTAGATATCTAAATTAACATAGGTTGGATGGGACTGGCTTGTGTATGCAAGTGGAAGATAACTAAATATTGTTATTTGCATATGACAAGGAATGACAATGGCTTCTCAAGCCATGGTATGTGCATAATGCAAACTGCGTGTAAGCTATCACGCAAAAATTCTTCCCAAAAACTACCAAATTTACATTACATCAGATGAAGATGAAGAGGTACTCCCTTGCAATATTGATGATTCAGAGCTGGAAGGTATATTAGTAACACACTCTTGTATTATTTGGTCATCCATATAAAAGATCATAGGGTATAAAAATTTAGATCCAAGAACCAAGTAGTTTCTTTACCCATCGCAGGTTGTTTTGATTTTTCTTTCCAATGCTATGGATTTTCTATAGTCGGTACAATTATTGGAATTTTTGGCTTTTCAAGTTATTAAGCGTCAATTTTGGGAAGAAAAGAAACTGAAAAAAGCAATGTAGAGATATGATCTTTGGGATGGGAATGCAATGGTGGGTGGCTTGTTTCCACAAGAACTGCTACTTTTGAACCATGCTTGCATGGTCATTTATGACAGTATCAAAAGATCATTAAAAGAGTAAACCCTTCAACACCTCAAAGGAGCAATGCAAACAATGGGGTCTATTCTAGGCTACACATTGGAGGAAAAAGTACACATGGTTGTGGATGCTTTTCTCAAATTTCTAGAAAAGAAAAATCACTCACCTTATTCAACATCTATTGCTCAAATTACATGTCCCCACATACAAATAGCTTCTACAATTACTACAATGATGGAACTTCCAACAAATAGACAGAGTATGCTTGATATGTGTTGGCCCCATGGGGTATTACACAGTCAAGAGTAGAATGAAGAGGATTAGGGTCGGCCTAAGGGCATGCCGCCGCAAGAAACTTGGCAAGAAGATATTCAGGGGTTGAGATGGGATAGCAACACACATAACAAAAATTTTCTTGGCTAGACTACTGAAAATCTGGGATAGTGTCCAAAATCACAACCGGAATTAGTGCCACATGAACCGGAAGCAATGGAGGAGTAAGGTGAAATCCATATCGCAGGTCTGCAACTTTTGGTTTGGCAGTGGTACATAATTTAGGTGTTGACATATATGATGATCTACATTCATCATGAATATAGTGGAAATTAATGTATGATGATAAACTTTTTGGCTATCATATGCTTTTTGAGCAATTTTTGTGTTTAGATAACATCATTTTGACTATTAATGTCAATTTATATTGGCATAGATTGTAATAGGTAATATTCTATTATTTTGTAATGAGCAATGATGACGGGTTTTCTTACTGGTTCTTTCCCGTTTGATCTCTCGAACCAGTCCTTATTATATTAATATATATTCAGTGGTATATCCACTTTTTCTTTAAAAAAAATTCTAAATTGATATAAATATATAATAAACAAAATAGAAACATATATATTATAAAATGATATATACTTATCATATCTAATAATATATATTTATATTATTAAATAAAATACTATACTATTTATAACAAATTTTCATAATTTACTAATAAATTTAAGTGTCATATTCAATCATACGGTCCAATAAGTTTTTAGCATCTCATATAGATTCAAAAGTGAAAAAATGACCAATGCACCATAAAATTCCAGGCATGGATGCATGGTACGAATGAGGTACAAACATTTAAATCTTTGGTCAAAGATATTTATTATAGGGTTCTTGAATATAAGAAAAAAGACATTTGTCCATATTGCTCATAAAGATTGGATTAAAATATATTTAAAAACAAAAAGAATTGGAATGAGGTTAGTCAAATTCATCTCAAAATAAAATTATTATATCAAAGAATATATTTGTTAAAAAAAGACATAAATATTTAATTGTAAAAAAAAAAGAATAAACATTCCAATCTTTGTCAATGATTTAAAAATATATATTCTTATTGACTACAAGAAAGAAAATAAGTTTTAGAAAATTAAATTTATAAAATATAAAATAGGAAAGGAAAATTGCATCACTTTTCAACACCAAAGTGATCTATTAAGTACAAAAGGGTAAAGAAATATTGTATGAGTAATTATTTATGTTTAATATTATGAAGAAAATTTTAATATATTAACACAAGATCAAGTAGATTTCCAAAATACATGACATTATTAGTTTTGGAATATATAGAAGTGCCTAAGCAAAATTTCATGGATCATTGTGGTGGAAGTTTGTTTAATATGATTTATTTTCTTTTGAAAAAATAAAATTCTTTGGGATTATATATTCCAATTATATACTTAATTATCTGTGTTATCATTACATGTCAATTAGGGTTCATAACATCATTATTTTAAGTAATGTTCTCCCACATACTAATATTCATTTTATATTTTAAAACTAATTTAAAGTTTTCTTAGATTTATTATTTGCTAAAGGAATGTTTGACAGGCAAATAAAAAAAAAAACTAGGTCAATGGATAGCACTCATTTGCTTTCAAAGAAGCTTTGAAATCCTAGCATCCGCTGTGACAAACTAATTTTTAGTTATAGAAAGTTTTTGGGTTACTCTTCAATTGTGGGTTTCAGACATGATGATTCTCAAGTCCTTTCGAATGGTGGTTATTTTGGTTCATTCATTTGGTGTTTTCACCAAATTTTTAGGGATCTCTTTTAGGTAATATTGTGACCTTGACAATTTGTTTTTGGTTCTTCTGAATTGACTGAAATAAGGAATGAATATGGAGCTTTATTCATTGGTTCAGTTATTGATTTTTAAAGGGTAAAATAAAAATGCAAAAAGAAATTATTGATTAGAAATGGAAAAATAATTTTGAATTAGTTATTTCTTTTACAACTATCAAAAGAATTATGATAAATCCTTCTAAGTATTTCGAGACCCTAATTCGAGGGTTACCATAGGAAGACAGTTTTGTATGATTCTGAAAATATACATTCTTAGAAAGATATTCTTGATGAATTATTCTTTTGTTTATCTAAATATATACACAGTTATTTTTGAGTTGAAAAATAAAATAAGTGTGTGTATAGGTATATATATAGATTGATGAAGGAAATAAAGTAAGAGGATAGTTCTACAAAAAAAATACAAAAAGAACATGGATATTGGTTATACAATGATAGCATTTTCTTGTGATTTGAAAAGGTTGTTGGGTTATGATATAGAGAATATTTTTGTAAAAGGAAAATAGAGACATTTGAGTGTATTCTCTTTGGTCTCTTTAACAGAGATATTGTATTAAGAAAGAGATAATTTGTAGTACTAGTTTAAATGTATCTTGTAGTGGGCATTATTTAATATTTTTCAGTTCTCTGTGAAATTTGAGAACTTAGAACAGCATGAATACAATGCAGTTATAAGTTTGACAAAGATTTCTATTGAAACTTTGTAATGTGAAGTTGATGCTTCAGTTAGAGGGTTGGTGCTCCTTGCAATTATTGGTGCTAAACATATATGTACTGAGTTGGTGCTCTTTAGATGAATGAGATATACATGTTCTGAGTGGTTTTTTTTTTACCCCAAGAGGGTTTTCCACTCATGAAATCATGGTTTCATGTACTTACTTTTGTCTCTCAATTTGCTTCATTGTTTGATGTTATTATACTTGAGTACAGTTGTAATTTTACATTGTGTTTCAGTTCAATCTCTCTTCACAATTTTTGTTCACAAGCGGTCAATTTAAAAGAATTATAAAAATTGTTGATTGGATAATCATTTGCACATGCTTTGATATAAATCTGTTTAAAGGAAGTGAAGTCACCTTTGTGGTCTTCAAGTGTTCATTTTTAAGGTTAAGTCAAACATGTATGTTCTTAAATAATTTATCATGTTCATATTTTGATAAACAAGAATGTCAAGTATATGTGCTTCATAAATACATCGGTTCATGTCCTGGTAAACAAAATTGTCAAAAGTTATAAAGTGTTACATTTGAAAATTAATTTACTCACTCTGATTCACCCCCCTCTTAAAGTGAATCAACTTCCAACAAGTGTTGTTGGAATCATTTTTCGTAGCACCAAAAGATTGAACTATCAATACCTAATACAAACGCCAGATTTAACCTGATCCATGGAAGGCAGTTAAGCCATGACATGAATCTCTAAGGAGGTGATGACCACGAAGTCAACAATCTCCCCCTCAATAGCAACTGAGCCTTCAACACCCACTGAAGGGAGAGAGAAACCTGTGACACAAGGCTCTGATACCAACTGTTGGAATCATTTTTTATTGCACCAAAAGCTTGAACTATCAATGCCCGATCCATGGGAGGAGATTAATTCATGTCACGAATTTGCCAGGCGGTGTTGACCACCAAATCAACAACATTTGCATGAATAGTATTTCTATTTTGACTTAGAACCAAAGATTAAGGAAATACTCATTTTTTAAAACTAATTTAAAACATGGTCTTGTCTCCATTCTTTTTTTTCTACTCAAAAAATTAAATATTAATAAATGAAAAAATTTAAAAAATGTGTAATAAGATAGAAAATTGTGAGTATATATGTGTGTGTGTGTGTGTGTGTGTGTGTGTGTGTGTGTGTACTATAAATTGTATTACTTAATTGTGAGTCTAATTTTTTACTCTCATTAGCACTTTCTTTAGTTTTCACTCCCCTACAATATTCTAACACCATTTGTACACATGAATTTCCTCCAACTAATTGAGATGTGTTCTATCCTAGTTTAGAAACCAATTTTCCCATTTTATATTTAATTTCTAAATTTAGGAATATATTTAATATCATAGGTAAAATCTTTCAAAATTTCAAATATTACGAGCGTTGGTGTTTACATTATGAAATTGGTCTCAATTTTTCTTCATGATCATTTTAACTAGTTTTTTTTTGTAATCAATAATAAAAACATGTGAATAATATGCAAGCTAGTAGCTTTACTCATTAATAGATACAATGCTTAAGATAGTGAAGCTCTACTATATTTGTTAGTGTATTGATTTTATTACACTTTAGCTATTAAGCCTAATTAGTCGTCCAGACATGTATGACACTTGTTGATGCAAGTCGTCATCATTTAGAAGTCTATTAAAGAGATGTCGATTCTATTTTGACACCTCATCCTAGTTTCTTCTACAGTTTTACCACTACTCCAGTTCTATATGTACTTTGCTTCTCTAATAAATTGATGGTCGACTTTGCTCATTATGCTTCATTTTATCTCTTAGATTCTGTTGGATTCTGTTGGTTTTGACATGGTATCAGAGCAAAACAGGGATATTTTGAAGCCAATATAGTACATCTTGGTCACGCAGGCAAAGGTGTTGAACCTGTGTGCGGGGATCAAAGGTCCTTTTCGTGGCGGTCATCGCTACCCCGGGCACGTAGGCCATCGGCCCTATCACAGGCGGCCAGCCTTAAACATCACACACTAAGCTTTGACTTAGTGTGTGATGTCTCGCGTGGGACCCGCTTTAACACATCCCTCTTCCGTTTGCCGTTAGCAGTCCGTTTGGTGAGTGCGGTAAATTTAAA
>MU224009.1:0-12693 GCA_018584345.1 Thuja plicata
TAACTGTAATAGTTTTTGATCAATACATTGTGCAGGTTTTGGAGTGCTGGGGTTTTTTACCGAAAGGTTTTCCCCAGGGTATATCATTGTGTCATTCTCTGTTTTCTGTATGCATGGTATGTGATTGCAATATCTTTGTTAAAGTAGTTAACGAATCTATTCAGTTGTAAGGATTTAAAAGAATTTGCATAATACTTTCCTATAGAGATTAGCGTAGGAAGCTGTTTCCGCACCTGAGTTTCCTTACAAATTATACCAATAATAACATACACAAAATATTAGTGCAATTCGACTCCACCATATCAGAAAGTCCTAAATGTCCCACACCACATGAATATGTCAACTCCCAACTATTTAGTGTGTCTTTATACCAATTACCTCACATAAGAAAGAAATATAATCACAAAAATTACATAACACACAACCTCATCAAGACATATAGTTTCATAAGGAGAATATGCTAGCTCTAGCAATATAAAAAAAAAAAAGCAATAATGGATAAGAAAGCTTGTGGACCCTTTATAAATTAGATCACTAGATCTTATGTGATGTGAGTTTATGGTGAAAATAGAAAATTCAAATTCACATATAAGCTTATCTTAGGGGATGACGATCTTCAAATATTTTAGACAAAGAAAAGACATTAACAGTATAAATTAAAGATCAAAATGTTAACATATTCAAAATGTAGAAAAAATATATATATGGTTAGAAAGATAAGAAAGAGATTAATGTTATTTTCGTGATTGTAAATAGTGTCATTGTCAAACTAGTGATTTAATCACCTTTCTAGTTATTGACCTATTTACCAAGCTTAATTTTACTTGGGTTATTTAATATTTTTTCTCACTTCATGTAACACCTCTCTAACCCTAGCATGATCTAGTAAGTATTGCAATCTTGATTTCATGCTTAGATGCGATTGGGTTGAACCTTTTGGATGTTGTAAGATCTTTTTATATTTCCCTTACTGCTAATGCAAGTACAATTATTGCACTAGGTGTTTGCGTAAAGGTAATTATCTAATCTATTATGATAGCTTGATTATGATAACTTCCTATTGTAATACTTGAGGATGCTATTATCTTATGGACATTGATATGAATATTATTCATGGTTCTCTCTCTATGATTATGATTATGATGGTGAAGGTTATTTGATGATTATTGTTTCATGATTAATGATTATCGGGCTAACCCATGATATTGATAATGCAATGATCATTGTTATATCTTATGTTAATATTTTATAACACACACACACACACAACGACCATCCAGTAGTATCTCCCTTTAATGACCATCGATGATTTTGAGGGCACACTCAAACCCGTGGAGCCAAGTGAAGTTCATGCCCAATACCTGCAAACTTGCATCACAAGGATGAAACATACATATATGCATGTCTATATCTCATGGAAACCAATACATGAAATGAAGGGGATTGAGACATCATGTGGGCCTCACAAGTGAGGAACACGAAATCATCCCTCATCATACAAACACATCATGGAGAAAAGAGATTACAACATCTACAACAAATACATTGTATCATAAGCATCATAATGTTACATAGTTAGGGGTGTGTGTGTGTGTGTGTGTGTGTGTGTGTGATTATGTTCTAACCCCTAACTATGTAACATTATGATGCTTATGATACAATGTATCTGTTGTAGATGTTGTAATATCTTTTCTCCATGATGTGTTTGCATGATGAGGGACGATGTCGCGTTCCTCACTTGTGAGGCCCACATGATGCCTCAATCCCCTTCATTTCATATATTGGTTTCCATGAGATATAGACATGCATATATGTATGTGTCATCCTTGTGATGCAAGTTTGCAGGTATTGGGCATGAACTTCACTTGGCTCCACGAGTCTGAGTGTTCCCTCAAAATCATCGATGGTTGTTGAAGGGAGATACTACTAGAAGGCGCAATTGAGTTTAACCTGTGGCATTGTTGTGATTGAAGAATGATGATGATATTGTGTAACCGATCAAAATATCAGGCTGACATGTCTCGATCCATTTGTTACCTGACTTAGCATGGTTTGATTGGTGTATGCATTATTGTGGTTTCATGATATTCATTGACGCTTCATGGTTTCGACTAACTACATCTTGATCGGTCTTTTGTCAAGATGTTTGTAGTTTGACTTTGTCATGGTTGGTCATTCAAGGATCATTAATGTTGTATTGGATTATTTCCATGCGTCAAGATGTGAGTGTTCCTGGCTTTTTATATTTGATTATTGGTATTTGATGTTGTTTGGTTTTTAGAGTAGTTTATTCGGTTGATCTATGTTTGGTCATTTGAGTATTTGGCATTTCAGTTATTTTGAATTTTGAGAAATATCCTATTGGTATGTGATTTAATAATTCCTTTATAAGTTATATTCGTATTAGTTATTAAGTGTGTGTGTGTGTGGTTATTTATGCTCTTGTCTATAAAAGTATTATTATATTTATTATTATTAATAAATACAATTATGTGATTATAATATTAATGTCTCTTATTTATGTGGATATACATATAATATTTTAGGTTGATTATTTCCGAATGTATATTATATATTTCTTATTATGATATTATTGTTTGAGGGGGGAATATTGTTATAGTTATGCTAGTATTAGAGTTGTTTTATAATTCCTATTTAGTTGAGAGTTAGTTAGGAATTGGTTTCCCTTCCCTCACACCTCTTGGGAATTATTTTGTATTTATTCACTTTCTTTTTGAGGGGGAACAAATTGGTATTTTGAGGGAGAATTTCTAGGAGTTTTCAAGATCTTTCATTATTAATTTGGTTGAGTTTAATTGTTTCTTTTCTTGCAATATTGGAGAGGAGACTCTGAGTAGAAGTCTATTGTTTTTGTGAGGGAGTTTGTTGTGATTATTGGTTGTTTTCCTTCAATATTTCTAGAAGTGGTGGTGGCGTTTGATTGTTTCTCTTCAAGTTTGGATTGATTTCTTCTTCATTGTCATCTTCCTCTCTTTTGGTTGATTCTCCGCAGGACCTGAGGTAGGGATTGAATCCCTTGTTCTAAATGCTTGATCATTAATATTTGTGAAGTTTTAATTGTTTTATAAATGTGTAAAATTAGTACTTGTCTTAGGTTTGAATTTGGAAATGATCATGTATCCTATTGCATATTAAATTATGTATTTTCTTAGTTTTTGTTTAGACCTATTTTTGAAAGCTACTATTTTGAATACGTGAAAATGAGTTTGGGATTTTAATTGGTTGGTGTTGTGGAAAGGAAATTGGGAGATATCAAATGGTTTTATCTCATATTTCATTTCTAAGTCTCAGTTAATGTCATATTTTATGTATTTTGTTAGACTATTTTTGTGCATCATGTGTTCTGGTTTACCAGTCAAGTTTCTTTGCATGGTATGGACGTTTAAAGGCCTAAAATTGATTCCAGAGATAGGAATGTGTCTAACCTTTAATATTCTTTTGGTTTGGTGGATTTTTATTATTTTTTGAGAAAGATACATCTATTTTAGTGAAGGCAAGTTTGAACCTCAACTAGGGTTCTTAGTTTTAAACCGGAAGCCATAACTTTCTTTTCCAACATTGGATCTTGATAAATATTGGAGGGAGAGTCTATAATTATTTTATCTTAATTCCCACCAAATAGATTGGATTTTTTATGTTTTTTTAAAGATATTGATGACTTTTCTTTGATGGTTATTCTTTGCATTTAATCATTGTTTGAAATGAATCAGTTTAAGAAAGTTGCTAAGTTTAGGGTTTGTAAGTGTACTAGAGGCATTAGGGTTGCATTATATCATGTTTTCTTAGTCATGGATGCTTAGTGGGTCATTTTATATGAATTGAATTCCATTTTTACTAATTGATTCAAATTGATTCCTGATTTGGGGTTTAGGGTTGTCTGCGAAGAAGGGCAATATGAGTGTTCCTAAACCTGTATAATGTGATTATGATTATCATATGGAATTCAAATTGATGCATTATATTTGTATATGACTTCTATGTGTATAAATTTCATGATTTCTAACTTAAGTATTAAAGAACCTAGGTGCAATGTAGGTGAGTGGCTCTCAATAGGGGTTGGAGCCTTAAGTGGCTACCATGATAACCCATTAACGAGCTGATTAATCAAGTGATAACCTAATACATGAACTAGGAGGGGGATACAAATTAATAAGACAACTTTGTGACTCATCCAATCCTTAAGAACTAGTACAAGATAAGGATGAGAGTGTGAGAATATTTTAATTGAGATGACATGATCGAACTACCTTTTCCTCATGAAAGGTTGTTCGATTTTGCATGTGCCTACTTGGGGGGTAGGGTCCAAAGAGAATACTAGGATAACACAAGGGGTGAGGTCTATGTGATGACACTCACTCTACTTGTTACCTAGAGTCTTTATCCATTTGGTTTTATTCCTTGCCTTGCTTTATGATTCCCTTCTTTTCATGTCCTTGTTCATAGATTGGTTACCACCTTGCATTCTATTTTGGATTTCTTGTTTTGGTGTGGGGACATAGTGACTACCTCCTTATATTGGGGGAGTTTTCATTTGAGTTCCACATGGTTGGGGGGTAGATGTCTTTCTCGTTGAGGTTCAGTTTGTTTGTGATTGCACAGACGGATCTTTGTACTAGTGCCTACATTCTTGTAGCATTAGTGATCTTCATCTTGTATATGATGTTATCATCTTCTATATTGTACTTATGTATATTAAATGATGTATTGTGTATACTCCTAGAAGGAGATTGGTGTATTAATGGACATATTGATGTAATTGCATCTAGTGGACAATAAAATAGGTGATTTAGATAGAACATTATTATAAATTGATAAGTAGGAGATAAGTGCATCACCTAGATCCAATGAGTGCTAAGTGTTCCATTCATTCTCATGAGAGATGGGTTCATGTGAACCACTACTCATGAATTATGGGTCAATGAGTTTGACTCAAAAACTACACAGTTGAATCCTGATAGAAATATCACAATTATTATAAATGCTTATTAATGTGAATCTGATTATATAACTTAGGCTATTAAATGATGTGATAGAATTATTTTGTGATTAAGTGAATGTTAAGATAGAACTAGAACGAATCTCAATGTACTTGGCTACTTAATGTTGATGTAAATGTTTCATTGTACTTTGTATTTGCATTCTAGAAAAGATATGGTTGTAAATGTACTCAGTTAAGGATTTGATTTAGTAAAGAGAATAATGAGTTAGAATTGGAGGAGTTGTTAATAGGAATTGGATACCTTATGGGGTTATGATAATGTTTATGTATTAGTAGGTGATGCGCTTATAGTGTAGGATAAATGTTGTTGATAATTGTCTTATGAACGAACATATTTTAAAGAAATCAAATAGGTTAGTTAGAGTTAGTGATCTACTTGTTAATCATTATTAATGATAAGGGAATAATGAAATGACTAGACAAATTGGGTGTCCTATGATAATGTAGTTGTAATGTTAAAATAAGGTAGTAGTGGCTAGGATAGTTGGTAGTGTAAGCTGTATTTTTTGCATGACTATGTGATAAGATATCATTAATGATGAATTGAGTTTGTAGATTAGGTGACCCTATTATGTTAATAATAATGTCATGATGAAAGAAAGAACTTAGGAACATTCATGTTTGGTGTTATAAGATAAGATAAGATAAGATAAATTTATTAATTTCCAACAAGGGTCTAAGGGACTGGAAATGTACAACAAAAGGAACAGTGAACCAACAAACCACCAAATAGTGGCTGGGAAAGCAACCAAGAGCGAAAAAAGAAAGAAGAGAAAAAGAAAAAACAAGAAAGAAGAATAGACAAAAGAGAAGGACTAAGGATCATTTTTAGGTAGAAAGAAATCCAACATTGAAGGATAATGATCCAGATGAGCAGGAACCCTAGGTCGTTAGTGTGAGCTGCTAGAGATGTGTTGTTGATGGGTAAAGGTGTTGCTGGCTCTCACAGATCTAGAGTGATCGATGATGGAGGCAAAGTGAGGTTGCTTCACCCCCTGTAAAGGAGACGAGGGCAAGCAGAAGGTCATAATGAGTTGATCAAAAATCTGTCTCTGGGGAAAAGAAGCTATAGAGTATGCTCGCAGAGCTGTACAGTCTCACGGAGATAAAGTGTTAGGCATCTCTGATCGATGTATTTGAAGAAAGCAATCAAGGAACTACACCCTCTGAATAAGAAATATAATATCCCTCTGGTCTCATAGTAAGTAGCACAATAGAAGATGAAGTGTGTCTTAGGCTCAATCTCGGCTAGGGTGCATAACTTGCAAATATGATCATCTATGTCAATGTGATGGTCTGTCTGGGCCCGAAGGTAGTGAGATCGAACCCTGAAAGATCCTAGCGTGATGCGAAGGGTGTGGAACCAACGCTGAGATAAGTATCTAGGATGAACAATAATCCCATCCTGAATGTCTAGAAAGTGCTCAGCATAAAAATCCATCCTCGGGCATAGACCCCCACATAGGTTGATCCATGTTGTGGTGATATACTGCCTATATATGTCAAGTCTGACATGCCTGTTCAACTCCTGTCTGGATGGGAGGAGGTGAGCTGGAGCATCAAGCGAGAACTGATAGGGGGGAGGTGATCAATGTCAATCCCGATGGAACCTAAAAGGGATGAGGCCTAGGCATACCAGCAACGGGCTCTGGGGGAGGGGTCTGACTTGGCAAGCGCCACTAAAGAGAAATAGGCCAGGTAGGATTATCTTTTGTGACTGTCATTAGAGTCTGCAAAATAATGAAAGTGGTGAATAAACCAAACTAGATCAAAGATGACCCCCAATCTAAAGGGATGAGCCCCAAACTCAGCTAGAATGATGTTATGAGAGGTGGACCGATGACATCTGATGATACGTCACAGGAAGATAGTTTGAACACCCTCAATAGAGGCCCAATCAGAATCCAAAAGGGATGACCCCTAAACAATAGAGCCATAAAGTATTGTAGGTCTAACCAAGGAATCCAAGAGGGACAACTTGGATGCGGTGTCTTGAAAATGATGTTTGAAACACTATCTCTCCAACATGGCGAGGGAACCCATCCCTTTACTGATCCTAAGCAGAATGGAAGGCCTCAGGTTGAAGCGAGGGCCAGAGAAATTGACCCCAAGGTAGGTGTATGAAGAAGTAATCTCAATCTCCAGGCCCTGATAGTAGAAATGAAGATGTGAGGTCTTCACGCAGATGAAGATCATCACCCGTGTCTTACCGAGATTCACCACTAGCTGTCTCAAATCATAGAAAGAGGCCAAGCTATCAAGACGTCTCTGGAGAATTTCTGGTGAGGAGGCAAGGAGAATCACATCATCAGTAAAGAGGAGAATGGAGATAAGAACCTGGTGTAGGTAGCAACCATCACTCGGAAGTGAGGAATCTCTGAGAAAAGCCTCGAGCTCGTCAATGTAGATGTCGAACAAGGTGGGGGAAAGGGGGCACCCCTATTTCACTCCAATAGTGCTCTGGATAGGGTCAGAGAAACCCTCAGGAGTCCTGAATTTTCCCTCAACACATTCGTAAAGTCTCATAATAGCTGTCAAAAGAGTCTCAGAAATTCCTAAATAAACCTAAATCTAATATACAGTATGTTACATATCTTATGAATCATTTCATTATTATACCCAAATGAATAATTTTGTTTTAGATATGTTTTTGAAGTAGTGACATTAGGGGACCCAATGATGACTTAGGGTTAGGTGATGAAATTGGTATTTGCATTTCATAAGCTCATGAGAAAACATGTTAACGTAATCTTAATTATATAATCATATTTTGTAATATGATTAAAGCATGTGTTATAATCATGTTAATGAACTTGTATTAGTTAATGTTTCAAAAAAATGTACAATTTATTTGAATTGTTAGTGTTGTCTTCTTGGGCTCCCTAGCGGAGCATTATACTTCATAGAATTGAGACATGTGTCCTCACTTTGTGGGACACCTATAAGATTCTAGTTTGACACTTCCTCACACAATTGTCAAGAGATCTTACAAGTGTTGCGCCTTTGGAGGGCTAATCCAAGTTTGAGAACTACCTTCCTACTTCATCTACCTTGCCTATATATGCAAGACATATATGTGCATTTTATAAAGTCTTCATATTATATGATAGATTATCCTATTGTGTTTGTTGTGTTACTAATGAAAATTATTTTTGTGCTTTTGGATTCTTGACTAACTCCAACCTGATATCCAACCCATGATTACATGTTTCTTCTTGCTTCAAGGTGATTCTTGCATATAACCCTATCATTAGAGCATCATTGATCATACAAAAAGGCATTGTCGTTGTTCTCCAAAGGAAAAAAAATACCTTTCATTTTGTCAATTTTAGTAGTATTCATTTTTTGCAATTTTTTATTATATGAAAATGTTGCATTTTTTAAAAAAAAATAGGAAAGGGCCAAAATTGTCCTCTACGCATCTATCCATATGCTATTTTGGGTCAAATTGTAGAAATATTAGCCTATTTGACCTATTTGATCACTTGTGTTTTGAAGGAAATATTTGGTAGGTATTTGACCTCTTTGGCATGCTGTTATTTTTCTGGTTTGTGGCACAATTCTTGTTAATTGTGATATTTTTTAGATTAGCATTGAAAGATGTGCAAAACTAATGGAGAGCATGCTCAACATCAAGGTGTTTTTCTATATTTTGTAGAAAATATGCATTTAGACATTTACATATAAGTATATCCCTAAGGGTTAGATACATCTACATGAGATAATTAAGGAAGCACATTTCTTTATAATTGAGAATTAAAAACAATAAAAAATCATGTATATCTTGTATGTTTGGAACCACGTGCTCTATTTCACCCTCTAAACTATATTTTCTTTGCCAAAGGAAATCACCTTTGTGAGAAACACCTAGATGTAATGAGAGCTAAGTGTTCCATACATTCTCATGAGAGATGGGTTCTTGTGAACCACTATTCATAAAATATGGGTCAACTAGTTTGACTCATAAGCTACTGAGTTGAATCTTGATAGAAATGTCACATATAAAATCACTTTTATAAATTTGAGAAATTTGAATCATTATTTGAAAATATAATATTCTTCATTCATGGTTATAAAGCATTAAAACCGCATGTTCTTTTAACTGAATTTGATAATTTGATTGGTTATTTCCATCTTTTGAAGATCTTGATTGATTATTCAAGTATGTTTTGAAGAACTCAAATGGTTGTCTTTGTGTTTTGTTTTTCATTTTAATAATTGTATATTATTTAATTGGTTGTATCAAACTAATATAAAATTTAAAACATCATATTCATAAAATTAATAAAAAACTTAAACATTGGAGGAACATGAAGTGGAGAATAAATGATACAACTATGTGAAATAGTGTGGAGTTGAAAGTGTTGTTTCTTTTCTATCTCAATTTAATATTTGATAGTTTGAGTTATTATGAACTTGCCTTGGTAAGATGTCTAGTTCAATCCTAAAAGATATTTTCTTGGTAGCATGACCATATATGAACTTAAATTATGCATTCTTAAATATTTTCTTTGTGCCTAATACATATTCTATTTGGTGTAAATTCTCATATTATAACATCACAAAAACAATTCACACTTTAAAATATAATTCTATCCACTTGCTCTACACTATTTGTTAGAGACACCATTCAATTTTTATGCACGAGGGCTTCACTTAGTGAACCTGAATCATAGCAAGTGCATTTGTGGCATACTAAAGAATCCCCCTATTTTCAAAAAATATTGCCCCAAAGTCCCTTTTTTCACCCCCCTCCAATACCCCTCCAATACCCCCACCCCTATTTTCCTATATAAACCCCCACCCCCAAAAAACCCCCTCCCCCTATTTAGGCAATATATTGCCCCCTTTTTTGTCCATTTTAAACCCCCCAATATGAAAACACGTGATAGTATATTGCCCCTTCACTAAAGACCCTATGTTTTTATGATGGTAGATCTAGTAGGAAATCATCCCACACTTAATTTCTTTAACATTCATCTTCAAGCTTCAACATCCATTCAACCAAGTGAAATCTTATCCTCGTCATCATGCAAGCCGTCACTTGTGTCCTTATGTTTTGAGAAACCTACTATGGTGTCTTTTTTCCATATTTAATAGATGATGTAATTTTGAATTGGTTTTGTGAAATCCTAAATATATTTACTAGTCAATTTCCACATTATTATTCTATGCTTTTCATCTTATACATTTTACATAGCCCAACATTTCACACTTGCTTTTATATTATACCACCTCCATCCACATTTCATCATATACACATACGCTTACAATAAACCTTTCCTTTTTTCTCATCTTTGACCAACTTTCTTCTCCATTACTACTACACACCTCAAGTGCCCACTTGATGTCTTGCAATTAAACTCTAGACACCTCTTGATTCATCATATGTTTCATTATTCCCTTAGTAATATTGTCTCAATAACCTCTAGTAGTTCACCTTATGTTCCATTAATATCTAATAGCCCATCATATGCTTCATCATCCCCTTCTATTCCCATCCCATTACCCTCTCTTATTTCACCCTATGTTATATTATCTCCTCTTTCTCTTTCCCTATTAACTTCTCCTAATTTGCTTTATATTTCTTTATTCCCTCCTACCCATCCCATCAACATCTAACAATTCACCTTATTTTAAATGGTCCCCTCTTGTCCCATCACACTGATATCTTCAAGTGCATCATATGATTCATTATCCTTATCTACTCCCATACCATTGTACCCTCTCTTATTTCACCCTATGTTACATTATCCCCTCTTGGTCTTGCACCTTTATCCCTTCCTCCATATTTCACCCTATATGCATACCTTCACAAAATAAAATTGGTCCACTCATTATTGACCCTCTTCCCCATTACTACTACACAACTCAGGCACCCAATTCATTTCCTATAGTCAAACCTTAAGCACTGTTAAGTTTTAAGCTCACTGCAAATGTAATAGCGCTGCCTGTGATATATGTATGTTTCAAATGCAACAATCTATCCTTCAATTATTTTGAGAATGAGGCTAGGAGAGACATGTCCCTTCATGGGACATATCTATTCATAATTATGAGATTAATATAATGATAATTGATTATATATATATAGACACACACACACACACACATATAATATAATATTAATTTCTCCTAATACTATTTATCTGACAAAAGCTACAAAACATCAACAAGCACATCTTAATACTTTAACCTCTAATAGATCACCCTATATTTTGTTATCCCATCTTTCCCATCCCATTAATATCTACTAGTACATCCTATGTTACATATTCATCCCCTCTTGGCCTTGTCCCACTATCTTTCCTTACTTCACCTTATTTCCATATATTCCCTCCTTATCACGTTCCATTAACATCGAACAGTTCACCCTATGTCCTATAATCCCCTCCTAGCTCATCCCACTGATACCTTATAGTCCATTATATATTTCATTATACTCTTCTACTCCCATCTAATTGTACCCTCTCTTATTTCACCTTATGTTCGACTACCCCTCTTGGTCATGTCCTTTTATCCCTTCTATGTTATACCACCTCCCTCCATATTTCATCTTACACATATACCCTTACTAAAAACCTTATATTCCAATCATGATTGACCACATCTCTTCTCCAAATCTACTACACACCTTAAGTACCCATTTCATGTCCTATAACCGAACCCTAGCCACCTCATAATTTATCACTCGTTCAGTTATCCCCTCCTAATCACATCCCATTAACCTCTAATAGTTCACCCCATATTTTGTTATCTCATCTTGGCCTATCATATTAATCTCTATTTGTTCATCCTATGTTCCATCACCCCCTCCTAGTTTTGTCCTAGACTAGCTTCTCCCAATTCATCCTATGTTCCCATATTTTATCGTCCCTTCCTAACCCATCCCATTAATCTCTTGTAGTACATTCAATATTTTGTTATGCCCTTCTATTTCCATCATATTTTACCCTCTCTTAATCCATCCTATATTTCATTATCGTGTCTTGGTCTTGTCCCATTATCTTCTTCTAATTCACCCCATGCTCTTATATTCGATCTTAATCTCATCCCATTAACAAATTTAGTATTTCACTCTGTGTTCTTTTCTCACCTACTACTCCCATCCCATAAACATGATTGGATTTTGATACACATGGACACTAACTACATATGTGTATAATGTGTGCATACTTGCTACACTAGTAAAGCAAAGGGACACAAATAATAACACCTTTCATCTACCCATTAGTGAGATTAGAATGACCCTAGAGGACATATAGTGGATGTTGAGGCTATCAATCTAAGAGAGATAAATGTTGTATATGTGGTGTGGTGTTACTCTCAAATATTATGATGGGGAATACACTAGCAAGCACAAGTAGATTTTGCTTGTCTTTATTGTTTCGTTGTTGCCAATAGATCCTCTATTGCTTAGAGTCTAATTCATATGATACAAGATATAGAGGAGCACCAAATAGTATACATCTAGGAAATTGACTCAACACCTAGAATGCACTTTTACCGTGTTTATTAATTAATTCAAAATTAGAATGCAAGAATATAAGACCACTGCATGTCGTTACAATTGTATCATAATTTCTACATGTGAAGATAAAAGAGTATCCAAAGTGTGTAAGCCACACCACTCATATATATATATATATATATATATATATATAGTAGAGGCC
>MU224009.1:12810-51827 GCA_018584345.1 Thuja plicata
TATATATAGTAGAGGCCAACGAGACACATGGGCTACATAGATCACAACCTACTGATTCAAAACAAGATTTTCATTGCTTGAAATTGAAGATGGTAAAATGCGACCCATAATTGCAAAGAATTTCACTTTGAAAGGGTGCTTCGAAACTGCAACATTTGTGAACCCACGGGCTACATAGAAAGTGAGGTGGGGATTACCCCATTTTCTACGCTGAATGACACTGAATAGACAGCAGACGCCAATGAGTCTAATTATGAGGGTTTTTTTGGCTCATTTTGACATGATAGCTTTTGAAGAAGAGCCGTGTGGACTCTCTTTTTGACTCTTTACATACCTGGCAGTAGTGGAGGCCAATAAAGACGTGAAAGGCCATGTTTTTAATGTTTTAATGATTGTTGATGAATGAACAACTGTTAGTCGTGCATAAGGCTATCAAAATCCATGGCCTGTTCATGTTTTTGAACATGAATTGAATCGGGTTGAAAAGCCAAAAGAGATTTTGCCTTTATTTCACCTTTTATTTTCTTTATAGGGCTCATGGCCCACCTTATCCCATGACTACTCGGAATAGATTTCAACCCACTCTAGGCACCTCTCACTCGTCAAAATTATTTTGGAAGTTACTATTTATTTAATTGACATAAGCAAAATAATAAATTACATTAAAAAAAAGTTGTCAAAGAACAAGTTAGTAAAGTTGAGAGATCATTAAATGTTATAGGAGGCCTACAAAATTACAAATACAAAACAATAGTGTTGTAGCAGCCTGTATAAGCAATGTTGAACCATACAAATTATATAATAAACTATGCAAACTATATAATAATTTTGTTGCGGTAGCTTATAACAAAAAATTAAACCCTTTTGGAACTGTTTTAAACTCAAGTATCAACTTTGTGAAGCTAAAACAACTGAAGATTGGTCTTATCGGCTATTCTTCATTCATTCCTTAGGTTTTTCTTCTCTGTCACTGCTGCCTAGTCCATTCCAGCGTCCATCAATGTTAGAAAGAAGACCTTAGACCTTGTGCCATGACCATCTTCCTTTTGTTAAACAAAAGTTTGAACTGTAGTTTGATTTGTTGAATCTGAAAATTGGTCTTTAAGTTCTATTTGGCTTCTGCTTGTAGTTGACAAAAAAAAGAAGTCAAACAATAAAAAAATGTCCGAGTAAAGTCCTAAAAATGCAACTTCCATGTAATTATGATTAAGATTATTGAGAACAGTTTTACATTTGTATCTGGATATGTGAAACAAAATGACATGTCTGACTCCATCAACAATAGTATTAGCATGTAACTCCATGCCAACAAAGGCTTCTTTCTAATTTACTTTATGTGCAAAGATGGATGGTAAGTCATTAAAAATTGAATTCCATTGATTCTTAACAAAATGACATCCCCAAAAGATGTGCCCAATATTTTTCAGGTCTTTGACATAATGGACAATTAAGTGGTTGGACCATCATACATTTCAACTTGTTCACAATTGGTAGTTTGCAATGTAGAATATTCCAAACAATTAATTAGGCATCTGAACCAACTTTTGATTTCCATATTTTAGCAGATAGTTTGGACCAAAAGTCTTCAATGAACCTGTAATTCCATTTGGAACTCAATCAAGACCTTAAAGGCAAATTCAGAAGTAGTTGCAAGTAGACTTTTTTTATTAGAAAGAGAAAAAAAGGATATGATGACAACCATAACTAGTCCTTGTAGAAGTTACAATGGATATGACTACATAATTTCATAGTCAATTCCAAAGGCACTAATGATTGAACAAAAATAAAAAAAAATACTTTATATTTATTGAGATTTAAAATGTTCTTTAACAGAATGCCATGACAACCAACTCATAATATGAAAATCCCAAAGATCTCCAACTTTATGAACTCCCTTTTTGAAAATAACATAAGACTGTTTTGGAAATCTTAACGCAAGGGGATAGTCTTGATAGAGAATATGCTTATTCCACTAAATAGAATATGTAGAGAAACTGAATCCATGTTGGAGTGAGTTTTCTCTCCATTTTAATAAATAAAAATTATGTTGCCAAGCCTTCCATATAGACTAGAGGGAAGGAGACACCTTGATTGAGAAAAAAAGGGGCATGAAGAATTTTATCTACCCATCCCACACACTTCTATCTACCCTTGACTCTGGAAAGATTAAAATGGTTTTGTATAAGAATCTTCCACAATTCATCCCCATGGACAACTCTAATAATCCATTTGGTAGCTAAAAAAAACCCTTGTGTTCTTGAATCTATAAGCCCTAAACCACCTTTATATTTAGGCTATATACAATGAGTCCGTGAAGTAGATTTGAATCCTCTATTACCGTCCCATTTAGCCCAAATAAATTCACGGATCATTTTGATTAAATCTCCATACCCCTTTTTTGAAGGCATCCAACATGAGTAGCAAGAAATATTTTGTTGACCACTTGGATTTTTCTAGCCAAAGTTAAGAATTTATTTCTCCAATTAAACAACTTATTGTTGACTCTATTAACTTCTACCAACTCCACGTGTCTTTGAGTGACACCTTAATACCAAAGGGTATGCCAAGATATCTCATGATTTCCCCATGTTTAATTTGTTTCCAATCTCGAGGAATCAAATGAGGAATAAGGCCATGTTGAACCACAAAAAATTATGTTTTATTATGTGCAAATCTTGAACTTGAAGCAACATAGTACAATTCTAGTATGTCTATCATATTGGAAATACTTTTTTCACAATTTTGCAAAAATAAAAGGCTATCATCAACATAATGAGAATTAGTAACAACTCTGTTATCAGGGATGGATATTCTTGACATCGGCCACATATTGTTAGCACTTTGGAGTAAATATCCCATAGCATATGGCGTAAGAACATACAAGTATGGAGCTAATGGACAACCTTGATGGATAGATCTTTGTAAGGGAAATGGATGTGTAATAACACTATTGATAATAATTCAAGCATTAACATCCTAAAAAAGCTTTTAAACATGAACTTTAAGTTTAGGACCAAAACCAATCCATTGGATCATTTTAAGAATAAAAATCCAATGAATTTTATCATAAGCTTTATTAAAATCAAGCTTGACCAAAATAACATTTTGACTTGTTTTTTGAGCACATTCACAAGTCTCCCATGATAACATGAGATTATCAAGTATAAATCTGTCAGCAATAAAACCTATTTGTTCAACTCTAACTATCCCTTACACCATTGGTTTGATCCTAATGGCCGAGGCTTTGACTATAATTTTTTTGTAAGTATTGGGTAAGGTTATAGGACACCAACAAGAAATAGAGTCTTCATGATTCCTTTATATAGAAGTTTAATTATACCACCATTAATAATGGGGCACAGTGATCCATTATTAAAGGCCTCTAGGTATAAATAGTAGAAACCATCCTTGCCACATAACTTAGTGGAAATCCATGGGGAGGCCATCGTTGCTAGGGATTTTGTAAGGGGCCATAGAGAAAGGGTGTGTTTCTATTTCGTCTGATGACAACATCTTATCTAAATACTAACTATAGTCATAGTCTAACCTATTAGGGATATACAAATTGACCATTTCTTCTAGGGCATGTTGAATATCTTATCATTGATCATCTTTAAAAATATTTTCATAAAAATGTTTGAAAGTATTGTATATTTTAGTAATTAGATTAAAGAGTGTCAAATTCATCCCTTATCCCACCAATCTTTTCCTTTTTATGTTTATAATTGATTGAGATAACTAAAAACATATTTGGTGCCTTTGTTCCCTGCATTTATCCAGTGAAGTCTAGATTTGATCTTAGTCCCCTATCCTTTATAATTCTCAATTTCATGTAATTGTGCTTTAGTAGTAGCAATAAAAGTTTGAATACTTATATTTCAAGGATCAACATAAAATATTTTTTCACCTAAACAAGAGGGATTTATCCTTATAATTATGTTATTAAGCCTTTTTTTACCAAAGGAACACAAGAAAGTAGTGCATTGGGTAATAGAAATACACCACCAATCAGACTCCCTTCAACTAGTTTAGGAAAATAATTCCAAATCCCCTCAAGGATAAACAAATAGGATATTTTAAATGGGAAACATTTAATTTGAATGGAAGAGATTGATCATTGGGCAAGGTTTGAGACAAAGTTGTGTTACAAATTATGGAAAAATGATTAGAAAGAGTACCCAAAAAGTCAATTTGAACACACAATCCTTCTAAGTCTTGAGCCAAAGGTAAAAATCAGAGATATGTATAATTTTTCCAGCTTACTCAACATTTTTATTCTCCCATTCTACAATTATACCATGTAAACCATTTTTTAGAATGACCAGAAAACTTGTCATGAATAGGATCAACTACTCCCAAAGAATTAAGACAAAATAACTAACTATCAAATTCTTCTCAACTAGAGTTGAATTATTCAGATTAGCTCTAATCTTGATAATTTTCAACCATCTTAAAATGTCACCCTAGAATCCAATCAACTTTGGGAAGATTATTATCCATCCAATCCCATAATTCACTTTGAACCTTACCAAGACTAAGGGCATAAATTGAGCAAAAGCCAATAAGATGACCATGAAAAGGGTGAGTGACCAAACACACCTATGGGAAGGGTCTTCACCTCTATCAATGATGTTTTAAGAAACCCATGGATCAAGACTAATAATAGACCCACCTCTACCTTCATTATGGTGCAAGGCACCTCCTGCAGCTTATGTTTTGAAGTTATTTTGTTTGTAATAAGGTGTGAATCATTTGGATCACCCTGGTGTGTGTGTGTGTGTGTGTGTGTGTGTGTGTGTGTGTTTGTCTATTTTGTAAGTTGAAGGACCCTAAGGTAGGTTATAAACCTTAAGGGTGCCTGAAACCATGCAAGACCAAGTCTGGTCTCTTTTTGGCTATTTTGTCCTTAGGATAATTTTTATGTTTTGAAACCTTATTTTAGGTTCTTGGCATGTTTTATCTCACTCCTAAATCCTTGGAGGCTGGTAGTGTTGACATCTTGCTCAAAATTGCAACTTTGACAAATGTTGCTCAAAAAGTTATCTTTTGCAAAATGTTGCATGAGAAACTTTTCAAAATGTTTCTCGAGGAGTTACAACTCGATTTTAAATGCTCACACCAACTTCTTGGAGCATCTGTAATGGCAAAATTATGCTATTTGATGTCTTTATGCCTTCTAGGAAGGTTAGAAGTCACAATGTACGGATCTTGATGTTCAAAGAAGGAAATAGAAGAGTTTTTTGAGTTATTCTGTGTGTGTACAACCTGGTACAGATTCAATTGGTGAAATCACTTGCAGAACTTTATAATTCTTTGAGTTACCTTACCATTCCAGTTGGTTTCATCCATTTTTGTGAAGTTTCATAGGAGTTAGAGCAATTTGTTTAGTCACTGTCTGAAAACCCTATTTTTTTGGGTCTTCTCCAAAGATGTGACCCTAACTTGGGATTTGTCTAGTGGATCTGCTCAGCCACTTGGGAAATACAAGTTAGGGTCATGCATTTCAAGATTCCAAAGACTCAAGAGCTTGATGTTTGTTTCATGATTTTTAAGACAAAGCCCTAGGCTAATTATCTCAATGTAATTAGCCCTAATTTTTTAGTACAGTCACATGCATGGGAGTTATATGGTTGGAAGGGTCAAAAAAAGGGTGGATCTAGGTCAAATTGGGATAGAGGGAACTATCCAAGCACTTATACTCACTCTGTGAACCCACCTTAGACCACTTGTTGAGTAATCTAAGCCTAAACTAACTAATTAGGCCTCTAAGATTTTCAAGAGTTTAGTGGTGCTAGAATAGAGTGGATTCCTAAGGCTTTGGGCATTTTCAATACTCCATAAAGGGTATCTAGAACACAATTTAGCTTAGACATATCCTTCTATGATAAATATTTATGCCCAAAAAACCCTCTGGACAAGGCTACAAGAGATTCTAGGACAATTAGTGCTTGGCTATCCTTGGGTCTGAAGGACTAAATCTATTGGTGGATTCTAAATCCTTAGGGTCTAAATAAAGTGTATCATCCCTTGGATTGGTTAGTTAAAGCCTTTGGTGAAAATCTTCACTCATAGGCTTGGGTTTAGGGAAAGTGTCCCTAAAAGCAAAATTGCAGAGACTGGTATTTTGGTTTAGGAAACCAAGTTGAGGTCAAAAGAGTGACTTGGCCTCTTGAATGAGTTGTTAGACACCCTAGTGTGAAAAGGGTGGGATTGGAGTGCTTAAATTTTTTTTTTGAGGTAGCTAGAAGGAACTTGATCCTACCTAAGTCTTCCTGCAGTGCACTCTGCATCAGGTGGTATCAGAGCCTCCTACACTCCAACCACTCAAGGACATGACCCAAGAAACTCCTCCTGAGATTGAAAGTATTCTAGATAAGAGAGTGAAAAAGAAGACTAGGAGGGATAATTAATATGAGTACTTAGTCAAATGGAAAAATCAACTGCCTAGATGACCACTGAAGACATTTAGAAAACAAGCTATTCACTTGAAGACTTCCCAACTCAAGAGACTTGAGTTACTTTTTCCATGGGGAGTATGGTGCAGGGCACTTCCTGCAGCTTCTATTTTGAAGTTATTTTGTTTGTAATAAGGTGTGAATCCTTTGGATCACCCTGGTGTGTGTGTGTGTGTTGGTCTATTTTGTAAGGTGAAGGACCCTAAGGTAGGTTATAAACCTTAAGGGTGCCTAAAACCATGTAAGACCAAGTCTAGTCTCTTTTTGGCTATTTTTTCCTTGGATAATTTTTATGTTTTGAAACCTTAGGTTAGGTTCTTGGCATGTTTTATCTCAATCCTAAATCCTTGGAGGTTGGTAGTGTTGGCATCTTGCTCAAAATTGCAACTTTGACAAATGTTGCTCAAAAAGTTGTCTTTTGCAAAATGTTGCATGAGCAACTTTTCAAAATATTGCTCAAGGAGTTACAACTCAATTTGAAATGGCCAAACCAACTTCTTGGAGCATCTGTAACACCAAAATTATGTTATTTGATGTCCTTATGCATTCTAGGAAGGTTAGAAGTCACAATGTACGAATCTTGATGTTCAGAGAAGGAAATAAAAGAGTTTTCTGAGTCATTCTATGTGTGTACGGCCTGGTACGGACTCATTTGGTGAAATAAATTGTAGAAATTTGTAATGCTTTGGGTTTCCTTACCATTCCAGTTGGTTTCATCCATTTTTGTGAAGTTGCATAGCAGTTAGAGCAATTTGTTTAGTCACTGTCTGAAAACCCTATTTTTCTGGGTCTGCTCCAAAGATGTGACCCTAACTTGGGATTTTTCTAGTGGATCTACTCGACCACTTGGGAAATACAATTTATGGTCATGCATTTCAAGATTCCAAAGACTCGGGAGCTTGATGTTTGTTTCATGATTTTTAATACAAAGCCCTAGGCTAACTATCTCAATGTAATTAACCTGATTTTTTAGTACAATCACATGCATGGGAATTATATGGTTGGAAGGGTCAAACCAAGGGTGGATCTAGGTCATTTTGGGATAGAGAGAACTATCCAAGCCCCTATAATCACTCTATGAACCCACCTTAGACCACTTGTTGAGTAATCCAAGCCTAACCTAGCTAATTAGGCCCGTGAGCTTTTCAAGAGTTTAGTGGTGCTGGAGTAGAGTGGAGTGCTAAGGCTTTGGGGATTCTCAATACTCCATAAAGGGTATCTAGAACCCACTTCAGTTTGGACATATCCTTCTATGATAAAGACTTATGCCTGAAAAACCCTCTGGATAGGGCTACAAGAGATTCTAGGATAGTTAGTGCTTGGCTATCCTTGGGTCTGAAGGACTAAATCTATTGGTGGACTCTCAATCCTTAGGGTCTAAAGAAATTGTATCATCCCTTGGATTGGTTAGTTAATGTAGACACCTAAAAATGGTTCGAGCCTATTGGTCTATGTGTTTTAACATTTTTTGCATTACAATCGAAACGTTGTTTTGTGACCTAATTATTCCTCTATGTTGCGCATATGATCTTTATTGTATAGAAACATTGTGTCTTTCATCAATGATTGAATATTGCAAAATTATTCAATTATTTACTAACAATTCTACTTTCTCTATCAGATCGATCATTTTCCAAATCATTTCAAAACCTTCCTAAACCAATCCTAAACCTTCCTAAACTGATCCTAACCGATCCTAAACCATCCCAAACCTTCCTAAACCAATCCTATTAGATCCTAAACCATTCCAAACCTTCATAAATCAATTCAAATCTATCCTATTCTATTCCTAATCATTTGCAAAATTATTTGGACTCATTCCGACCATTCTGGGGCATTGTCCAAGATCACCAATGCCTAATTAACCTAATTTCAAACCAATCGATCAAACCCTAATTCCAATTCAATCAATCTTGTCATCATTTTAGGATCATTGTCCAAGATCATTGATGCTTCATATCCTTTAAATCAACCATTTGATAACACTGTCAAAGATCATCGGTGTTATCTCTATCAATCTATCAATTTCAATTCAATAGTGTTGTTCATTATAGTCAATACTATTTCTGATTATCTTTTCTGAAACATTGTCAAATATCATTGATGTTTCCCCATTTCAATCTTATGATGCCATCAAAGTTCACTAGCACTTTTCAAATCATTTCCAATCATCATTATCCAGGTGCATTGTCAAAGCTCATCGATGCCTCATGATTTCCTATACTATTCTAGAACCCTTGGAATTAACCCTAATCCTTATCAATATTATCAAAATCTTTTCAATTCGACATCAACACCTTCAATTTGACCTATAACCCACTAATTTCCCCCTTTGGATGAATAAACCATAGTTTATCCTAAGTTCTAATTGAATAAATAAACAAAGTTTATTTATTCCCCATTTTCCCTAAGTATCCAATAATTAATTAACTAGCTAATTTCAATTTATGGGATTTTACAATTTCATAAATCTAATTTGATTTTGGAAGAATATTTGAGAATATTGAATTATAGATTTGATTAAAGATTCATAATCTCACCTACATATCATATCCCTTAAATAAGGATTCTCATCCCTATTAAGGTGCTTCACAAATATTTTCAAATATTTGCAATATCTCCTCACTATCTCTCCCCCATTTCATGCTTCCAAACATCCTACCAACCAAAATCTTGGTTGGTGCATTGATTTTATGCAATCTCACCTAAATGCATCTCATTTTCTATAAATTGAGAACATTTCTCTCATTCAAGGTTGAACCACGAGATTTTGAGAAAACCTCAAGATCACTAACTTCTAGTATTCTCATTAGCAAAATAGGCTTCTTGTGCAAAGTGTGTGTGCAAAGAGCAACATCAATCCTACTATGGAGAAGAAAGAAGGACATGGGAGCTTCCTTTGAAGGGGGTCTTTAAGTTTCATTCTTATGTTTATGAATCCCTTTTGCAAATAGCTTTCATGGTAAATTAGATAGGTTTAGCATACTTATTTAGGGTTTGTGGTTACCTAATATGCTAAATAGGCCTTTTTCTAGTCTTACATTTGGTGAACCCGACGTGAACTCGAGGCATTGTGGGTCCCAATTCCTCCTGGTATCAAGATGTCTATAATTACCTACATGCCCCGATATTACCCCCTGCCTTATCCCAGCACAAGTGTCGAGTTCTTGTCTATCAAGCCTCCCATTATGTCATCATTGGTGATACCCTTTATAGGAGAGCCTATGACCAAACCCTCCTCAGATGCCTTGATTCGCAAGAGGCTGACACTGCCTTACATGAGGTCCATGATGGTATTTGTGGTGGACATTTTAATGGTTTGAGTCTCACCAAGAAGTTGGTTCGAGCAGGATACTACTGGCCTACCATGGAACAAGATGCTCATAAATTTGCTAAGAAATGTTACAAGTGCCAGATTCACAGTAATTTGATTCATGCTCCGGCACATGATCTATAGCCAGTGGTCTCTCCATGGCCCTTTTCACAATGGGATTTTGACCTTTCAGGGAAGATCACACCCCTATCTTCTGATGGCCACAAGTACATCATCACATCCACTAAGTACTTTACCAAATGGGTGGAAGCTATCCCTGTGACATACATTACCGACAAACAAGTTTCCAGATTCATCCTGAATTATATAATTTTCCATTATGGAGTTCCTCTAGCCATCATTACTGACCATGGTAGCCCATTCCAGAATAAGGACGTTACCCATCTTTGTGAAAAATTCAAAATCTGTCATGGATTCTCTAGCATCTATTACTCGCAAGGCAACGACCAAGCAGAGGAATCTAACAAAACCATCATTAAGATCCTGCAAAAGATTGTTAATGATGCTTGCCGCAATTGGAATTTACAACTCAACCTAGCTCTATGGGCCTACAAGACCAACATCTACACCCCCACTGGTGCTACTCCATACTCTCTTGTCTATAGCACTAAGGCCATATTACCCCTCGAGGTTGAAATTCCTTCATTGAGAGTATCCTTACAAGGCATTGTTGATGATGAATAGTATAGAGTTGCCAGATTACATGAGCTCGGGATGCTTGATGAGTGGTGACAAACCGCCTTGGTACACTTGCAAGCCTACCAGAACTGTCTCAAATGGAGTTACAACAAGAAGGTCTGAGCTCACCATTTTTAGATCAGAGACTTAGTTCTGAAGATGAATTACAAGACCCAACCACACAGAGAGAAGGCTGGAAAATTTGAACCAAATTGGGACGACCCATACATAGTCACAGCATCATATGGGTCTGGAGTGTATCAGCTTGCAACACTAGAGGGAGAACCATTGCCAGAGGCACTAAACAACATGCACCTCCATAAGTATTATGCATAATTTCTGATAAAAGTACAAAAAATTTGCAAAAAGTTCCTGAAAAAAGTACAAAAAAAAAATTGAAAAAGTTTCTAAAAAAAATATCAAAAAAATCAAAAAAGAGAAAAAAGGAAAAATGTTGCCTTGCTGAAATCCTAGCAAACAGGCATCTTGGCAACAAAAAAAAAAAGAGTCAAGAGAAATAATTTTGTCTAATAGTGAAAACCTGGCAAACAAGCGCTTTGGGAAAGTACCATGATAAAAATGTGGCGAACAGACATCATGTCTAATTCTATGAACTTCTTGCAGTCTATACTTGGGGGCAGATTTCATTGGCGTTATCCTCAATTATCCCCAGCATGCCCATCCATTATCCCCAGCATGTCCTCCATTATTCCTTTGTTCCTCCTATTATTTATCCTATCAACACCCATATATCCCTTATCCCTTATTGATCTTGCTTATCCTATCCATATCCTATCATTTTCCTATTCATATCATGTCATTATCCTATCCACGTCCTAACAATGTTCTATCAAATTCTCTATCTTGGTCTTGATGAAAATAAGGACATTCAATGCAAAACATGTTTTCAAAGAAAAACCTCTTGACATGTCCATTTCCCATATTCTATACACTACACTATCTCATTACCTTATCATTGTCTTATCCAATCCCTTCACTTGGCACAAAAATTATTATCCCATTTCTTGGATAGTCCTTGGCACCTACCAGATCCAATGCAATGACCCTTGGCCTTTGTCCATCTATCAGTCCATTTCTCATTTCAAAATGTCCTTCCCTTGCTAGACACTGGTGGTAATTTCAAAAAATCCTAAAAATCCAAATAAGCAGCTCAAAATTCCCAAAAAATCAAATAATGTCCTGAAAAAAATGCTAAAAATTCAAATATGATGCTGAAAAAATCCTAAAAAGTCCTGAAAAAAAAATGATCATCACAAAAAAATCCAAATATTTTCAAAAAATCCTAAAAATTGCAAAATCTCTTCAAAAATCTGCAATAAATTTGTACATACTTGTCTTCTTTTCGTGAATCGAATATCATGTTTGCTGACATCCATGGAAAAATCATCAATCTATGCTTAACGAAATCATATGCGATATGAATCATTGTGACCCAGCATTCAATCTAATTGGACTGTTCAAATATTTCGATCTTTTCTATTTATCAATCTGTCCAAGACTATCAATTAGTTCTCGAATCAATCAATCTGCAATCTATGCTATCAATCAATGAACATTTAATGCAAGTAACAAAAGATCAGAATGGCTGTTGGCTCACATTGTTTCATGAGTATTTTTGATTTTCTTTTTTTGATCATGTTCCTATGCTACTCGATGATATTATCTGAACTTATGAGAGTAGTCGGGATGGTTCATGACCAGTTGCTTTCGCTCTACTTTTTTCCGCCTGTTTGATGATCTCATGAAATTCTGGGGCATGTTTGCTACATGCTTTTGGGATAGAGACGATCATCCTCTATCTGTATCATGTTTTTTTACACAAAAAGGATGACCTTTGCGCTCTGGCTTTTGTGCCACGATGCATCACATCTGCTTTTGCAATATCAAAATAAGCTCTTAACATAATTTTTACTTTGAAAGCCAACATCTTTCTACTAACATTTCTTTGTCTAATTTCTTCTTTCTACTAACAATTCTTCAGTCAATCCTCACAGCCACCTTGGTCTAGTGCTCTGGTATGTCAAAAACAAGTGCATCTTGCATACATGCATTCATAAACTTGAAAAACAACAAAAACATGTGCATTTTTGCATTTATTCATCTCTACATGAGAAAAATTTCAAACATACATTTGCATTTTGCATTCATACAAATTCAAATGGCAAAAAGACAAAAACAATTATTGTATTCATAACAAATATTATTGCATAACAAAGGCAATACATTGCAATACATAAGTATCATCATAATAGGAAAGCAAAAGCATATACATAAACATCCATTCTATGCATCATAAATATCTGCATATCATATATCAATGTCTCAAAAAAGTATCAAAGTACAAAAATCCAGGTGCCTATATACACTGAGGCCCGTAAGCTCATAACATATCACATGTCTATCAAAATTGTCCCTCTTCTAGAGAGACTCCCTATCAACCCCTGCTCTCTTGGTCCTCCTGATCCTTGTCCTATTAGGAAGATGAAGCTCCCCTTGTGTGATGCCCTGTCTTCCTTGATCTAGGTGGCCCCCTCGGTCCCAGTACTCCCCCGCTGCTCTGTGTCCTACAAGAATGTGATATGCTGGATGACACTCTATAACTCGGTGCCCACTAATCCCGTGGCACATCTCTCCTATACATGTCCTTCCAATACTGTGACTTTGCTCAGACATCTGATGACATCCCTACAATATCACACACACTTATATCTCTGATGGAATTGATAAACTGGCATGACTCCTCCTCGGCCTTCTTTGCCCTGGATCTATCTATATCTTGAGAGGTGAGTAATGTGTCCCTATTTTTTGTCAACCTGTCCATCTATGCTGCGAGCACTGATCGCTTGGCAATCCATGATGCATGATCTGTACCCCATGTCGCTCTATTTGCATCTCTCTCCAGTGTGAATTTGTCTATCTGGTTCGTAAGCTCTGCAATGCGCTGTATATGACCCTCACACTGGTCATTTGGACCCTGTATGTCATCCCCCTGTGATGGCTCATCCCTGTCCTCATCCATCTGCATCAACATATCACCGAGATCCCTGTCATCATCATCATCATCCTCCTCATATGAACCCTCATCCTCATCATCATCATCATTATCATCATCATCATCATCATCATCTAACTCCTCCTCCCCATCCTCCTCCTCCTCCTCCTCCTCCTCCTCATCATCATCCTCCTCCTTGGTGCTCTCATCTCAAGGCACCCTCACTCTCGGTATCGCCACATCAAGATCTATCAAAGGAATTGGCCTATGCTGAGAAAACCACCTATCATACTCATCTATAGTCCCTGCGTATGCTACATCTGCATCTGCTCCCCATGGTCTAGTATGTAACTATGTGAACTCTGCATAGGCCACCTAAGGCCTGAGTGCTATACCCCATATCCTGGCCTTGTCCCTTGATCTAGCAAACAATGTTGTACCTATCGGCACTCCCTGTACCTCTCCAAACTGTTGCCTGACTCGCTCTAGGAGCTGCATCTCAACCACTATATGACCCATCACAAACCTCCCGATTAGGTACCTCTCCTATCTACAGTAAAGAAGGTGATTTGTGTCATCATCCCATCTAGGTAATCTCTATAGGGACGCCTAGTGAAATCTCTCAGCACATCTATCTTGTGTCAAAAGTGCAATGTGTATCCTAATGGGCCCTGTGCAAGCACCCCTCAGTAGCAATAAACATATGGAAAATCTGGTAAAACTACTCTCTGAGCTATAGGTCAGAATACTACTATGTGCTCTTAGGCCCACACCTATAGTAGTGTGATCCCACTACTAATCGAAAGTCCTTTGCGATATGCCAACTGATGGAGCTGGTAATATGTCATAGCCAACATGCATGACCCCCATGCGAACACCGTGCCCTGCATAATCATCTGCTCAAGTACACTCCCCCAGCCAATAGGGAATCTATGCACTTGTTTATCTGGTACCAAGAGACATGCAATAACTCCACAGATAACTGCAATCAGACTATCATGCTGCCTAGCCACAGTCTCCCATCTGATCTCATAATCCCGGATGTCCAGATCATCATCATCACTCTCAAAAAGTTGGTGCAATGTTGACCTCCCTATAGTAGGATCGTACTCAACCAACTCACCATGAATCAGAATCCTGAGGATGCACCACACATCCTCCAATGTCACTGTCACCTCACCCATCGGCAGGTGGAAGGAACTGGTCTCCGAGTGCCATCGCTTGGCTAACACTATGATCAACCCCTAATTTTCCCTAATCTCAGGCATGTACGTGATATAATACAATCCTAGTGAGGCAAGGATCTACCTCTTGTGTCTGCTCAACCTATGGCATATGTCCAGACATGCCAGTCGACTCTCTTGTGTCTGTGGAACTGGCAACTCCTCCTACGATCACCATGTGAATTCGATCAACTTTCTGTAGTTTCTATTTCTTATTGACTAACCTAGGACCTATTTTGACCTAGTTTGACCTAATTTCTACCTTTTCCTAGGGTTTTGACCAATTTTGGGTGGTTTCGGAACCCCCAGACCTTGTTTTGAGGCCTATTTGACCAACTATGCAGGTTCTCTTACCACCTGCACAAAAAGGCCTCCCACATGCGTTGCCTGCGCAGGTGGCACGTGTGAGCACTTGTAGAGCCTATTTGACCCTGTTTTGACACCTAAAATAGCCTAGAAATGTGTGCAAAATTGCAAAACACTGAGAGGACTAGATGTACTCACCTCGGGTCCCGCGTTGGTCGGCCGTCGGAAGCTACAAACCCGTTCCCCATGCTGAATCTCTGCTAGCACTCAATCCATCTTCTTTTTTCTAGAGCTCAATTCTTCCAAATGAGAGGGTGAAAATGAGCTCCCAAACCCCTTCCAAGCCCTTTTATAGCCTCTTGGTTTCCTAGATGGACATGCAACCCTTGCGTTTTGCATTGGTCGCAATGCTTTTGACACTCTAAACCTCATAACTTTTACGTTTGACCTCTGATTTTTGATTTGATTATTGCAGTGGATCCGTCTTGGCATTGTCAACAAATCAACCTATCATTTGCATTTTTTGGATGATTTCTCAAGGGGGCACCTAAGTATCCCATTATCACTGGGGCATGTTTTAATGTTATTTGTCTTCAGGATTCTTTGACACAATGCTCATAAATCGCATTATATCAAAGAGGGGAAAAATGTAGACACCTAGAAATGGTTCGAGCTTGCTAGTCTACGTGTTTTAACATTTTTTGCATTACAATCAAAACGTTATTTTGTGACCTAATTATTCCTCTATGTCACGCATATGATCTTTATTGTATAGCGACATTGTGTCTTTCATCAATGATTGAATATTGCAAAATTGTTCAATTATTTACTAACAATTCTACTTTCTCTATCAGATCGATCATTTTCCAAATCATTTTGAAACCTTCCTAAACCGATCCTAACCAATCCTAAACCATCCCAAACCTTCCTAAACCAATCCTATTAGATCCTAAACCATTCCAAACCTTCCTAAATCAATTCAAATCTATCCTATTCTATTCCTAATCATTTGTAAAATTATTTGGACTCATTCTGACCATTCTGGGGCATTGTCCAAGATCATCGATGCCTAATTAACCCAATTTCAAACCAATCGATCAAACCCTAATTCTAATTCAATCAATCTTGTCATCATTTCATGAGCATTGTCCAAGATCATCGATGCTTCGTATCCTTTCAATCAACCATTTGATAACACTGTCAAATAGCATCGGTGTTATCTCTATCAATCTATCAATTTCAATTTAATAGTGTTGTTCATTATAGTCAATACTATTTCTGGTTATCTTTTCGGGAACATTGTCAAAGATCATCGATGTTTCCCCATTTCAATCTTATGATGCCATCAAAGCTCACTGGCGCTTTTCAAATCATTTCCAATCATCATTATTCGGCTGCATTGTCAAAGCTCATCGACGCCTCGTGATTTCCTAAACTATTCTAGAACCCTCAAAAGTAACCCTAATCCTTATCAATATTATCAAAATCCTTTCAGTTCGACATCAACACCTTCAATTTGACCTATAACCCACTAATTTCCCCCTTTGGATGAATAAACCATAGTTTATCCTAAGTTCTAATTGAATAAATAAACAAACTTTATTTATTCCCCATTTTCCCTAAGTCTCCAATAATTAATTAGTTTCTATTAATTAATTAGCTAATTTCAATTTATAGGATTTTACAATTTCATAAATCTAATTTGATTTTGGAAGAATATTTGAGAATATTGAATTATGGATTTGATTAAAGGTTCATAATCTCACCTACATATCATATCCCTTAAATAAGGATTCTCATCCCTATTAAGATGCTTCACAAATATTTTCAAATATTTGCAATATCTCCTCAATATCTCTCCCCAATTTCATGTGTCCAAACATCCTACCAACCAAAATCTTGGTCAGTGCATTGATTTTATGCAATCTCACCTAAATGCATCTCATTTTTAATAAATTGAGAACATTTCTCTCATTCAAGGTTGAACCACGAGATTTTGAGAAAACCTCAAGATCACTAACTTCTAGTATTCTCATTAGCAAAATAGGCTTCTTGTGCAAAGTGTGTGTGGAAAGAGCAACATCAATCCTACTATGGAGAAGAAAGAAGGACATGGGAGCTTCCTTTGAAGGGGGTTTTTAAGTTTCATGCTTATGTTTATGAATCCCTTTTGCAAATAGCTTTCATGGTAGATTAGATAGGTTTAGCATACTTATTTAGGGTTTGTGGTTACCTAATATGCTAAATAGGCCTTTTTCTAGTCTTACAATTAAATCCTCTGGTGAAGATTTTCACTCTTAGGCTTGGGTTTAGGGAAAGTGTCGCTAAAATAAAAATTGTAGTGATTGGTATTTTGGTTTAGGAAACCAAGTTGAGGTCAGAGGAGTGACTTAGCCTCTTGAATGAGTTGTTAGACACCCTAGTGAGACAAGGGTGGGATTGGAGTGCTTGAACAAAAAAGTTGAGGTAGCTAGAAGGAACTTGAGCCTACCTAAGTATTCCTGCAGTGCACTTTGTATCAATTTAATTTGAAGGGAAGAGATTTATCATTGGGCAAGGTTTGAGACAAAGTTGTGTTACAAATTATGGAAAAATGATTATAAAGAGTACAAGAAAAGTCAATTTGAACACAATCCTTTTCAATCTTGAGCCAAAGGTAAAAATAGGAGATATGTATAATTTTTCCAACTTACTCAACATTTTGTCTCCTCCCATTCTACAATTATACCATGTAAACCAATTTTAAGAATGACCAAAAAACTTGTCATGAATAGGATCAACCACTCCCAAAGAATTAAGAAAAAATAACTAACTATCAAATTCTTCTCAACTAGAGTTGAATTATTCGGATTAGCTCTAATCTTGAGAATTTTCAACCATATTAAAATCTCACCCTAGAATCCAATAAACTTTGGGAAGATTATTATCCATCCAATCCCATAATTCAGTTTGATCCTTACCAAGACTAAGGGCATAAATTGAGCAAAAGCCAATGAGATGACCATGAAAAGGGTGAGAGCCCAAACACAGCTATGGGAAGGGTCTTCACCTCTATCAATGATGTTTTTAGAAACCCATGGATCAAGACTAATAATAGACCCACCTCTACCTTCATTATGTGTTGTGTGAAGAAAATTGGCATCTCTCCAAACATTGCATAATGAGGCATCGAGATTGACGTTGCAGATCTTACCTTCTTAAAGGAAAAGAACATATGGCTTCCATTTTGTAACTATGTCCTCCACTTTATACTTGCAAGGAGGGATAAAAATCCCTTTAATGTTCGAAGAGAGGATTCTCAAATTCATGGTAAGGGGTGAGAAGAATCCTCGTATTAAGACAACTAACTAAAATTATTTTCAAGATTCACTTTAGTAGCCTTGGCCATATGATCTTTATAAGGAGATATGGAGAAATGGTAGGAGGAAGTTTAAGGAAAGTGGATTCATGAGAGAGTGGTTAAGGATATGAGTGGTAGGAAGCGGGGGAGTGTGGTTAAGGAGATTATTGGTGGGGAGAAGGGGAGGTGTCTTGAACCTTAGGGGAAGAAGGAGAAGGAAAAAGAGTGGAAGAGGTGGGTGTCTTTTTCCTCTTCCTAATAGAAGTCCACCCATTTGACATGATTGCATATTTGAAAGAGGGGGAAGGATCCACAAGACTATCAAAAGAAGTATTAGGGGTAGAAGATGGATTTAGAATCTTATTAACCACTAGTATTGAAGAAGAAAGAATATGAACAACATAAGCAGAATGACCATGTCTAAGAAAGGACATGTGATTGTTTGCTGGGATAGAATTGGAGAGATAGGGTGACTTATTCCTCCTGATGGGAAATTATTGACTCAGATGACCCTCCTTTCAACAATAAAAATATTTGTTTGTCTTATTCAAGTATGCTAATGGCTGAATCAATTTAAAACCTAGGCCAAAAAGTTTAATATTTTCTGGAAATGCTTTGTTTAAGTCTATGTCCACACAAACCCTTGGATAAACCCATAGCCTCAAAAATTTATTGAAATGATGTTTTCACTAAATCACTCTCCATAACTGGGCTACAATATCCTTTAAAAAGGGTCTGAAAACTAAATTGAGGAAAGGAAGCTCAACCCACATGGGATAGTACAAACGTGAGGTTTCTTCGTGATGAAATTTAAAGGTCTAGGCTTGCAAATAACAAATTTTCCCACAAATGACTCAAGTGCCATATTTCCAAAAAACTTGGGCATGATCATCTGATTTAAACATACATGACAAATAACCTTTTCCTAGACCTCTTAGGGTTTTAATCTCCCACCCCCTACTTTCCCAATTTAGTCTAGCCCATTTATAAAATTTATTTTTATAAGGCATACCTTGAAGTAAAAACAAGATAACATTTTTTATTTGATATTTTGAAATAACCTCAACAACATCATCAAGGAGTTGAATTTTGAGGGTTTTACCTAAGTTTTCATTTGACATTTGGTCATCAAGATCAACACACATGGGAATATTTTCTTTCTCCATAGCCACATCCTTAGCAACAGTAGGGTTGAGAACAACATTTTTTTTTGGCTATGTGTGGTAATCTTGGTTTTTTTCTTCACTTGTTAAATCTTCTCCTCTCTGCCTAACTGTAGGCCCCTCCTCGATAGTCATCGAATCAGATTTTGCCTCCATCTCTAGGTTCTTTTTAGTCAATCTGGATTTATATTTAAGTATCATTCCTTTATTTATAAGACCATTACAGGTCCCTTCCCTTTCCTCGCTCATCCTATTGCTAATAGAATCCATAGCTTTGACAAGGGTTTCCCCTGTCACTCTATCCCTTCCTTCCAATTCTTTCCACCAAGAAATATTGCCTTTTGTGTGGATTGCAATCTCTATGTCACCTTTAATCAAAGTCTGTGTGTGTTCACTACTAGGGTTCCAAAGATTTTGTTTCATTAATTATTTAAGTTATTACTACTTCCACTTGATCGTGTTTAGAATTTCTTTGACAATCAAGGTATTTTTACTTCCTATTTCTTTTAGAAAATCTTTACCAAGTATTGTGTATTATGAATTTTTAATTGAAAGCTTTTATTTCATTTATAAAATATTCAACAAGTAGCGTGTTTTATGAACCGTTCATTGTGAGTTTCTAATTTCATTAAGAAAACCTTTAAAAACCATTGTGTGTTATAAACCATTTATTGTAAGCTTCATGTTTCATTTATAAACCCTTCAAAAAGTATTATTCAATATGAACCATTCATTGTAAGCTTCCCATTACATTTAGAAAACCTTCAACAAGTATTGTGCATTATGAACCATTCACTATAAGCTTCCTATTTCAATTAGAAAACCGTCAACAAGTATTGTGTGTTATGAAAATTTCACTGTAAGCTTCCTAGCTCAGTTATTTTCTTTTGAATAGTACATTTGTAGTATATAAAATTATGTTATGAGTTTTATAGTGGAGAAAGGGAGGCAAGGTACACAAGGAGTTTACCCATCTTTTCCTAATGCACAATAAGAAGGAAAATGACCCAATAGGGTCAAGTAGGACTCAAGCACTAAGTGAGTGCAATGATCCTTCATTGTTTTAATTAATAATGAAATGGATTTGGGGAATTAATCTAATAATGCAATATAAGTAAAAAAAATGATCTTGATTAAGTAGTTTCAAGAAAATACAGACCAAAAGAAATAGACAGACAACAATTATTACTAGAAATGGAAAGCCTAAAACTGTACCAACCTATAAACCAAAACTGAGAGTGATCTATTGGGAAAAAAAAGGATGAGGCATTTTGTCCCTAGGGTTTTTTCCCAGTTTCAGTTGGAGACTTCTTGGCAAAGCCTGTACTTGCTAGATCAAGTTCCAACAATTGCGCTACATGTACCTAGACATAAAAAAACAAGGTAGAAAGTTGGATAGAGGGGTTTTCCTTTGTCAAACCCCTTTTTGGAATCAACCTTGAAATGAAATGAAAGAAATGAAAGAATGTTCTTATGTAGTAGAGGCTTGATAGATGAAAAATGGAATGTATCATACCTTGATAATGCAAATTCTTCTTTGAATGTGATTAAACATGTTGATGCAATAGCTTTGACTTAACACAAAAACCAAAAGGAAATCATGAAAGGAAAAATAATCATGTAATAGATGTTGTAATTAACCATAATTCTTGATTGAGAAGAAATATGTGAATGTGGGTGTATCTCCCTTCTTGATATTCAACTCCTTTATTTGGCCTTCAACGAGGGAAAGAAGCTTGATCGATAGAGAAGAACACCTTGAATGCTTGAGAAGAAGTCTAGATCTTGAATGCTTGAACTTGATTGCTTGATAATGAATACCAATTCTTGATAATAGATACCTGATGATAGATGGATCTCAATCGTTGTTACCAAAATGAGGAGAGATAGGGTGTTTATATACCTCTCACAACATCTTGGGGGCTAAAACACTAGCAAGCTGACTATAGATCAAAATATCCCACTAAACCTTTGAGACGGGACCCCAGATCCAATTTGGGCCTAATACCCAGGGAAAAAAACCATAGGCATTATGTTCTAGACAGTTAGAGATCATATTAAGATCACAGGTCCTAGACAATCAGGGTATTCCAAATAATAGAGTATAACTAGTTCCGAGTTCGGGGCATAACACAAAGGCCAAAAATGGTAACATAGGGCCTAGATGATGAAATAAATTATGTGATTTGAGGAAATAAAGAGGACCACACTTAGAAATAGGGGCCTAGCTTTATTTTGAACAAGATTGACATGAAAGAGGACCCATTTTTGAATTTAGGTGTTTACTAAGTGTCATATGAAGTCCTACTATGAAAATACACTAAGGTGGGTACTAAATAAATCCAAAAATTATATACTAATTGAGTGCTTCAATTTAAGATGGTACGTGAGCTTATTTATTTTCATAGATATGGTATTTTGTAGCATATGAAGTTATGTGATGAGCCTAGTCATTTGCATATAAGTGACATTTTCATAATGTATCAACTTACATGATTTTGCTTAGGTTTCTATAATGACTGGTTTAGAAGGTGCAACATTTGTTGAATATTTTACAAATAGAGTGGCATAGTAAAAGGACATATTTATAGGGAAACTCTATGGTTGATCATATTTAAGTTGGTAACACATAGTTATATCCCAAGAAATCAGCACATGATTATTTCTTTCCTTTTATGTTGTTTTATGAGAAATTTTATGAAACAAAAAAAATAATTCACTTATAATAAAATGGTAAGAATTGATGTTTTTTTTTTCAGTTATATTAAATTTTGTAAAATGTTGTTGGGTTTGAACTTCAAAACTTATATACTACAAAGAATAATTTCGTAGGAACTTTCACTAAGACAAAAGTAGGTACATTCCTAAATTTAGAGATCTAAAACTCATCATAGGTTAGAGGTATGTAACTCTTTTTAATGTCTCTTTGAAAAGTATCATGAAATCTTTGGTCCTTCATGTTAAACATGCATTTCTCTTATTAGTGCAACCAATAATAAAATGGATTCATTTCTAGATTTTTTTTTAATAATATTTTTTGTAGTTTGAAAGGCCATGGGCTCAAATAGATATTTAAACTAATTGACTATTTTTTTTTATCAAGATAGGTTTTCAACAAAAAAATATAACCACATTAAAATTTGTTTTTTCTGAGGCATGATGTAATAAGAACTTATCTTTGTCCAATTTGTGTAAAGCTAATTCAATCCTTTTTCTAGTGATGGTTCTAGGGGAGAGGACCCAGTAGTTGAGCACGTTCTAATAGTTGTGATAGTAGTTGCTAATTAAATACCCATACTTGCTAATTTAATATCCAATATTTTTAACAACATTGTACCAATAGTTATGACTTTAAAGTTGCTTTTGCTAATGATGACTACCCATAAATGAGTGAAATGTGTCCCTTTTTCTAAAAAGCAACCAATAGTGGGATGCCACATCAGCTGTACAAGTATGGGGGTCCCTAATGCACTACGATTGGTCTCACTTTTTTTGGGGGTTGTTTTGGACACATTGGCAAAAAGCATGCTTATGTGGCATCATATTTGATGATGTGGCCCTGAAACCTTAGTTATAAGCAGGGGACTTGCCAGGTAAGCTACTATAAAAAAATGGGAGTGATTTGAAATTTCCATGAAGGATTTTGAGAACCCCCAAGTTAGGGTGCTCAACTACCGGGTCCTCTCCCCTACCTATATCACCTTTAATGTGAACCAATCTAAATAATTTAGGATTTCTTATCTTTCCACTAGGGTTTTCCACTTGCTCCTTCCTTCAAAATCTTAATTCAAAAGGATTTTGGCGTATGTTTAAAATTTACATATATAGGGATTAGTTAATAATCTTACCATGAAGGAAGACACAATTTCACATTTTATCTTATTTATAATCATTTTGGTCATGATACCTTCTTGTTTATTTTAAAGGATAAAACTCATTTTCACAACTATAGAATTTATATATTCCTTCTTATTTTCTCCATTTTTAACATCAAGTGAGGAAAATCTTAATGTTGTTTTCAAAAAAAATTCTTCTACCATAATTTTTTGGTTATAAGCTATTATATCATGGATAATATGTTTTTTCTCAACAATATGTTATCTCTTTATTTTTAGACCAATCCTTGCTAGTCATGTTCTAGAATTGTGTTCTCAAAATATATGTATATGGATATGTGATATGCATGTGTGTGTGTGTGTTAATCTTTTTGTTAGGCATATGCATTGCATAATTTATTAGACAAGTGATTTCTTGAATATCTAATGATGCCTATGATCTCTTTGAACTTGTTGTATAAGATAATATTAAGGACCTTATTGGATTTAATTATGTCCTTAGAATTGTGGTGTTAGACTATGGTACAAGCGGTTTAATATTATTGCATATCAATTTTCAAAGTGTTTCTCTTTGAGTTGAATTAATTGTTACTTTTGGATGGTAATAAATCTTGCAATAATTTCCTTAGGTTGGTAAGGTCTTGGACTACATACTAATTATAGTAACTATATTTATTAATTATTGACACCTTTATTACTAAAAATATTTAAAAGGATTTGTGAATATATCAAACCTTGTCTTTTGTGATGAAGATGAATTTAGGATCAAGCATACAATTAATTTTCATGTTTTACAATCTTTCTCTCTCTTTTTTTATTGAATCAAGCAAAGGAATAAATTGCATAATAAAAGGAAATCACATTATTGCTAAACTATGACCAACAAAAAATAAGCTACAAGAACATCATAAGAATTTAAATACCAATGATCATAAGGTATAACTGTTAGGTCCAAAAGGAGGAAAGAAAAATTGAGGGAGGGGGGGTGAATAAGTTGACATACCAATTGTTACTTTAGTTCCACTTTATCAAGTTAGATCTTAAAGATAAACAATAAATGCAAGATCCAAAACACATAACATAGAACACCAAGGTTTGTTCTCAAGGAAACCTGGCTAAGGGAAAACCCTGGTGGGAACGAAACCCACAAGATGAATGTACTCTGTTAAAAGCATTTCCTGATTAAGAGAAAAATAGAGAACAAAGGATGCACAAGAAACCACAAGCTTACAACCTAATATGTAGGCACACTTCCCAGAGCTCACTTCTCATAATACAATCACATATCTGGACCATAGTCGAGTTCACCAATCTATCTTTAATTACAACAAGGTGAACATACAATCCATTACAAATGAACTGACAAACAACATCTCCATTGCCAATACAATTCCAATGAAGTACAATCTCTGTCTTAAAAGCAACAAAAACTCTTCTTACAATCGCATACTACCACATCTCTCTCTTTCTACCTCTACACAACAATTACAAAATGATCTTCTCATTTATACTGATTACAAAGAATAATCAACCACTAGGTCAGCTAGACCTAATATAATAAAAGATGTAAACAATAAGCTCACTCTCTAAATCAATCCAAATCAAGCCAACTAAGAATTAGATAGGAACCAAATATTCAACCACAAACACAATAGTATATCACCAGAAAAACATCAAGAATCTTAACATGTTACTCCATTAAGTCGGTTAAGACCTAAATGAAGAAACACCAACACCCTACCCAAAATAACAAATCCGATCACCTCGAACAATGTAATCCAGCAACATGATCATTAATCAATCCAAGAACACCAACAAGAACAATAGGAACACTAGAATACCAAACTCTGTCATCTTTGATCAACAGGAACACTAGAATACCAAACTCTGTCACAACAAAAGCTAGCTTGTTGTACTGTGAACTTACCTCAAAAGGCTTAATATGAAAATATCAATACCAAACCAAAACAAACATAAGGCTTCTTCCCTAAGAGTAGTATCTAAACACATCAATCCAGTGAGTGATATTCTAATAGATTTCCCAGACTGATGCCATCATCAACATCATTAGTTCTGATTAGGAGTGGCTATCACAACAAGCTTTTCCCTGAGATACATAAATGTATCCTTCGACAAAGGCATTGTAAAGATATCAACAATCTATTCCTTAGAAGACACAAAATCTAGTTTCACTTCCTTTTCACTGACTTTATCCCTCAAGACATGAAACTTAATAGAAATATGATTTTTCCTTGAATGTAACACATGGATCTTTGAGATTTTTATAGCACTAGAGTTATCACAGTAGATAAAACTAGGTTCATCAATGTTTATCCTTATATCCTTTGACATTTGTTTCATCCAAATAGCTTGATTACAATTAATTGCAGCAACAACATACCTAGCTTCAACAGTAGATTGAGAAATACAATCTTGCTTTTTACTAGTCCAAGAAACTAGTCTCTTAGCCAAAAAGAATGCACCTCCACTAGTACTCTTTCTGCCATCAACATTTCCTACCCAATCAACATCAATGTAAGCACATAAAGTAAAATCATCATCCTTTTGATATCATAACCCATAGTCATCTGTACCCTTCAAGTATCTGAAAATTCTTTTGACAACAACTATATGTGATTCCTTCAGTTTAGCTTGAAATCTTGCAGCAATTCCAACAATATTTGATATGTCTAGTCTAGCATGAGTTAGGTATTTCAGTCCTCTGATCATAGATCTATATAGTATCTGATTACTACAAGGGGAATCATCATCTTTAGTTAATTTTCAACCAGTAACCATAGGATTTCCTACTAGTTTTGAATCTTCCATACCAAATTTCTTCAGTAATTCTCTGACATACTTGGACCATGTGATAAAAATTCATTTATCCAGCTGTGTAATTTTCAATCCAAGAAACAATTTCATCTCACCTATCATAGAAATCTCAAATTCTCTTTGCATTTCATTAAAAAAACCTCTACTTAGCTAATCATTGCCATCAAATATAATATCATCAAAAAATACTTCAACAATCAATATATTATCATTAGTTATTCTGAAATATAAGTTACTATTTGTAGTATCCTTGCTAAAACCAACATTTACCAAGTACATGTCCAATATGCCATACTAGGCTCTAGGAGCTTGCTTTAGTCCATACAAATCTTTCTGCAATTTACAAACCATGTCACCTTCCTCGGTTAGAGTAAAACCATTAGGTTGCTCAATATAAATATCTTCCTAATCTAGTTCACCATTTAAGAATGCAGACTTAACATCCATGTGATAGACTTTAAATTTTATGTAAGCTACATATGCAAGAAATAGTCTAACACCTTCAAGTCTAGCTATAGGGGCAAAGGTCTTTGTATATTCAATACCTTCCATTTGTGAATATCCTTTGCATACCATTCTTGTTTTTTTCCTAACCACTTTACCATCTTCATTCAACTTGTTTTTTAATATCATTTAGTACTGATCATCATATTTTTGTCACTAGGTCTAGGAACAAGAATCCAAGTTTTGTTCTTCTCAATTTGATCACTTGTTCTTCTCTCATTGCTTTCATCCAACTCTCATCATTACATGCTTCTTTTATATCTTTAGGCTCTAATTCAAATAGAAAACATGTCTCATCCCTAGCATTTTTTCTTCTATTTTGAGCACCTCTATTCTTATCACCAATAATCACATCTTCAAAATGATTAATCCTTGCATACCATGGATGTTTTGGTGTAGGTTATGTAGTAGACCCTTCGGTGTCAATATCTACTTTATTTTCCACAGGTTCTCTCTGCTCTTCTGGTCCATTCTGATTTTGATTTTGCACTTCCATAATTTGATTGTTTTCTTCAGCTATATTATACTACCAATTTCTTTCTGATCTCTGTACATTTTTATCAACTCTGACATTTTCACTTTCAATAATCTTTTTTAGTCTGTGATTATAAAATTTATATGATTTTATCTTTGTAGAATATCCAAGAAATATTCCTTCATCACTTCTGGGATCAAACTTTCCAATATCCTCATCTCTCTTAATGTAACATTTACTTCCAAAAAACCTAATGTATTTCACTATAGGAAAATGACCATACCATAGTTCATAAGGAGTCTCATAGTTCCTTGTCTAATCTGTACTCGATTCAAAGTATACAAAATTGTGCACATTGCTTCTCTCTAGTAGATCTGTGGAACTTTTCATCCAATCATTATAGTCTTAGCTATGTCTAGGATAGTGTTATTTCTTTTCTCATCAACATCATTCTACTATGGGTTTTACAGAGTAGAATTATGTCTCTTTGTTCTATGTTCTTCACAAAATGCATAAAACTCACCAGATGTAAATTCTCCACCTTTGTCCGATATTAGGCACTTTAGTCTTTTCCCAGATTCTATTTCTACCATCATCTTTAATATCTAATTTTTTTGAAAAGCTTCTGATTTCTCTCTTAGAAATGTTATCCACATCATTCTTGAATAATCATCAACAAATGGCATAAAATTTCTTTCTCCATAATAGATTTTTGTTTTAGTAGGACTAAATAGATATGTATGCACCAAATCCAACAATTGATTCCAAGAATATGTCTTGTTCTTGAAATTAGATCTAGTCAGTTTACCCAATTGACATTCTTTACACATATTGTTAGGCTTCATCAGTTTAGGAAAATCTCTTACATCATTTGTAGTGCTAACATTCACCATATTATCAAAGTTCACATGATAAAATATTCTATGCCATAACCAAGTGTCATCAATCTTAGCAATCAAACATTTATTCTCAACAATTTTCAAATGAAATAGATTACCAATAGATTGTGTACTTGATGCAATAATCTTTCCTATACTCTCAGTGATCTTACAGATTCCATCCATAAATTCTGATTTGTAACCTTTATCCAATATATATCCAACACTCAACAAATTACGACTTAAACCTTCAACATACAAGACATCACTAGTACCAAGAGTGATAGATCCTTTTTCTTTAATCAAACAAGGAGCATTGTTACCAAATATAACAACACCACCATCATAGTCTTCAAGCTTCACAAACTTATCCTTATCACCAATCATATGATATGAGTATCCACCATCAATTTCCCATTCATCTCTTTTAACAACTCATGAAACCAATGCTTTCTCTTCATTAGGATTATCTTCTTTAATAGAAATAAACATAACTTCATCCTCACTAGCAATAGACTCATCATTAGTCACACCTTCTTCAGCAACATAAAAGCTCTTATGACCCTTAGAATGATATTTCTTAAACTTTTCTTTAATAGCCTTAGGGTTTTTGTTTGGGAACCTATACGCAATATGACCAATATTATTACAATTGAAACATTTAAAAGGTAACTTTCCTTCATAATTACTAGAGCCCTTAGGTATTCTTCTTGTAATCAAAGTTTCAAGTTCACCAATCTTCCTCTCTTCCTCCATGATCTCTTCCCAATATTTAGCATAGTATTTGAATTTCATCTTTGTAGAGATTTCTCCCTGGTCATTCTTAGTCACACTGACTTTTAATGCAATTTCAACCTTTAGAAGTTCCTTACTAAGTGTAGTAATCTAATAGGCACAAAGTCTTCCTGATAAATCTTCTCTAGAAATATCTCTTATAGTTTTCAATTCCTCAATAGAAGAAACTTTCTCACTATAAAATGTGGGCAAGGATCTCAATATCTTGTCTACAACTTAATTATCTGTCAAGATACCACCGACACATCTGATCGCACAAACCAAATCATTTACTCTCCACAAATAAAATAATGTATTTTTACCTTCAATCATCTTGATATCTTCATATTTTTTCTTTTAATCCTTGCAAATTAGCTACCTTAACATATGTATCACCTTCATAAATATTTTGTAATTTCACCTCATGTTCAATCCTTAATCCATAAATGTGAGAAAATTTTGGATCAGATAAGACACTGATCAAGGTCTCTCTTGCTAACACATTCTCCTTGATTTTATTCTTCTCATCTACAATGGAATTTTTTAGATCATTCAGAATAGCATAAGGCTTCTCAGTAATTTTCCAGTATTCATCTTTTGTTCTCAACCATATCAGGTAGGTAGTCATCTGATCCTCCCAAATCATATAGTTGTTTCCATCAAACTTCAGACTCTCCTTTCTTATACTTTCCATGGAAGATATCCTTCAAGCGGTCAAGCTTCTTCAAAAGGATTTAGACTCTGATACCAATTGTTAGGACCAAAAGGAGGCAAGCACAAATGAAAGTGGAGTGGGNNNNGGGTGAATCAGTTGTACATACCAGTTGTTACTTTAGTTCCACTTTGTCTAGTTACATCTGAAAGATAAACAATAAATGAAAGATCCACAACACATAACAAAGAACACTGATATTTTTTCTTGAGGAAACCCAGATAAGGCAAAACCCTGGTAGGAATCAAATACACGAGATGAATGTAATCTGTTAAAAGCACTTCTTGGTTAAGAGAAAAATAGAGAACAAAGGATGCACAAGAAAACACAAGATTACAACCTAATCTATAGACACACTACCCAAAGATCACTACTGACAATACAATTACAAATATGGCCCATAGTCAGGTTCACCAATCTATCTTCAATTACAACATGGTGGACATATAATCCATTACAACTAAACTGACAAAAAAAATCTCCAATGCCAATACAATTCCAATGAAGTACAACCCATGTATTAAAAAAACAACTCTTCATACAATCGCATACTACCACATCTCTCTCTTTCTACCTCTACACAATAATTAGTAAATGATCTTCTCATTTATATTGATTACAAAGAATAATCAGCCACTAGGTCCACTAGACCTAATACAATACAAAATGTAAGCAATAAGCTCAATCTCCAAAGTAATCCAAATAAAGTCAGCTAAGAGTTAGATAGGACCCAAATCTTAAACCATGAACACAAGTGTATCACCAAAACATCAAGAATCTCAACACATTACTCCATCAAGTCGGGTAAGACCTAAATGAAGAAACACCAACATGCTACCCAAAAAAACAAATCCAATCACCTTGAACAACACAATCCAACAACATGATCATTACTCAATCAAAGAAAACCAAAAAGCACCATGAATATCGTCCATAATGAAATCCAAACTTATCTTCATCTTTGATCAACATGAACACAATAATACAAAAATCTGTCACAACAAAAGATAACTTGACATACCACGAAGCATGAACAACACTAGCTATAAACAATGACAAGGCACCATGTAACCACCAGCTTCACAACCTCTAAAACATAAAATAAATTTGTACCGAGCCAAATACTCAACATCTATACACAGGAACACTGCAACAGTAGCAACCAATGACATGATCAAACCTTACTCAAACTGACATCCCAACATTTTCAAACCTTTGTAGACCAAGTACAAACATCATGGAACAATACCTTATGATCACAACATGATATCTTCAATATAGCATCTGAACAACATAAATCTTCTTCATCGAACACACAAAACACACTATCTAAAACAATAACCAATATGTTGACATTAATGACAAAAATTTAATGCCAACACACCCAAAAACAAACTTTGACTTGCTCAACAATCTTCCAACAATACCGATTACATCATATTAATTTCCATTGGTTGTGGTTGGTTGAAAATTAATCCTTTAAAGATTTTTTACATCTTCAAAAGGGAGAAATGATTTCATATTTATTTTGTGTAGTCTTTAAAATTTAACTTTGAGAAATGATTGCACATTTATTTGGGAAACCTTTAGAATTTATCTTTGTTAGTACAAAGAAAACCTAGGTTTGTCTTTATAGTATTGACTTTGAGATCATAAGTGAAATGATAATGGTTGTACTTAATGTAATTTTATACAAATTTGGTTTCAAAATCTCACAACTTTTCTGTGAGAAAGGTGGAAGTTGCATATTGACATTCTCTTATACTAGCATAAATATTTATTGAGTTTCAATTTATTTCTCCCAAGATAGTGACATATATAAAACAGTCAACCACCATGAGAGTTTGGAGTATTTTTCTTTGATTTGTATCCATCCTCTTAAGAATATTTAAATTAATCCTAAAAAATATAGTTTGCATGTTCTTCTTTACAAAAGTCTTTCTTGGGTGAAATATGTGTGCATGTGAAAATTATCTAACCCATGATGTCTATTAGTCTCATAAGCCTGGAAATCCCTTCATGCATGAACCATATTATGTGGAAAATGGTTTTATTAAAGTATTGTAACATAATAAGTCACAAAATTCTAATTTTTTTAAATTATATATATTATTTTTCACTCCAAAATAATATAAATAGTGGTATGTTTTTTTCTTAGTTCTATAAATTGAATTATGTTTTGACTTACAAAATCATGTTAATGTATAGTAATGTGTTATATATACTTGTGCAAGCTAAGAATATGTAAATAGAGGTAAAGCCCCTCCAAACTATTATAAACCATTGTACAATGCCCTTGGTTATATTTGGCATGTGCCTCATTATCCCTCATGATTTCCTCTTCTAGGGAGGGACATGAGCATGAGAAAATATCACCAATGTAGTCATCAAGTTTCTCTTCACAAAAATATCCTTTACTATTATGTTTGGGTTCGTCTAACTCCTTGTGATAAATTTATTATTTTGATTCATCTCATAGTTCTAGAGTACACTCAAGAGATTAAGGAAGACAAATACAATAGTGCCAATATAAGTTGAGATCTCATAACTAATATTATAAGTTAACTCGTCCTAGTCAGCCAAGACATAAGAAGGAGGCATCAATCCAACCTATAAAGAAGCTCAAAATCAATACTATAAGTGTTAGAAAAGACATGTCAATCTTGCATACCAGTCTTAATTTTTTTTAAAAGAAGGGCTACAAACCACAAAAATGGACCTTTTAAGGCTCCAGAGGTTGATTTTGGCCATAAAGAAAAAAAAATAGGCCTTAATTGGAGTAAGTTATATCTTATTTAATATTTTCTATTTGAAATAATTTGGGCTTAGTTAAATTATGAAATCAAAAGTTATGGTCTTTATATATTGTGTCCTCCATAAAATGTAACATATATGATGGATAAGAGAGCTATACGAGGGAGCTAGACTAGTCAAAAATTATGATGCATGTTATGACATGTCATAAGGAATATTTGAATGAAGATAATGGAGCTAAGGAGTGTTCATATTGGTGAGTGAATTAGAATGATCTTATGAAAATTTTAAGAAATATGCTATATAACTTCATAGAGTGCCATTCGTACCCACCTCGGGAGATCTGGTGGCATCCTACTCTGGCCACTTGGAGGGTTTGACCAGTAACCAGGTTGAGTGCATGGTGCTATTCTAGGGCCTTAATTTTTATTTGTCCATTGGTATTAAGGCTCTAATTATTGAGGGGACTCAAAATTGGTTATAGATGCCACTCAAGGTTGGGCCAAAATTAATTGGTCCTCTCTTGGTGTGATGGATGACATCAAGAGGTTTTTTCTTGGTTTAGATTATTTTGATATTTTCCATACTTATAGAGAAGGCAATATTGTTGTTGATGCCTTAGCGGCTTTTGGCCTTTAGATTACTGGTCTTAGGTTGTGGATAGACTTGGAGGTTCTTCTTCCCATTCTGAAGCTCCTCATTGAGGAAGGATAAAAATATTAAGTTATGTTATGAAAGATAACCTATGTTTATGGCCTTGTTGGTTTAATGCTTATAATATGAACTAAAAGGTTAGGAGGTGGTATATGTTTGAAAGTCCAAAGGTAAACAATATTGTCTTGGCTCACCTTGTTTCTAATTTTTTAACTTGTGTTCCACTTGGATAGACACTTTGATGACGTGTTACACAACTGAGACCAATGCCATGTGATCAAGGCAAGGTACATGGGGAAGAATTTTTGGCATCGCCCTCACATGATTATTAGGCTTACAATTTTTAACATTTATGAGGGGAAAGATTTTATAATTTGTGAAGGCCTTTCTATTTATTTAAGTAAAGGGTGGCGACATGAACGAGAAGTATTAAAAAGTTATGATTTTTATTTGGGAGTGCAGAATAATAATTTTTACTTTCAAATGAGCATTTGAAGGGATTATTTTCTCTTTCACGCTACTATGAGCTCTGTTAATATTTCTAGTGTTGTAATTACTATGACTAGGTTGTTCACCATGGGTGGGGATAGAGTGATAATTTAACCTAATAAGCATGATGAACTAAAAAAATGACGCTATAGTCGGCTCAATTTGCTTTGTCCTAGTCAGAAAGAAGGGTTACTGTGGGTGACATATCCTTTGAAGTTAGTGAGGATGTTATTGTAAAGACCACTAGACTCACTACAACTAGTAGGAAATAAAATAAATTAAGTAGGGTTTCTAATACAAAAAATCCTAAATAAATTCTTCTGTGAAGATGAGAGCCTAGTGAAACTACATGGTGGATATGAAAGAGCCAAGTTGCTAATGATGAACTATAACTGATTGAATGTTTGAAGATGATAAGTTGATGATCACCAAGCTGAAAAAGTGAATGCAATACATTAAATCAGTTAATGTATTGTATTTTCATTGATGTTAACTTGATATGATTTGATTGATCATATACATATCGGTAATAAAATTGAAGAGCTCAAGAGACAAAGTTTATGAGGTCGGTAAAACATAAAAAATTTGTATACTCCGAGTGACAGTAAACACCAATGGACAGTGCACAGTAACGGATAGTGTAAACTGAGCACAATAGTAACCAAGCAAGCTTACCGAGAAAGTGTATACCAAGCACCGCAGTAAAATGAAGTTTTTTCTGAGCACAATTGGAGTTGATGACCGATTAGAACTGAAGTTTGAGAACAAAAAAACTACTTAGTTGGAAAGAGCTATATTTAGGGATTGACTGATCGATTGCTTTATTATTAAAAATCAGTTAAACTAAAGCATGAAAGAGATTTAAAGTGAATTTTATTTACAGCTATCATGGAGAGATTTGTGGAATAAAACTAAAGCAGAGCTTTACGTGATAAAGCAAGTACAATGAGTTTTACAGATCAAGAAGTGATCTACGAAAAAACTAAGAAGATTGAGCGGCTAAATCATGTGTATATAAAGAGACAAGGAATTCATTATGAAAGGAGGAATATTGAGTATATTCTGGTGAAGATTGAATTCTTCATATAGATCTAATCATACAGGCTGAAGTACAAAGCCAAGGAATTCTGCAGACATCGAGCAACAAAGGAAAGAGCATTCACGGAGCAGAAGAAAGGAAGAGAGGAAAGGAACTGAAGAGAATATTGATCAGAGAGGTATTATTGGACTAACAATAGATCTGAATATCTGCAAGTTAAAGTTGTATTTTGAACAGATCATTTACTGTATAAGTTTAACCATTGATTTAGAAAATCTCTTAATTGAGTGGGATTTAACAATCCTTATTGTATTGAGATACTCAAGAGTATCAAAAGGTTTTCTTGTTGAAAACATAGTGAGTGCTAGGTCAAAAGACAAACTATTAGTTTTAAATCCTCTAACAAGGTCACACTTAACAGTGTGTATTGTAACCTTCGAGAGGGTTGGCTCTTCATTGAGCTCACTTTAGAAGAGTGAAAATATTTTGGGTTACCGGTCTTAGGTGGGTTTTCCCTTAGCATGGTTTCCATGTTAAAATCCATGTGTCAAATGTATATACATTTCATTGCATTGATATTTTTCTTTACACATTATTGAAACTAGATTGGTCAGTTAACACTAAGTTTATTTACTGCTATTCGGTAAAGTCTAGAAAAGAGAAACAATATATCTTACCGAGCAAGTTATATTTGTTAAATTTTATTTATGGCATACATCTTGATGGATTGAAAGATAACTAGAGGGTATTATATTTGAGAGATAAGTTATTGGTTGGATTTTTGAATTATTTTAAGGCCACTGATTCACCCCCCTCTCAGTTATTCTAATAGCTAAAACCTTGAGACTAGGTATGTTTGGTGGTAATGAATAATTCACGCTTGAGGGTAGATTCAAGGTGTATTATTACTCTCATATGCCTATCCTAGATCATTTCCACAATATAAGTATTATTTCTTTTCCTTTCTTCCTTATGAATTCACTGGAGAACTCTATGAAAGAAGTGATAAAAAATGCTAAGAATCAAGGCAAGAAGCCAATTGTGCTCCACTGGGGGCTTATCTTCTATCAGTACCATTCCCACCTTTTTCTCTATTCCCCAAGGAAAATTTTGGTTCGTAAAGCCCCCAATCTCAAACCCCTCCTTTTACTAGCATCCTTGACACACCTGGCCCTAGTAAGAAGAAATGACTATGGAACCCTAGTCTAAAAATTGCTTCCTACCCAGCCAACCCGAAAACCCCTACCCATACAACTATTAAGAAGGACTCAAGAAACAAGATAAGAAAGGGCCTTTCTAAGATAAAAGGAAAAGTGGGGGAAAGAAAAGACAAATTTACTATTCATGAGGCGGGGTCCAACGAAGAAGCCACGAAGGAAGTGAGTAACCCCAGGCACTCATAGGATTTCTACTCACTCTACAAACAAGGGTAAATACAAAGAGGTCATAGATTCTAACTCATATGACATTGGGGGCTAGGAGAGTGATGATAATGAGGACAAGAGACAACATGAGGAGATGAACAAGGGTGGTGAAATGGATATAAAGTGTTTTGAGACTGCTAACTTTTATAGCCACATCTTTGATAGTCTGAGGTTGGGACCCATTGACCTGAAAAATGATATGATGTCATAGGAAGAAGATGATGGCACCGAGACCTACAAAGATACTCATCCTGGGACTTGTAACAACTATAAGATGTTGATCGAGGATTTTGGAAAGTTAAAGGCCAAAGTTAAGGAGCTAGACAAGAAGATCGATAGCATTTCTAGATTCAGTTTACAAGTGATGCATAATTTGGCAATGACCATCTTCATGTTACAGAAGAAGATGATGGGTCTGAACGCTAAAAAGGAAGGAAATTATAAGGAACTTTTCAAGTTCCTAACTGATGACAGGGCTAATGTGCTGCTATAGTCTAGGTACAAAATTAAATAATTTGGTTGTTTATGGTGTCCCATTTATTTTTTGGTTTGATACTATTACTGGCTGCTAGGGCCTTATGTTTTAGTTTTATAGCTCTTATGTTACTGTTTAAGATTGTTAAAAGCTTTATGTTTCTAGTTAGGATGGCCCTATATTGGGACAATAGTTCTATAGCTAATTATGTTAGATCTTATAGAAATATTGGTAGTAGATATGTTAACATGATTATATATGTTGAGAATTGATCATTATACTCTAACTAATTTTTTATATTTCTAGTGTGTTGTTAATGTATTGTTAACATGCTCATGATGCCCTTTCACTATAAGCCTTCTAAGTTGGTTGTATAAGGGACAACACCCTATTTTTTACTTCTTTTTAATATAAAAATAATCCTAGAGCATAAATTTAAATTGCTTCCACTCAAATAAGTGGGTAACAACTACTTAGAATTAAGTCAACTTAAACCTAAAATTTAAATTTAATTTTTTTTTAAAATTCAACAATGGAAATCACGCTTATAAATTTAGTTGAAAATTAAGAATTAAAAAAAAATGATCTAAATTATGAAATGGATGATGTCAAATTCAACCCAACCAAGACTTGAAGACATTCATCCGAATTTCATTTAAAAACACTTCATGCACGCCACTAACATAACAACAAATTCAAAGGAATCTAAAACAAATCTTAAATAATGTCAAAATGGGCTTACATTGCCTTTCATTAAAATGTCTGTATACATTACATTTTTCAAATTTCCACTTTTATCTATTGAGAAACATAAGGTCTTAGAGGAGTCCTATCCAATTCAATGAACGTTGAAATGTGGCTTGCAAGGCAATAATTTCTGGTTGTTCACACTAATACGTCTCTACAAGATTTTTTAAAAATATTTTGTTTGTCAATATCTCTTAAAATCTTAAACGTAGGTCCGCCATATACAATATTGTCTTTGTCATTAATCCCAAATATGACATTTTAACCACAACAAAAGTAATATTTACTAGCAATCGCACCTTAGTGTGCAATGGGAACGCCGTAGAATTATGGAAAGGTCATTTACGTATTTGTCCCTTTGTTTGTCACTCCTCATCCCCTCTAGATCTCTTTATCTTTGTATCAATATATCTCACCATTTCTCTAACTATTTTTCCTCAGCCTCCCACTTTATATTCATCTTTATCTGTATCTAACCATCTCTCTCCATCACATCTCTATATTTCTTCTCCCATCTCTACCTCTATATGTATCTCTATATGGTCATCTCTCTATCACTCTCTATGCCTATAAATCTCCCCCTTTCTACCTCTCTCTATTACTTTCTACTTATATCTTTATGTTTATATTTCTCCGTCTCTCATTATCTATTTTTTTTTATATATATTTACATCTTCCATCTGCACTCTCCCCCCTCTCTCTCCTCTCCATGTCCCTCTTCCTCTCAATCTCCATCTCCACACCTCTCTCTATATGCTTACACTATATCTTTCTCTTTATTTTTCACCCCTCCCTCTGTCTATCTCTATCTCTATTACGCTTTTAGCTAGTGACAAAATCGACATATTCCATACAAGATCTGTGACAAAATCTTATTTATAAATACTACCCCAACCACATCTTTTCTTCACCTTGGAACATTTTATCTTCTCACGATCGAGCGATCATATTCATGGAGAAAATACAACACAAACATGTTGATGTTGGGGAGCTGAAATTATATGTTGCAGATATTGAAACAGTTATTCTTGCACTCTTTCAGGGTTTCTTAATGTGCTCTTAGCTTTTTGTTCCTATAATATCTAACCATGCCTTAATGAGATTTGGTTGCAAGTCCAACTGTTCTGTTGCTTCATGGATTTCATGAAATTTGGTATTCATGATGTCATCAGATGATTGCCTTAGCAGATGCAAGGTTTCATACAATTTCCCCTGACTATAGAGGCTATAGACTCTCTGACCAGCCCTCCCAAATAGAGAAAGGCAACTATGTAGATCTTGTAGAGGACATGGCCGACCTTCTTGATGCATTGGGCATTCAAAAACTTGAGTACGTAATCTTTAAAGAATTTAATTACAAAACAAAGATTCAACTTTGATTTTAAATAGATGAATTTTAAGAAATAGAGATGGTGGTATTTACTTGGCACATGTAGCCAAAATGTCAAATCACAAGCAAGACACATGCAATGTTTTCAAAGTGTAACCTCCATGCATGTATGAAAAGTGTGGAAGAAAAGACTAAGCACGTGGAACCCTACTTTTAGCTTGTTTTTCAAATTAAAATAAAAAATATAAAACCCAAGCAAAAATACTCAAGAGCAATAATAAAAATATACAATTAAGAAAAAAAGTTAGTTTAATGAAAAATGTACCTTGAGAGAATAGGATATAGCCGTGGGCACGGTTTCCAGAAGACAAATTAATTACTAACGGATGATTTCAACCCATTAGTAATTAGTTTCCTGCGTAAGGGTAGGGACTAATACAAGCTATTAAAAGTTTAATTTAAAATTATTTGTGCTTAATTAAAGTTTAAATTATTGTAGTATAATTTTAAATTATTGTAGTATACTTATATTTTGTACATGAGAATCTATTAGGTGTTTGGTAATTCTAAAACATGGCA